>JAAGEH010000079.1:656901-713010 GCA_011751065.1 Lasiurus cinereus | reverse complement strand
AGAGAGAGAGAGAGAGAGAGAGAGAGAGAGAGAGAGAGAGAGAGAGAATAGATAGAAATTCATGTGGAAGAGAAACATTGAAATATCGATCATTTACCTCTTGTATGGGCGCCAACTGACTAGGGGCCAAGCCAGCAATGTAGTTATGTGCCCTGATCAGGAACCAAACACACAGCCTTTCTGTACAAGGGCCAGCACTCCAACCAAATGAACCACGCCATACAGACAGAATTTTTTTGCCAAGATTAAAAATTCTAGGTCAATGTTTAGTTCTCTTCAATATACTAATACTATAGGCCCAGTGCATAAAATTCGTGCACGGGAGAAGAAGGACCCTTCAGGATGCTAATTAGCAGCCTGCATCCTCTTCTATCTGGGACCTCAGGTGATGTCCGACTGCTAGTTTAAGCCCAATCCCACAGGGATCCCACAAGTATTGGCTCTAAACTGGCAGTTGGACATCCCTCTTGCAATCTGGGACCACTGGCTCCTAACCACTCACCTGCCTGCTTGCCTGATCACCCCTAACCACTCTGCATGCCAGCCTCATTGCCCCCAACTGTCCCCACTTCCAGCCTGATCACCCCTAAATTCCCCCCATGAGCCTGCTCATCCCCAACTGCCCCCCTACCAGCCTGCTTGCCCCCAACTTCCCCCCACTACAGACCCAATCACCCCCAACTGCCTTCCCCTGCCAGCCTGATTGTCCCCAACTGCCCCTCACCAGCCTGCCTGCCCCCAACTCCCCCCACTGTCGACCTGCTTGCCCCCAACTGCCCCCTCTGCTGGCCTGATCACTCTCAATTTCCCTCCCCTACCAAACTGATCACCCCCAACTGCCCTACTTGTTTTCCTGATCTCCCCCAAATGTCCCTCCCTTCAGCCAGCATGATCACCCCTCTGCCTCAGCCCCGCCACCATGGCTTTGTCCAGAATGATGTCCAGAAGGTCACCTGGTCCAATTAGCATATTACCCTTTTCTTAGTATAGATGATTACTGCATTGTCTTCTACACTCTATTGTGTTGCTGATGAATATTCTTATTGTATTTTAACTGTCATTTTTTGGTTAATAAGCTATTTTTCTTGCCAAAATATCCTTTTCAACCTTTGAGTTATGAAAACTTTAAGGCTACTGAAAAGTTAAATAATTTTACAGTAAACATAGACTTACAATTAGCATGTATTGTGCTTGCTTTATCTCATTTCTGTCCATCTATCCATTTCCCAATTCATCTACTAACTGTCTTCAACTTTAAAACATTTTAAAGTTGCTGACAATAATACACTTCTTCCCAAACATGTTAGCATACATATCATTAACTAGATTCAATATTTGTTCGCATTTCTTTTTCTTCTGAGGTAATATTTACAATGAGATGTACAATACTAAATATATCATTCTATGGATTCTGATTAAAATATTCTCTTACAAAATTCTAATCATTATCATGAGACAGAATATGACCATCACCCTAGAACTTAAACAGCTCTCCTCTCTGGAGGACACTTTACTATTCTGGGATAATTAAGTGGGAGATGCTTTCTATTTTTATACTGGTCAGAAAACAAATTTGCCCTCTGACTTGGGGAGCTACATTAACTCTAGCTTCCAAAACTCTTTGCTATTCACACATCCTTGAAAAGACACTCTGGGCATGTGGAATTCCATGGAGAATTGTCTCCCAACAAATTCACCTCTCAAAGCACACCTGGCTATTTCCCTAAGGATACCACTCCATCAGCCAAGATGAATCTGACTCCTGGAGTCTAGTAGCATATTCATTCAAATTGTTTCCTTCAGAATTTAACAGATTTTCTAAACCACATTTTTAGGTCTCCTACAACCACCTCTATAGTTCATGTCACCATGGTTGCATAAGGGAGGCAAGTGAATGCCTGGCTTTCATACAAGAAATGCAACCCTGAGGACACACATGGTGATCCTAAAAAAGAGGCACTTATAAATTGTTCAGGTTCCTAAGGGGAGTATGTCAGCCATGGGTAGGGTTGGGTCCTTGATCACCTGTAACCTTGAAGTTTTCTGCTCTGTTCATTGTTTATGGTTTCTTTTTAAGGAGATGGGGGCAAGACAGTCCATCCAAACTGTTCTGTTTCTCCATGATGTCTCCTGCAACCCTTCATCCAATAGTTGAGAATCAGTGAGGGGACCATGTCCAGAAATGTTCTGCCTGGGAGATGCTGATGCTGGCAGCAGCTCCTGATTCATCACATCTGATGCAGAATGGCAGACTCAGCATCTATATATCTGTGTGAAAGAGCTAGACAAGAGTGATTTCCTTCAGGACAGTCTTGAAAGACAAATATGTTTAATGCTCTTCCACCTCCCATATCTCCTAGGTCAGCAGTTCTCAACCTGTGGGTTGTGATCCCTTTGGGGGTCAAATAACCCTTTCACAGGGGTCGCCTAAGACATCCTGCATATCAGATATTTACATTATGATTCATAACAGTAGCAAAATTATAATTATGAAGTAGCAATGAAAATAATTTTATGGTTGGGGGTTACCACAACATGAGAAACTGTATTAAAGGGTTGCAGCATTAGGAAGGTTGAGAACCACTGTGCTAGGTGTTTCCTCCTCAGGTGCCTGGGTCTTTTTGCTCTTCCTTCACTACCAAAAATATTGGGGGAGGGGGAGGAGAAAAAATATATTATGTGCCATTCCATCGGTTGTAACTTTATCTCTTCATCTTTCATTCCTATAATCTCCTATTGTCACTCACATTTTTTATCCAGAAGTGTCAGATACAAGCAGGGCAAAGACATTTCCAAAAAACATAACCAAAATTATATCCAGAATCTCTAGGCATTCTGAAGAGTGGGGAAGAACAACGCATCCTCTCCAGCAATGCTCAGAACAGAATCCAGATTTTCACAATTGGTCTATATAATGCCATTAATACCCCACCACTTTTGTCCTGATCACAATGCAGAAAGGAGCTATCCCTTTCTGCCTAATTAGGGATAGCTTTCTTCAGTGACAAAAGACCCATAATAGAGAAGTGTGTGGACAGGAGGAGACGAGGTCATACATGATCAGAGCATTGTGTGTAGCTTTTATAAAGGGTACAACCATTATCAGACTATAATGGTCCAACCAGTCATGCAATTTGCAGATTGTTCTTGAGCTTCCTCAGCTCCTCTTTTAGCTTTGAGAGAGTTAATGTGGATGACAAATGAGGCAAACTAGATAACACAAATAGCAGGTAGACACTATCTTCAGGGTTCACTCATCATTATCCTCTCCCTAAGTCAGAACTCAAACCGGGAGATATAAATATAGTCTCTAATTTTGTCTCCAGCTACCCAACTGCACTGGAAGAGCATAGATGGAGATCTTCCTTCAGAACATGACAGCAGCTGTATGTTTCATTGTCATGGAAGAATTAGGGGAGGGAGTGACTGCATTGAGAGTTACCAAAATTTTATAGAAGGCTGAGGTCTCTGCTCGGGCATTTTGACTGTGTGAGATTTGAGAGGCGAGAGGAAGGTAGGCATTCTGTTGTTATGAATCAAAATGCCACTGAAAGAAGACTTTGAAACTCTGGAGATTTGTGGGATAAAGTTTCCTAAGTACTCCTATTCTATTCTTTATAGAAACAACCTCAACATGGGAGGGAGTTATACTTGTGCAGTTGTAAAGTAAGACACAATGAAGAATCTTCTCTTTCAGGGACAAAAATGCACATAGATGAGAAAGTGGATTTTAATGCTGAAATACTTCCTGTGACCTGCGGGGAGATGAAGGGCATGCTAATTAAGAGAAAATTGGAACGAGGTAAGTTTCAAGATCTACTTTCACCTATAACCCCTCCATGAAGGAATCCCAAAAAGTAATGGAATTACCCATGTAAATTACCCATTGCTTAAGGAATTGGGGCCCCAGTTTTGTCTTGAGAAGAGTTAGGAATCACTAAGATGATACTTTTACACTTTAAGGAATGGTGCATATTAAGTGCTCACTTCTACATGGATGTATTCATGAGGATGCCCAAGGAACCAAAGAGAAGTTCAGAAACATTAGTCTGTGGGTGGAAAATATTGCCTTCTTTACTTTTAATCAGCTTCTACTTTCATATCCTTTACCCCTTCTGGAAATCATCAACAAGACAGGGTGTTTGTTATAGAGAGAAGTTCATAAAATTTAGAATCAGAAAACCTGAGCCCAACCTCAGCTCTGCCAAGAGTGACTGAGTAAAGAATGGGGCTTTTCTGAGCCTGAAACTACTCATCTAATAAATGGATAATAATTAAAAACCTGCCTCCTGGTGTGACTTTGAGACAATGTACATAATGACTGTAAAATATTTTATGATTTGAACATTATAAAGCTTTTCAATAATTGTCTATTATGATGAACTTCATAGCAGATTAGTCTTAATGTGGGTATGTGAAAAAATAATCTAAATGTTTCATCAAAACTAATTTTAAACAGCTTTACTGAGATGTAACTCACATATATAAATCACCATTTAAAGTATAAAATTCACTGTTAAGCTTTTTGTTTCTGTTTTGTTTAATCACAAGATTATAAAACCATCATTATAATCTAATTTTAAAACAGTTTTTCCTCCACTAAAACAAATACTATATCTTTCAGTAGTCAATACCCACTCCCACCTCACCCTACCATCCAGCCCTATGCAACCACTCATCTATTTTATGATCTAAAAACTGGCCTATTCTAAATATTTCATATCAATTGACTCATATAACATGTGCCTTTCTGTGACTGGTTTTCATTCAGCATGATGTTTTCCAGGTTCATACATATATATCATGCATTATATTTTTTTATTGTCAAATAATGTAATAGTCCATGGTTTGGAGACACAGTAATGCATTTATCTATCAGTTTGGATTTTCTCACCCTTTCACTATTATGAATAATGCTGTTTTGAATAAAGATTTTGGTAACGTAGTTTTTTAATTCTTTTCACTATATACTATGGAGTAGAATTGCAGGATTATATGGCAATTCTATGTTGAACTTATTGGAAAAAAAATCAAAACAATTTGCCATAGTATGGCACCAGTTTATATCTGAGGACCCTCATTTCTCTGCATCCTCACCAACAGTTGTTATTGTCTGTCCTTTTCAGTACAGCTATCCTAGAGGATGTGATGTGGTATCTCAATAAGGTTTTTATTTTATTTTCTCTAATGAATAATGTTGTTAAGAATATGACTATATTTTATCCTATATAATAAAAGCCTAGGTGGTGTCACATGCAACATCATCACAAAATGGTCACCACAAGATAGCTTGCAGGAAAGAGCAGTTGTGGGTGATCAGGTCAGCAGGGGAGGACAGTTGGGGGTGACCAGGCCTGCAGGGGTTGACAGCTGGGTACAACCAGGACTGCAGAGGAGGGCAGTTGGGTTCAACCAGGCTGGCAGAGGAGGGCAATTGGGGACAATTGAGCTGGCAAGGGAGCAGTTAGGCATCAATCAGGCTGGCAGGGGAGCGGTTAGGGGTTGATCAGCCTAGCAGGCAGAAGTGGTTAAGGGCAATCATGCAGTCAGGGTGGCAAGCAGTTAGGAGTCAACAGTCCCAGATTGTGAGAGAGATGTCCAGCTGCCCACAGGGATCAGGCCTAACCTGGCAGTCGGACATCCCCCAAGGGGTCCCAGATTAGAGAGGGTGCCGGTCAGGTTGAGGGACACCCCCCCTCCCCATGCACAAATTTTGTGCACTGGGCCTCTAGTCAATGTATAAGTAAAATTTTTCACTAAATAATATTTCACAATTATTTTAAAGTCAGTTATCCATGATTTCACGTAAGAAAAATATCAGCTCAAAAATGCCATTGAACTGTAAGAAAATTATTGTAATAAAGGGCACAGATGTTGTCTTAGTGTCATTGTGAGCAGCAGGGCCAGGCCACCACTTGAGATTTCACTCCAAAGTACGAGATCTCCTTACAAGAGACTTACAGGCTAGGTTTAGGGATTCTCAAATATGAAAGGTGAGGCCAGACTCTTCTGCTAGTGATCTTGACCCCAAATAGGTGGCTGCAGATCCAGTATCTAAGCTCTGAGGACAAGAAGGTTTCAGAATCAACTTATCCTGGTCTTACAGGAGCCACAGTGAAGTGTATAAGGAGAGAGGATGGAAATTGGTTCACCCCAACGGAATTTGAAGTTGAAGGAGGCTATGAAAAATCAAGTAACTGGAAGATCAGTGTGTGCTGCAATGGGAGACCCCTAAAAGGGCTGATAGAGGTATTCCAATGATGGGTCAGGAGATATTACTTTCCTTGTACTTGAATAAAAGGTCACTATTTTCTCACCAAATATATGTTGAGTCATGGCTAGATCCCTGAGGTCCCCTGACTTTATCCTTGTCCTGGAGGAAGCTGCCCCACAATCTTAAGTCAATATAAGGCAGCACATTGATGTCAAAGGGGCTCAGTTGGGGTAGGTGCAGGAGCCTAGAGGAGGAAAGGTCATTCTGACTCAGGTGCTTGCAGACAACTTTGGCCACTGAAAGGAAGGAGACCATCAACAGTGGTCAGACGGCATTCCAGAGAAAGAATGGTGTGAAAACCAGAACCATGACTAACATGGCTCCATGGGTTGAGGTAAAAGGATTGTGTGTGATAAGGCATAATCTATCAATTGGGGTTTTTTGGAGGAATTTAATGCCAGGCTAAAGATTTTAAATATGTAGCATAGACAATGCAGAACCAGGGAAGTCTCCTGAGGTGTGAAATGACATATTTAAAACAGTATCTCAGACAACATGGGGCCCAGAAATGACCTCACTGTTTTCAGCCCTAGACACTTATAGTGAACCTACAATGCCCCTCTCTGACTGACTTGCTTTGTCATCCCTTCCATAGGCCCTCTGACCATACTATTAAGGCCCTTCTCACAGTTTTATATTTATCCTTTCATGCAACCCTGTGCTCTCTGAGATCCTGCTAGGGTTTATACATTTTTGTGTGCCCACCATTGTGCAGAGTACCTGACATCCCATAGCTGTGGGACATGTGTGTGTCAGTTGATCAGCCCTGGTGTATGGAAATAACTTAAGTGGCACTAGTGGGAATGAAAAGGAAGTGAAAGCTGTCAAAAAGATTGTGAAGGAAATGAAAACTTAAGTAAATAAGAACACAAAAGAAAAGGAAAAAATTTAAGGAGGATTTTCCAGTTACAATTGATGAATTCTAGAACAGCTGAGGAGAGGAAATGGTTTCTTATTTAGACATCTTGGTTTGAGCTAACAGTGGAACATCCAAGTAGAAATATTTGGAAAGAGGTTGAAATGCACAAAACATAAACAAAGGCTAACCATAACCCTGTATCTTTTTCTTTCAGAATGGACTTCTACCTCCACCTCCACATAGCAGGAAGAGAAAGGTGGTTATTACTTTATACAGGTTCTTTTCTTTCATCTTTATTGTTGAAATTATTACATAGATCTCCATTTGCCCTCCATTAACCTCTTCCAGCCTGCTCCTATCACCCCCAGCCACCCACCCCCAGACTTTCACCACCCAATTGACTGTCTCCATGGACAATTGTATATGCATATAAGTCCTTTGGTTGATCTCTAAATCCCCCTTCCCTGACTTTTCTCTGAGGTTGGATGGTCTGTTCAGTGCTACCTTGTCTCTGGATATATTTATATTCATAAGTTTATGCTGATCAGTATATTCCACATATGAATGAGATGATGTGATACTCATCTTTCTCTGACTGGCTTATTTTGCTTAGCATAACACTCTCCAGTTCCATCCATGCTGTTGCAAATGGTAAGTTTTCCTTCTTTTTTTATGGCAGAATAGTATTCTATTGTGTAGATGTAGCACAGTTTTTGAATCCACTCAATGCAATGGGCACTTAGACTGTTTCCAAATCTTAGTTATTGTGAATTGTGCTGCTATGAACATAGGGATGTGTGTATTCTTTCTGATGAGTTCTTCAGGTTTCTTAGGATATATTTCTAGAAGTGGGATCACTAGGTCAAATGGGAGTTCCATTTTTAATTTTTTGAGGAAACTCCATAATGTTTTCCATAATGGCTGCACCAGTCTGCATTCCCACCAGCAGTGTACTAGGGTTCCCTTTGCTCCACAACCTTGTCAATACTTGTCATTTGTTGATTTATTCATGATAGCCATTCTGACAGGTGTGAGGTGATATCTCATTGTCATTTTGATTTGCATCTCTTAGATGATTAGTGACTTTGAGCATTTTTCTATATGTCCACTTTGGAGAAGTGTCTATTTAGGTCATTTGACATTTTTAATTGGATTCTTTGGCTTCCTTTTGTTAAGTTATATGAGTTTTATATATATTTTGGTGATTAACCCCTTATTGGATGTATCATTTGCAAATGTGTTCTCCCATGTAGTGTTATTTTGTTGATGGTTTCTTTTGTAGTACAGAAGCTTTTTATTTTAATATAGATCAATGGAATAGATCAGAAATCAACCCAAGCCACCATGCTCAGTAATATTTGACAAAGGAGGCAAGAGCATGCAATGGAGCAGAAATAGTTTCTTCAATAAATGTTGTTGGGAAAATTAGACAAGTACATGCAAAAAAATGAAACTAGACCACCAACTTACACTATACACAAGAATAAATTCAAAATGGATAAAAGACTTAAATGTAAGATGTATCACCATAAAAGTCTTAGAAGAAATGATCGGCAACAAAACTTCAGATATCTCTCGTAGCGATATGTTTACCGATACATCTCCTAGGACAGTGTTCAGCAAACTCATTAGTCAACAGAGCCAAATATCAACAGTACAATGATTGAAATTTCTTTTGAGAGCCAAATTTTTTAAACGTAAAGTTATTTTAACACTAATTCTTCAAAATAGACTCACCCAGACCATGGTATTTTGTGGAAGAGCCATACTCAAGGGGCCAAAGAGCCGCATGTGGCTCGCGAGCTGCAGTTGGCCGACCTCGGTTCTAGGACAATGAAAACTAATGATAAAATATACAAGTTCTTATTACATAACTAAATATATACCAGAGGCCCAATGCATGAAATCTGTGGGCGAAGGAGAGGCGATGTGTGTCCCTCAGCCCAGCCTCTCCAACCTGGGACACCTCAAGGGATGTCCGACTGTCCATTTAGACATGATCCCAGTGGGATCGGGCCTGAAAGGGCAATTGGACATCCCTCTCACAATCCAGGACTACTGGCTCCCAAAAGTGCCTGCCTGCCTGATTGTCCCCAATTGCTTCTGCCTGCCAGCCTGATCAAACCCTAATCACTTCCATGCCAGCTTGATTGATGCCTAACTGTTCCCCTGCTGGCCGGATTGCCCCAAACTGCCCTTCGCTGCCATTCTGGTCACCACTAACTGCTATTCCCTGCCAGCCTGGTCACCCCTAACTGTCTTACCCTGCAGGCCTGGTCTTCCCCAACATCCCTCCCCTGCTGGCCTGGTCACCCCTAACTGCCTCCCCTGCCAGTCTGGTCACTCCTTACTGCCCTCCCCTGCTGGCCTGGTCACCCCCAACTGCCCTCCCCTGCAGTTCTGATCCTTCCTAACTGCTCTTCCATGCAGGCCCTAATTGCTATCCTCTGGAAGCCTGGTCCCACCCAACTGCCCTCCCCTGCTGGCCTGGTCATCCATAACTGCTCTCCCCTGCAGGCCTGGTCACCCTCAACTTCCCTCCCCTACTGGCCCAGTCACCCTCAATTGCCCTCCCCTGCTAGCCTAGTTGCCCCTAACTGCCCGCATCTGTTGGCCTGGTTACCCCCAACTACCCTCCCCTATACACCTGGTCACCCCTAAATGCCCTCCCTTGCCATTCTGGTCATCTTTAACTGCCCTCCCCTGCTGGCCTGGTCACCCCCAACTTCCCTTCACTGCAGACCTAGTTACCCCAACTTCCCTCCTCTGCAGGACTGGTCCCCCAGGCTGCCCTCTCCTGTAGGCCTCTACCAACTACTTTCCCCTGCTAGCCTGGTTGCCCCTAACTGACCTCCCCTGCTGGCCTGGTCACCCCTAACTGTTTTCCCCTGCAGGCCTGATTGCCCACAACTGCCCTCCCTGGCCGATCATCTTGTGGTGACCATCATGTGTCCATATGGGGGCAGCCATCTTTGACCACATGGGGGCAACCATCTTGTGTGTTGGAGTGATGGTTAATTTGCATACTACCTCTTTATTATATAGGATGGTATATCATCTTTTTTCTGATTTCTCAGTTGTGTAATTAACATCGTTGCCTTCAGATTTGTTCCATTGAATATTAGGTTAAATGCAAGGTCATCTTTGAATGATAAACCATTTGAGATGAGGATAATAAAGAGCCATCAAAATGGATCTCAAAGCTGAATTTTAGCTATAGATGCAGAAATTGACATAGTGTCCAATTTATAAAAGCAGACATGATTAAGGAATATATAAAATATTTCTTAATAATATAATAGGCTCATCTTTATCTCAGACAAGATTTTTTAATATCTTTAATAAAATCTGATGAAGCAAAATTTGATCACCATCATCCAGATGAACCAGGTTTAATACTGAGTTCATCTTGGGACATATATAAAACTATACACTATTTCATGAGATAGGCAACTAAGAGCATATTTCTTTTCTGCTTCTATTTTACATCATCTTCCATTCTTCTATACAATATACACTCAGACATACAGAATTCTCTCTCAGGCAGAAATTATTGGAAAATGTTTCCTAAAAATAGTGCTATTAGGAGGGAGTTTTTGTGTCTTACATGAGGAGCTGACCTGGAAAATTCCTTACTTTGATACCAACCCTTTGGCTTCACCTAAGGGACTGTGCAGGCCTTCTGAGTATCTGTGAAAGTGACTTCTCCCTCTATGGACAAAGACTATGGATGCAACAAACAAAATACATAATGTGAGATGTAGCTTCAGGACAAAGTGACAGTTTTTTCAAGATTGAGTATGAATGAGAACTGAAGAAGAAGGGGGAGGTGAAAAGTGCCATTCTCATATAATTCAGGTAGAAATGGCCATCGAAGACTTTCATAGAATGTACATTAGATTACATATAGCTGTCTAGGCCTTTAGATTATCTTATGCTCTAGGACTTTTGACCTACCAGTCCTTGGCACATTATACCCATTGCGTTTACTGAAGATAAATTATTCTTTTACTTATTCAGTGACTACTTTAAATAGTAGTTTCTCTACCATTCTCTATGTGTCTAGAGTTACCCAATTTTGAGTACCTAAAAGAGCTAGCAACTTACAACCTACAGCACTTTGCAGCAGCAAGGTTCAGTTGCCCCTATATTTTGTGTCTCCTTGATGAAAAATTGAAGTGACCCAAAATGTCAAATCTTAGGACTCATTACTACCTCACTGGATCCTCTGTACCTCCCAGAACTTCTCTTGCTGATGGAGTTCTGGTTTCTCAAAACTTTAGTGTTACACTTTGCACCACATTACAGCTTTCTGTCTCTTGATGAGGGCCACTTATCCTTTCTGGTGACAGCTACTGTCTTGTCAAATTATCTGAAATACTCATCCAGAACTATTATTGGTTTTATGCTAGTATTTGCTAAAGAGATAGCAAGTAACCTCTTTTCCTAAGTGAAATAATACTTATTTATTTACTCATTCAATATGCAATTATTTAATGCATTAAAAAATGCCCAATGTTCATTACAGAAGATTAAAATAATATCCCTGACCTCAAGAATTGTTTCAACTTCATTGTTTACCATGGAGAAATAATTAACAGGGAGCAGGATATTCCAGGCTCTCTAGAGAGGCAGGCAGTGACATGACCATTTCTCTGGTCACTTTTCAGTGGGTCATTTTTGTCTATGACCTCTCTGACCTGAGTGGAGATAAAAGCTGAGGTTACCTGAAGGTAATGAAGCCAAGTCATCCTGTTTGGTAAACAAGAGCAATGTAAGTGTTGTACCCAGAAGTAGTGAGTTTCCTCTGAAAAATTAGCCAGGTGCCATCTTGGGATTTGAATGAAAGAGAAATGAGGGTGAACTTCTGTAAGTTGAATTGGAGTACAGAGGAGCTTAGAATCATCTTAACTTTAGAGTGGCGCCCTAGAAGAGTTGCTGGAGGTGGTGGAGTTCATGTCACACTAACCATGATCAAGATTGCATGGGGAGAAAAAGGCAATTGTTTTAATAAGAGTACCCTCACTCTTCTTAATAATCTTTCCTAGGAAAGATATTACAGGCCAATTTAGCATTGGCTTATAATATCCTCATGCATTAATAACCACATGTGTGAAACTAAGTCTCAACTAAGTCTCCCCACACTTTGCACTCAGAATCACCTAAAGATCTTTGGAAAATAATATTGTCTTATCCCACTCTAGATAAAATTTTGATTTAGTCATTCTGAGTTATGACTTGGACATTAGAATTATTAAAATGTCTCCAGATGATTTTACACACAAGTTACTCATTCTATGACTTAAGGAGAATACCAACGCCTGTGCCTCAAATCAGACCAATTGATACAGCATCTATGATGTTGGGACCAGGAATTTAGTGTTTTATATTCTCTCCTAGGACAATTCAAATGTGCAGCCAAGCTAAGACACAAAGAGCCAAAGGGGAAAGGCCCTAGACTTGATTACATATAGGGATGCAAGATTCTTGTGCACTGGTTACATTTGTTATTTTCTTGTTCTTCTGGGAAGAGGGTCACAAATTTCTGGAGAATGGTGATAGTAATGTGTGAACCCCTACGGTGAGAAGGAAAATGACCCCAGGCTTCCATGTTAGAACTGGTCTCAGTCTCCATTAAGGATGTGATTCAGGATTGTCTGGAACACTGAATGGGAGCTGTTGGCCAGATGTTCCCTGAGCTTTGCACTTTCTCATATATGGCCATTTTTAAAAGCAAAAGAAATGACCAGACTCCTGATTCTCCCCAGATAAGAATTTTTACCCTAAAGCCAGAGTGACTTTCATCTTTTATTACTTTCTGCATGAAGAGAAACAACATAGCTGTGTTGCACTTTACTGTGCCCATTTACTTCAAGATGGACATCTGTGATCTTTGTGTGTTGCTAACCAAGATATAATACAGACCTTGAGAAACAGACCACTTTTCTCTATGTATTAAGGTGGAACCATTCATTAGAGTCTCAGTATCCCTGTACAGAGACGATGAAACTAACAAAACAAGCTTAACAGTTATTACTGTGAAAAGGAATGGGCATAGTAGGATTTGGAATATGAGTGAGAGTATAGACCCAGAATGGAGTCTCAGGTTTGTGGAGTCTCAGGTTTGTGAATGTTTAATGAAACGGAAGCACCAGGAAAGAACATGTAGTGGGTGTGGGGACAGGATAATACATTGTTTTGCCTGGATGAGTTGGGGTGTGCTTTAAGGACCCAGGAAGAGATGCTGGATGAGCATAGCGATATGCACAAATGCAGAAGACAGGTTGGACATCTGGGAGCTGGAACATGGCAATGTAACTGCACCTTTGAGAGTGATTTGATCATCAAATGGCCAGAGATCAAAACCTAAGAGATTCTGTCTAAATGTTAGAAGAAGACAAAAAAGAAAACAGATATAGCAGTGAGGCTAATTGACTAAACTCAGGAGAGTGATGACACCAACCCCATGTGTTTGGAGGAAGAAGAAATGGTCATGGCAAAGAAAGGTAGATGCTGTCATCCCTGCCTCCTCCTGCTCCTCAATGAATCACTTTCCCTCCACCTAGCACTCATCAATTGTGGGCCAGTCCCCAAGCCAGTCTCATTTGTATCACCTGAGATGGTCACAAGAGGATATTTCTCCAATAGAGAATGGGATAAACAGGATGTTTCTATCTATAGAGCAACCCAGAATCTTCTGTAGTCTCTCAAAAGCCAGAACCAGGAAAGCAACCAGAAACAAATATAGTTCCTGATAGTTCTGATTCATATGTAAATGCTGATTCTCATTTAAAAGAAAGAATAAAGTGGTTTTCTGTTTTACCTCCTTTTCATCCCATTGATGAGGGAGTGGTGTCTACTACATAGTTTGCGAGCAACAAGTAAAGGCATCTGTCACTGAACAGATGGATTGACAGATTTTAGTCACATATACTCCTAAACCAAGGAAGGAGGGCAGTGCCAGCCATGCAGGCCTCACTAAGGTTTCCCCCAGGAACAGAGGGAACAACCAGGGGCTGTGGATGGTGGGGTATTCCCTGTTTTCCCTGGGAGGTTATGGCATGCTTGTTTAAATAATTTCATGGCTGACAGGGAACTGAAACCTGTTATTCCAGGCTGAGCAGGGTTACATGTGACTCCTTGACAAGGAGCATTGTTTAGCTGTGGGACCTTATCCAGGAGAGCAGAGTGGGGAGGGGAACTTGCAGAAAGGCTGTTCAAGGCCTTCTCAATTTTACCATATGTCACAGCAGCACATAATATTGAACTTTAATGTTAGTCCTTACTCTACATTTTCTTGATTAGGAAAGGGCTTAGTCACAGGCTAGCTTAGTCACATGTTATGAATACATGTTTGTACATAACACAAGGTATTTTCATATCTGCTCTTTAAATTTGGTTGGGATCAATGAGTAGAAGTTAGGCCACAGGATTTGGATGGAAATGCTGTCTAATTTTATCTTCTTCAAATGAAATTAAACATGGTTAAAGGCCACATATTGAGATTGGTGAGAAATCTAGTATCAGTTGTTTAAGTGGATCTCTCCATATTCTATTTATAGAACAAAGCAATTGCCACTCTCTGTAGCCATTCAGTGATGTAGCCTCCACATCTTACATGCCACACTGAGTCATGGGATATCTTCCCAGGATTCTAGGGCCAAGAGCTCTATCCTCCCTGGCACGACCTGGTCATCTGTACCTGTGGGATTTCCAATTCTAAGACACTGTCACAGGTCCAGGGGCCCTACAGGTACAGAACCACAATCCAGGAACCCCTGTCTGGCCCTTCAACTCATGGGGAGCCTTCAGTCAAGAAAACAGGATGTAATACTGTCTAAAAGTTTTTTCCATCTTATCAATTTCCCAATAAACCACCTTTCCTTGAGTCATTTTAGTCATTGTGGTTTAGGCAAATCATTTTGTTCCAGGACCTTGTTTTATTTGCAAAGTAATACAATGGTTCACATTTCTATAAACATCATGCTCCTCTTTTGTAGCTAGTCATTCTGTGTTAGAGACTCTGGTTTGTTTGGGTTTTTGTTTGTTTGTTTGTTTGTTTGTTTGTTTGTTTTTAAAATATATTTTATTGTTTTTTTACAGAGAGGAAGGGAGAGGGATAGTTAGAAACATCAATGAGAGTGAAACATCCATCAGCTGCATCCTGCACACCTTCTACTGGGGATGTGTCTGCAACCAAGTACATGCTCTTGACCAGAATAGAACCTGGGACCCTTCAGTCTGCAGGCTGATACTCTATCCACTGAGCCAAACCAGTTAGGGAAAGATTTTATAGGAAAACCTTTTCTGGTCACACAAGCCACTTCTCCTGAACTTCACCAGAACCAAGAATTCTTTTTCTTAAACCTCCACTCCATGCAGTTGGTTCATAGCTCAGGGGAAAGCACAGAACTGTTCATGCAGGTTCCCACAAAGGCAATGAGTTCCAGATTTCCACAGCGCTGGTCTTCAGGAGTCTCACAGGGGATACAGACATTGTTTTACCTTCTAGCCGGAAAACTCAGAGAAATGCAAGATCTGTGGGGATGAAGGAAAGCTCTTCAAATGCAGTTTTTGTCTCGCCTTCTTTCATGAGAACTGTCACATCCCACCTGTGGAACCTGAGAGGTTTGTGAGATGCACCCTTCTTCTATGGACCTTCTTCCTGCCATGCACACTCCCAATGCAGTCTCTTTTTGTGTCCTGATGAGGAAAGAGCAGGGTCAGAGGTATAGCGTCCAATGATATGATGCGGGGAGCTATTTAAAGATACTGTCAACAGGAGGGTAATATTCCCCTCTATCCCCTGGGAGGTTGAGACTGGTGGCTGGCTCCTTTGTCTACATACCATTACTGTCCTTTCCAGAACTTTCCCACCTTGGACTCCTGTACACAGGAGCACAAGTGCCAGTTATTTGTGTTCTGTGGTTATTCAGAAAAGGCAGCAAACAAGGACATTTTTCTTCATTTTGCCATGTTCTCAACAGGCTAAACAGACACAAGGTCCCCAGAGGTGAAGGCCTGCTTTCTGACACTCAGGCTTGGTGGAGCTCTTTGTGCTCCCAGCATCTCAGAAAGGGCAAAGGGATCCCATCACTCGCCCAGACACCATATTCTACCCAATAGACCCCTGCTGTTACTTTAGGGATCAAGGTTATCACATGAGAGTCCTAGCAATTCTGGGAGGTGACCCTTCATTCCCTGGATGTGGCCATGAGCCATTCCTGAAAGGAGAGCAGTGGCAGCTGAAGTGTTTCTAGGCTTGCCTTGCTCACTTATATCTGACATCTCAGAAAGGACTGGCTATGTACCTTCTGCACAACAGAAGTGTCTTCACGAAGTCAACAGCATGCCAGCTATTCTGAGGTCCTAGCGAAACGGATGGGGCGTGAAGAGAAGTCGGTGAGTTGGATTTGACCCAAAGCATCTCCTTTCTATCACATGAAAAAGTCAAACAGTCATGGGTGAGGGCAAGGGTTTCAAAGGGTGCCTACTTTTCTGACCATGCCTCAACCACACTGAAAACTCACCAGAACCTGTTTGCAGGGAAAAAAAAGAAAAAAGAAAAAAAAAAACTCAGCTATTACATGTTACTGTCCAAGAGCAATCTCTGTTTGGGGAAACTTGCAGAAGTCTACTGTGAACATGCGTCTGTCTGGGCATGCATATGGGCTCATTCTCGCCAAGCTGCTTTTCATTCACAATCTCTTTCTTTTGCAGAAATGTGTGTTCCTCCTCCTAAAGATCTATTATCATTTAGAGAGCAACATTTTTCGGAATATTCCACATGAACATTATGTGAGTAACAACAACAAACCATGATTACAAACTTCTGTAATGGTACCCCACCTTGACATGGTCACTGTGGGATCTGTTATATGAAATCCATGGGAGGGAGAGCATGTGAGCTGTCTTTCCATTTACCTTGTATTTCCTCTAGATCTTATGAAAAGCCACAGAATGTAGACACTGAACTTTGTCAGTAATGCTCCTATATTTTTCACCAGGTTCAAAAGGCTTCTCAATGCCTAGAGGCACTTAGGACATTGGATGAAATCAAGAATAGACTAAGTAGAGGATGTTATCCCAAAGTGAAGGGGTTTGTGCTTAGCATGAACAAAATCTTTCAGGAACCTAAGGTAAGTGGCTCCCATTTCATTTTCCATTTCATTTTCTACACATTTCATTTTCTACACATTGAGTTACTCTGCCTGCATTTCCTGATACTGGGAGATTTTAGAGTTTCCCTCATCCTATGACAAGCCTATTACAAGCAAGGATTTAGGGAGTGGCTGGGCTTTTTAACTGAGGATTTAAGCTCACAAGAGAGAGCAACAGTGACTAAGGAGTTGTTTCTGCAACCAGACTCCAGGTACCTGAGAGCTCTTTCCTCTCCTCAAAGGTGGCAGGTGCCCATTCAGAAAAGTGGTGTCCTCTCTATTCCAAACCTAAGGAGAAAATTGCTTCCTAAAGTCATGTTATCCTTTTTATTTCTCCCAAAATATACTCAATCAGACCTCTCAGAGGCCCCAAACTGCAGACTTATTTGCATGTAAATGAACCATATAACATATCACCAGAGGGGAATAGAATTGACAATGTAAAAGGAAGATCATTGATGGTACATCTGTAATATTTGATTATCACTAAGGCCTTAGATTACTTTTCTAACTTTCACTAAAAGAAAAAAATCAAAGCCAATGACTAAGAATCATCCGTGCAGTAATGATTTCCCATTTCTGTCTAGACAACAAGGCTTAATGATGCTCTTAGGAAACAAAAGATGCTCTTAGATGCTTAAGATTTTTGTTTTGTTTTTGTGGTTTTTTGTTTTGTTTCGTTTGTTTGTTTGTTTTTTCATTTTGATTAATGTATTACATATGTATATATCTTTCCATTGCCCTCCCACCCTACTCCCATGCACTGTTTGTTTTTAAATATATTTTTATTGATTTAAAAGAGAAAGGGAGAGAGAGAAAGATAGAAACATCAATGATGAGAAAGAATCATTGATCAGCTGCCTCCTTCATGCCCCACACTGGGGATAAAGCCCACAAGCTGGGCATGTGCCCTAACCAGAAGTAAACCATGACCTCATGGTTAATAGGTGGGTGCTCAACCACAGAGCCATACTGGCCAGGCTAAGCTGCTTGAGTTTTTAAACTTAACACACTTAATGTAACTTTAAAATAAGAGTTCTGATCATTTTCCATTGCACATTGTCTAATGACACTGATGTTATTATTTTTGTCTGTGTGTGTTTGTTTTTTTTCCCCAGCACAATGATTCAATTCTAACAGAAGAGGAATTTAAGAAGTATTTCAAAGATGCCTTTGCTATTCAGTAAATAAATCAGAACAGTTCACTGATAATGGATGCTGTTGATACCCTGGAAAATCCTGCTTTCAGGCAGATTTCTCATCTCCCAGCTGCTATGAACATTGGTTGCTTTTGCCATCTCTCCCCAGTGTATCACTATGGGCCAAATGGAGACAGAGTCACTCAAAGGTTAAATCTCTTTGTGCTGGGGGTTGGTTCCCAGCACCAAGGTTGAACCAACCATGTGGAGTGATTCATGTTCCTATGCTCCCTATAGCTGAGCTAGTCTCTAGCTATGGCCACATCCTTGCTTAGCATTTCATAGCACAGTGTCCTGCTTCCCTTATCCCTCCTCCTCCTCCTGAGAAAATTCTCACAATAAATCACTGACTAAATAGACTTTGTCTTAGGCTTTGATTTCAGGGAACCCAACTTCACATTATGATCTAGCAAGCCACACCTAAGCTTGGAGTTCTGAGCTGGATCACTGTCTAGCCAGCTGGCAAGAGTGGGATGCTGATAGTCCCTGAGGTACTAAAACAGTGCAGTTGCAAAATACATTCACCTGTACAAATGAGATATAGGGGAAGCAGTATTGAGGCAATTGTCTAACGTTTACAAAGAAATAGTAACTATAAGAACTGTGTGAGCAGATGGCTTTCTTTTTTTAAAACTATTTTACATATGCTTTTTTTAAATTAAATCTTTATTATTCAGATTATTACATTTGTTTCTCTTTTTTCCCCTCCATAGCACCCCTCCACCCAGCTCCCAAACTTCCTTCTGCCCTTACCTCCCTCCCATTGACCTCATCCATAGGTGTATGATTTTTGTCCAGTCTCTCCCTGTACACCCCTCATCCCTTGCCCCCTGAGAATTATTAGTCCATTCCCTTTCTGTGCTCCTCATTCTATTATATTCACCAGTTTATTCTGTTGATCAAATTTTTAATTCACTTAATGTTTAGATTCACTTGTTGATAGATATGTATTTGTTGTTCATAATTTTTTGGCTTTTACCTTTTTCTTCTTCCTCTTCTAAAAGAGTACCTTTCAGCATTTCATATAATACTGGTTTGGAGTTGATGAACTCCTTTAGCTTTTTCTTATCTGTGAAGCTCTTTATCTACCCTTCAATTCTGAATGATAGCTTTGCTGGATAGATTATTCTTGGTTGTAGGTTCTTGCTATTCATCATGTTGAATATATCTTGCCACTACCATCTGGCCTGCATCGTTTCTGTTGAGAAATCAGCTGACAGTTGTATGGGTGCTCCCTTGTAGGTAATGAACTGTTTTTCTCTTGCTGCTTTTAATATTCTCTCTTTGTCTTTTGCTGTTGGTATTTTAATTATGAAGTGTCTTGGTGTGGTCCTCTTTGGATTCCTTTTATATGGGATTCTGTGTGCTTCGTGGACTTGTAAGTCTATTTCTTTCACCAGATGTGGGAAGTTTTCAG
This sequence comes from Lasiurus cinereus, assembly GCA_011751065.1. Taxonomy (NCBI): domain Eukaryota; kingdom Metazoa; phylum Chordata; class Mammalia; order Chiroptera; family Vespertilionidae; genus Lasiurus; species Lasiurus cinereus. Next base: position 693,101 of record JAAGEH010000079.1, on the reverse strand, counting down.
TCATTATTTCTTTAAATAGGTTTTCAGTATCTTGCTCGCTCTCTTCTTCTGGTATCCCCACAATTCTGATGTTGGTACGCTTGATGCTGTCCCAGAGGCTCCTTACATTATCTTCACATTTTTGGATTCTTTTCTCTTCTTGCTTTCCCAGTTGAATGTTTTCTGCTTCTTTATATTTCAAATTTTTGACTTGATTCTTGCCTTCCTCTAGTCTGCTGTTAGGACTCTGTGTAATATTTTTTATTTCAGTCAGTGTCTCTAGTTGGTCCTTTTTCATCTCCTCTTGGCTCTCGCTAACTTTATCCAACTTTTCTAGCATATTCTTGAAAAACCTTATAAGTGTGATTTTGAACTCTATATCCAGTTTTGTTTGTTTTTTCCTCCATTTTTTTTGTTTGTGATCGCTTCCCTTGTCTCGGCATTTTCACTACGCTGGGAGAACTTCTGTGTTGGATTCAGCCTTATGATACCAGACTTGCAAAACTGAAGAAGCCTTTGTTGATCTTGGGATGGTGGAGTCTCAGGGCTTAAGGGACCATCTTGCCTTCCTGTTGGCCCCACCCGCCACGGCCCCCGAGTCTCATGTGACTGGGTAATCACTGGAGCGGTCCTTGTGCGCCCGCGCCCGCAGTGCCTCTAGACCGTTGCCTTTCAGGCACCCCTGAGCTCCAGGACCACACGAGTCTAGGTCCCCAGGGTTTCACCTGAAACAGGGTCTTAGTGGAGTCAGAAGTGGCACAGTTGGGAGGGTCTGTCTCCCACCCACTCGCGAAAGCCAGCGGCACAATCAGCAGTCTGTCCTCTGCACAATGCCGTGCGTGCAACCATACCTCTGATCTTTTGTGACTCCCCTAAATTTCTGTGCACCTCTCTCTTTTCACAGTCCAAACTCCCCCTGTATGAGTTTCGGCTGGATCTGGTGTTTAGTGTCGTAAGATAAGGGGTTCAATGCCTTTGAGAGTCTCCATTTCCCTCCTGCCAGAGAAAACCAACCAGGTATTCTGGCATCCGCTCTCTCCACAAGCACATCTCCGTACCTCGGCTTTTTGCAGCTCCTCTGGGTCTCCGTGAGCCTCTCTCCTTCCCTCTAGCTGTAGAACTTCCACTCCGCCAGCTTTCCTGTGGTTCTGGATGATGTCCGTTCTGTCTTTTAGTTGTAGTTTTGAAATTGTTGTGCAAGGCAGCAGTGTAGGTGTTTACCTATGCCGCCTTCTTGGATTCTCACATATGCTTTTATTAGTTTCAGAGAGAGGAAGGAAGAGGGAGAGAGAGATAGAAACATCAATGATCAGAGAGAATCATAGATTGACTGCCTCCTACAAACCTTCTAGGGGGGATTGAGCCTGTAACCCAGGCATATGCCCTGAACAGGAATTGAACCATGGCTCCATGCTCAACCAAAGCCACACTAACCTAAGCTCATTTAAAGTGTTAAAAAGAATATATGACATATATATATAATCAATTACCACCTGCATCTGGAAGGTACACAATATGGAAGGCCTGGTGCAAGTCCTAATTTTAAGGATGACACACTTCTGCCCAGCCAGAGTGTCTCAGTTGGTTGAGCATCCTCCTGTGCAGAGAAAGGTTTACCTCATGGCACATACTTAGGTTATGTGTTCGGTCCTGGGTCAGGACATGTACAAGAGGCAACTGATAGATGTTTTTCTCTCATATCTATGTTTCTCTTTCTGTCTCTCCCTCTTCCTCTGTCTAAGCATATGCTTGGGTGAGGATTATATTTAAAAAAAAAAATAAAGAATGATAGAACTTCAGAGAAGATTGAATTCTAAGCTCAGGTTGGCCTCATGTGCCCAATCCCTGATAAAGAAAACATCAAGCCCTGAATGGGACTTTCTAAGTAGATGCACCTGAAAACTCTAAATTCTAGATTTCTCTGAATCCACTGTCCTGCAAAAGAGACTCCTGTTCCCTGTTGGTAAACAGACCACTTCTCTACCCTTCCTCCATTTTGCCTTCACTAAGATTATTCAGAGTTCTCTCAGCATGACCAAGCTAGGGATAATCTAGATGAGCCTGCTAGCTGAAGAGATAGTTTACTCCAACAGAACTTCAGGTCTGGCCATATGTACTAACTGTCACAGCAAGATGAGTAATTTGTGTAATAGGCAACAATATGCCATCAAAAGAGATTATAAGTAAATGATCAGGTGGTTGAAATAGGCATCCCCATCCTTGTTTTATATTATAACATAGGTTTTCCAGGATTCACTCCCACACACAACCACTGACCTGTGATGGCCAGCCAGTCCTGCTCCTTTAGAAAGCTCATCCAGAGAACCCAAATAGCCATGGTAATAAGCCTATAGTTCAGGTGATCCATGGAAACAGATCTGTAATATCTGTAGTGCCAATGGCTCTATCCAATTGATTAATACAGCCTATGCCCTCACCCATTCAGGTAGCCTAGCCAGTGAGCCCATACAATCATGAACCATAGCCTGTAGCTGCATCCAATGAGGAATCCTGGAGATGACTCTGCCCAACATGGGACAGTCTCTATCCCCATCCAATGCAGTATGGAGGTCCCTCTCAATCAGAAAATTTGGCCAATAACCATGTCCAACATCAGAGAAGAGCCAGAAAGTTAACTTATTGTGAAGCCCACCCTGTAGCATAGCCAACTTCAGGGAACAACCATTGGCATCACCAGATCTCAGATCACAATCTAAGGCCCAGTATGCATGTGAAGCCCTTACAGTAGCCCCAACTGAGCATTAAGTCTAGCCAGAGACACCATCAGGCTAGGAAACATAGCTTGAAACTCTACCCAACCAGGAACTACTGCAGAGCCTAGCCTGTAACCCTGTCAAATTACAGAGTCCAACCAGTGGCACCACCATACCACAAAACACAGCCTGAAATGTCACTTAACAAGAAGTGATTGCAAAGCCCAGCAAGTGGACCCATCAAGCCCCAGAGTACAGCCAGCAGTTGTGCCTGGTCAGGGAGCCCAACCTGCAAGTCCACTAAATCACAGAGCTCAGTCATCATCCAAGCACCAACCTCAGAGCACAGTCACTAGCTTCCCAACTGAGACCCTAATGACATATCCTATCTTCCCATGGATGCTATAAGCTCTCCTGTACTGTATTCCAACCTTAGCTGACTGATGAAGGCATTTTCCTGGTGAAATGAACCTGTAAAATCTGTGAGAGAAGATTGCTTACTTATATGTACTGATACCAACACAAGGAAACAAGGATCATGAATATTCAGGTAAACATTGCACTACCAAAAAAATAATAATAATAAAAATAAACTAATAACTGCCCTTAAAGAAATTGGGATATATAAGTTGTTGACAAAAATTTTAGAATAATCAGTGAACTATAAAAACCCATAGACAGACAACTAAAAAAAAAAAATGAACCAAATGAGAAGTTTAACCAAAAAGAGAAACTGTAAAAAGAAACCAGTCCAACCAGCAATTCCTGGTTAGGGCACATTCCTGGGCTGGGGGCTCATTCCCTGGGGGGGGGGGGGTTTGCAGGGGTGCAGTAGGCAGCCAATCAATGATCCTCTCTCATCATTGATGTTTCTATCTCTATCCTCTCTCCCTTCCTCTCTGAAATCAATAAAAATATTTTTAAAGTCTTTAAATAAATAAATAGAACTTGTTAAGTGACAGGGAACAAATTTATTGAAATCAATAAGAATCGCTATTCTGGAATCATTAATTTAGGCAGAAGTCCTTTGTGCATCCCTCTCCGAATGTATCCCCCTGAGTCTCTCTGTGAAGAGATAGTTTAACTGATCCTTTTCCCATAATGGAGTCTCCTTATGACATCCCATTCCTGTCTCACAACCACTGAGTTTTCACGAAGCTGCATGGACCACCTCCACTGCTTCTATTCTGTCCAGCAATTCTGAGTTCCCATCCATGGATCTTCCACTCAACAGAAGCACTCACTTACAAGCCAAAAGAAGCACCAATGGGCACCTTCTGTGTGCTGAATGGAGATAATCAGAATGAGCTAAGTGCATGAGTTTTCTTGCTACATATGCATCACTTGACTATCCTAAGATCCAAGACATTCACCAACCGGTGGTCCATGAGGTCCAAAAGGTTGCCGACTGCTGGTTTAAGGAAACCTTTGGAGCAGTGGTCATCAACCGGTGATCCATAGACTACTGGTGGCCCGTGAGGTCTGAATTTTCACCATGATTAGCAATGAATGAAGAGGGAACTTGCAGAAATATTAGGAGTGGGGCTTCACTGTTTATTCAATGGCCTCCTTCGCTGGTACATCCCAGCTTCTTGTGGTGCCCAGCCCTGCTAACACTCTGGGACTCGCTGAGAGACCCCAGGTCTAGGTAACTCCCAAGAAACATTCCTCCCCGCTTCCTAAGGGCAGGGCTGACACCTGCTTTTTTCTGATGAGGCAAGTCTGATGTGGAAATGCCTGGTCCCAGTGAAGGCAGCAAGATTCCACCAGAATTCCCAGGATTAAATGTGATAAACCCTGTATAAGGTCAATCTGATTTTTCAGTCAAGCCATTGGGCATCTGAGTCAATAAAATTTGGGTGAGGCTAAGACATTGAGGTTCCAATCCTCCAGGAAGCAGAAACCCTAATGGTGGAGGAAGGTGAGACAGGGGTTGGGGCATGGCAGATATGAACCCCCACAACTTCCTTGAAATCTCACATTTTCTCTTAATCATTCACTCTATGTCATTCATTTTTTTAACTTGTTTAATAATTTTAATTGCTCCACATAGCTCACCATCTGGTAAAATCAACATGCCTGGGAGAGATGTCAGGATGATTTTTTTGTATGCACCCTAAGAATGCCAGTATCAAGCCAAGGAGGAGCAGATTTGAGTAATTCTGTCTCCAGGAAGGTGAAGAAGGCAAGGTCACTGTGGAGCTTCAGGACAGAATGAACCTCTCTGGAAAACAGAGGGGCTCTGAGGGGATGGGAAGGGCCACAGTTTCAGGGCCCCCCTGAATTTTAAACCCAGACTTCTCTATCCATGTCATAAGCTGGTTTTTTGTGCTCATGAACTGCCAAATATCAACATTATCTCAAAATCAAATCCATACATCATCTCACCTTTATTTAGATAGAAATAATGGTGCTTCTATTACTAAGTTAGAGTTTAGAACTGAGGGAACAGGGATAACATGTTCCCCTTCATCCACTACTAATCATGGTGACCCTTTTAGACCTCATGGATCACCAGTGGTCTAACAATCTTGAGAGATAAGAGATTGTTAGTTTTGGTTTCTCTAAACAGGCAACCAGATGCAGTTCTAAGGAAGCAGTAATACCATGTACGACCAATAGAGAGAAGTGCAGACGTGGCTGCAGTCAAGACCGGGAGGAAAGGGCCACTCAGCTGATAGTAATGGGGTCTCTTAGATGCTAAAATGAGAAGTGTGATGGCAGTAACAAGCTCCTTCCTTTGTTTGTATCCTTGTGTCTGAGCCTGGGTGGTCACGGGAGAGAGGCATTATGTGATTTCAGGAAGGTTTCAGGGAGTGTGCTGCTGTCCGGCAGTAACCAGGGTATCACCAAAATCAGTCCTTGCTCCATTCTGAATACAGGTCACTAACTTCCCCTGAGGTGGAGCCCAGGGCTCCAAATGATAGACTCTGATGATGGTGGCGACTGTGGGTTGGGACAGGCCATGTGGCCCTGAGCCAGCCTCCTTCCTCTTTGTCCTGCTGAGAGGTGTTTCTCATGCATAGCCCTAAATGTGGCCCAGATAGGATTACTGTGCTCCCCTATAGTCTCCTCCTCCTCCTCCTCTTCTCCACGCCTTAACTTAACCTCATTCCTTAACTTCTTCTTCCTCTGCCCAGATGTCTCTTCCCAACCACTTTTCCAAGGACTCACTATCATCTCTGTAGAAATAATCACATTTCCCCTCCAACAACCAATCTGAATTCTTTTTTTCCTTGTTTTATTTTTATTTTTTTTATTGATTAAGGTATTACATGTGTCCATATCTTCCTTTTGCTCCCCCACCCTACTCCCATACATGCCCTCACTCCCCAGTGTCTTGCATCCACTGGTTATGTTTATATGCATGCATATAGGTCCTTCGGTTGATCTCTTACCTCCCTGCCCCCTCCACAGCCTTCCCGCTATAATTTGACAGTCTGTTCAAAGCTTCTCTGCCTCTGTATCAATCTTTTTGTTCATCAGGTTATAATGTTCTTCATTATCCATAAATGAATGAGATCATATGGTATTTCTCTTTCACTGACTGTATTATTTCGTTTAGCATAATGCTCTCCAGTTCCATCCATGCTGCTGCAAATGGTAAGAACTTCTTTTTTAAAGCACCATAGTATTCCATTTTGTAGATGTACCATAGTTTTCTAATCCACTCATTTGCTGATGGGCACTTAGGCTGTTTCTAAATCTTAACTGTTGTAAATTGTGATGCTACGAACATAGGGGTGCATTATGTTCTTTCTGATTGGTGTTTCTAGTTTCTTAGGATATATTCCTAGAAGCAGAATCACTGGGTCAAATGGGAGTTCCATTTTTAGTTTTTTGAGGAAACTCCATACTGTTCTCCAGAGTGGCTGCACCAGTCTGCATTCCCACCAGCAGTGCTTGAGGGTTCTTTTTTCTCTGCATCCTCACCAACACTTGTCATTTGTTGATTTGTTGATAACAGCCATTCTGACAGATGTGAGATGGTACCTCATTGTCATTTTGATTTGCATCTTTTGGTTACTTTGAGCATGTTTTCATTTGTCTCTTGGCCTCCTTATGTTTTCTTTCAAAAGTATCTATTTAGGTCTGTTGCCCATTTTTTTGACTGGGTTGTTTATCTTCCTTTTGTTAAGTTGTATGAGTTCCCTGTAAATGTTGGAGATTAAAACCTTATCAGAGATAACATTGGCAAATACATTCTCCCATATAATGGGCTTTCTTGTTGTTTTATTGATGGTTTATATGTCCAGGATTTTGCTGCCTGTGGATTCCTCTAATATTTTTATGGTTTCCCATCTTACATTTAAGTCCCTTATCCATTTTGAATTTATTTTTGTGTATGATGTGAGTTGGTGGCCCCAGTTTCATTTTTTTGCATGTATCTATCCAATTTTTCCAACACCATTTATTGCAGAGACTGTCTTGACTCCATTGTATGCTTTTACCTTCTTTGTCAAATATTAATTGAGCATAGTGTTTTGGGTCGATTTCTGAATTCTCTATTCCATTCCATTGGTCTATATGTCTGTTCTTATGCCAGTACCAGGCAGTTTTGAGAACAGTGGCTTTGTAATACAGCTTGATATCTGGTATTGAGATCCCTCCTATGTTGCCCTTCTTTCTCAGGATTGCTGCAGCTATTCGAGGTCTTTTTATATTCCAGATGAATTTTTGGTGAGTTCATTCGAGGTCTGTGAAATATGCCATTGGTATTTTAATGGGGAGTACATTGAATCTATAGCTTGCTTTGGGTAGTCTGGACATTTTAATGATGTTGATTCTCCCAATCCATGAACACGGTATGTTCTCCCATCTGTTTATGTCTTCCTCTCTCTTTTTTTCAGTGTCCTGTAGTTATCCTCGTACAGGTCTTTTATCTCCTTAGTTAAGTTTATTCCTAGGTATCTTAATTTTTTTGGTGCGATGGTAAATGGGATTGCTTTTCTTAGTCTTTCTTTCTGTAAGTTCATTGTTGGTATATAGAAATGAAATAGATTTCTTGGTAATTTTTTATCCTGCTACATTGCCAAATTCATTTATTAAGTCTAATAATCTTTTGATGGAGTCTTTAGGGTTTTCTATGTACAGTATCATATCATCTGCAAATAACGACAATTTTACTTCTTTTCCAGTTTGGATACCCTTTATTTCTTCTTCTTGTCTGATTTCCGTAGCTAGAACTTCCAGTATTATGTCAAACAGAGTGGTGAAAGCTGGCATTCCTGTCCTGTTCCTGTTCTTAGTGGAAATTATTTTAGTTTTTGCCCATTGAGTATGATGCTGGCTGTAGGTTTGTCATATATGGCTTTTATTATGTTGAGGTATGATCCCTCTATTCCCACTTTGCTGAGCATTTTTATCAGAAAAGAGTGTTGGATTTTGTCAAATGCCTTTTCTGCATCAATTGATATGATTATGTGATTTTTGTCTCTAAATTTGTTTATGTGATGTATCACATTTATTGATTTGCAGATATTGTACCAGCCTTGCATTCCTAGAATAAATCCCACTTGGTCATGGTATATGATCTTTCTAATGTAATGCGGGATCCGGTTTGCTAGAATTTTGTTGAGGTTTTGGCATCTATGTTCATCAGGGATATTGGCCTGTAAACTCTCTTTCTGGTGTCTTTATCTGGCTTTGGGATTAGGGTAATGCTGGCTTCATAGAAAGAGTTTGGAAGTGTGCCTTCCTCTTGAATTTTTTGGAATAGTCTGAGAAGGATTGGTTTTAGTTCTTCTTTGAATGTTCAGTAAAACTCCCCTGTGAAGCCATCTGCTCCAGGCCTTTTGTTTGCTGGAAGCTTTTTGTTTACTGTTTCCATTTCATCAGTAGTTATTAACCTATTCAGGTTTTTTTAATCTTCCTGATAGAGTTTTGGAAGCTTGTCTTGTTCTAGGAATGTGTCCATTTCATCAAGGTTGTCCAGGTGTTGGAGTAGAGTTCTTTGTAGTATTTTTTCATAATCGTTTGTATTTTTGTAGGATCAGTTGTTACTTCACCTCTTTCATTTCTGATTTTGTTTATTTAAATCCTCTCTGTTTCTTGGTGAGCCTGGCTAGATGTTCATCAATCTTGTCCATCCTTTCAAAGAACCAGCTCTTGGTTTCATTGATCTTATGTATTGTTTTTTTGGTCTCCATGTCATTTATTTCTGCTCTGATCTTTATTATCTCCTTCCTTCTGGTTACTGTGGGCTTTTCTTGCTGCTCTTTCTAGTTCTTTAAATTGCAAGATTACCATTTTTTCTTGTTTTTTTGAGTTAGGACTTCAGAGCTATGAACTTCCCTCTCAGGACTGCTTTCATTGTGTCCCATAAATTTTGGATTGTTGTGTTTTCATTGTTATTTGTTTCCAGGATGCTTTTAATTTCTTCTTTGATTTGCTTGGTAGCCCAATCATTGTTTAATAGCATGCTATTTAGCCTCCAAGTGGTTTTTTATTATTATTTTTATTGTAGTTGATTTCTAGCTTTATGACAATATGGTCTGAGAAGATGCTTGTTATGATTTCTATCTTCTTCAATTTAAAGAGACTTTGCCTGCGTCCTTATATGTGGTCTATGAAAATTTTCCATGTGCACTGGAGAAGAATGTATATTCTGTAGTTTTGGGGTGAAATGTTCTGAAAATATCAATTAAGTCCATCTGATCTAGTGAGTCATTTAGGATTGCTGTTTCTTTGCTGATTTTTTGGTTAGAGGATTTGTCCAGTTGTGTCAGTGGGGTATTAAAGTCCCCTATTATATTTGTATAATATTAATATCTTCCTTGATATTTTCCAGAAGTTGTTTTATGTATTTGGGTTTTCCTATATTGGGTGCATATATGTTTTATATCTTCTTCTTGAATTGTTCCCTTTAGTATTATATAATGGCTTTCATTATCTCTTGGTATGGCCTTTACTTTGAGGTCTATTTTATCAGATATAAGTATCACAACACCAGCTTTTTTCTTCTTTCCATTTGCCTGTAAATATTTTTCCATCCCTTCACTCTCAGTCTGTGTGAATCATTGGTTCTGAGATGGATCTTTTGCAGACAGCAAATATATGGGTCATGTTTTCTTATCCATTCAGCTATCCTGTGTCTTTTTTTAAATTTAATAAATCTTTATTGTTCATATTATTACAATTGTTCCTCTGTTTTCCACCATAGCTCCACTCCACCCAATTCCCACCCCATGCTCTGCCCTTACCCCACACTGTCCTCATCCATAGGTGTACGATTTTTGTCCATTCTCTTCCCACATCCCCCACAACTCTTTCCCCTTGAGAATTGTCAGTCCACTCCCTTTCTATGCCCTTGATTCTATTATAGTCACCAGTTTATTCTGTTAATAAGATTTTTTTATTCACTTGATTTTTAGATTCACTTATTGATAGATATGTATTTGTTGTTTATAATTTTTATCTATAATGGTTTGGTGGTGATGAACTCCTTTAGCTTTTTCACAGGAAGCTCTTTATCTGCCCATCAATTCTGAATGATACCTTTGCTGGGTAGAGTAATCTTGGTTAGAGGTTCTTAGTATTCATCATTTTGAATATTCCTTGCCACTCCCATCTTGCCTGCATAGTTTCTGTTGAGAAATCAGCTAATATTCATATGGGTGCTCCCTTGTAGATAACTAACTGTTTTTCTCTTGCTGCTTTTAATATTCTCTCTTTGTCTTTTGCTCTTGGCATTTTAATTATGATGTGTCTTACTGTGGTCCTCTTTGGATTCCTTTTGTTTGGGGTTCTCTGTGCTTCCTGGACTTGTAAGTCTATTTTTTTCACCAGGTGAGAGAAGTTTTCAGTCATTATTTCTTCAAATATGTTTTCAGTATCTTGCTCTCTCTCTCTTCTTCTGGCACCCCCATAATTCTGATGTTGGTATGCTTGAAGTTGTCCCAGAGGCTCCTTACACTATCTTCATATTCTTGGATTCTTTCTGCTTTTTGCTTTTCCAGTTGAGTGATTTTTTTTTTATTGATTTTTCACAGAGAGGAAGGGAGAGGGAAAGTTAGAAACATCGATGAGAGAGAGACATTGATCAGCTGCCTCCTGCACATCCCCCACTGGGGATGTGCCTGCACCCAAGGTACATGCCCTTGACCGGAATTGAACCTGGGACCTTTCAGTCCGCAGGCCGACACTCTGTCCACTGAGCCAAACTGGTTTTGGCTCGGTTGAGTGATTTTTGCTTCTTTGTATTTAAAATCTTTGACTTGAGCTGAGACGGGTTTGGCTCAGTGGATGGAGTGTCGGCTTGCAGACTGAAAGGTCCTGGGTTCGATTCTGGTTGGGGGCATGTACCTTGCTTGTGGGCACATCTCCACAGTGGGGCATGCAGAAGGCAGCTGATCGATGTCTCTCTCTCATCGATGTTTCTGACTTTCTGTCTCTCTCCCTTCCTCTCTGTAAAAAATCAATAAAATATATATATATAAAATAAAATCTTTGACTTGATTCTTGCTATCCTCTAGATCTCTGTATAATATTTTTTTATTTCAATCAGTGTATGCTTCATTTCTATTTGATCTTTTTTCATATCCTTGAGGGTCTCACTAAATTTATCAGCCTTTTCTAGAAAATTCTTGAAAAATCTTATAACCATGTTTTTGAACTCTATATCCAGTTGTTTACTTTCCTCCATTTCTTTCATTTGTGATCTGTTTCTTTGTCTCTGCATTTTGGCTGCTCCCTGGAGTTGATAGAGTGGCTTTGTGTGCTAAGTGTCCTATAGGGCCCAGTGGCTCCACCTCCTCAGTTACCTGAGGTGGACACTCTTGGTGCACCCCTTTATGGTCTGTGTGTACAGTCCTGTTATAGTTAAGCCTTGGTTGTTGTTGGTATCACTGGGAAAAATTGACCTTCAGGCCAATAGGCTGTGAGTTCAGCTGTGTCTATGCTGGGAGAACTTTTGTGTTGGAGACATCCTTATGAGATAAGACTTGCAAAAGCCTCTGTGCTCAACTTGGATGGGGCAGAATCCCAGTGCAGAGCAGATAGCATTGGTTTTTCAGTGTCCCTTTGTCGCAGTGTCTCATGGTAATCGCTATAAACACCACTGAGAGAAAGCTGCCCCCAAATTCCACTGCTGCCAGACAGTCCAGTTTCTCCTCGAATGAGTCTGCATCCCCAGAGTCTCACCCAAAACTGGAGTTCATTGCAGTCATGTCTCCTCATGCTTGAGAAAGCCAGCCATGCACTCAAGTTACCAATCCTCTCCGTGCATGTGTCTCAGTACCTCTGCCTCCTGCAGCTCTTCTGGGTCTCAGCGTGCTTTTCTCTTTCCTTCTAGTTGTAGAATTTCCACTCAGCTAGCCTTCTTGTGGTTCTGAGTGATGTCCGTTTTGTCTTTTAGTTGTAGTTTTGAAACTGTTGTGCAAGGCAGCAGTTTAGGTGTTTACCTATGCCACCATCTTGGTTTCTTCTACCCTGTGTCTTTTGATTGGTGCATTTAATCCATTTATGTTTAATGTTATTATTGATAAGTACTTGTTTGTTGTCATTTTTGTTCTTACTGTTTGTGTTTCTTCTTGCTTTTCTGTTTTTTCTTTTTACAGCAGTCCCTTTAGCATTTATTGCAGTGCTGGCTTAGTAGTAATAAACTCTCTTAACTTTTTTTGTCTGTGAAGCTTCTGATTCCACCTTCAATTTTGAATGATAGCCTTGCTAGGTATAATATTCTTGGATTCAATCTCTTGCTTTGCATCACTTTGTATATGTCATTCCATTCTCTTCTGGCCTGGTATGTTTCTGTTGAGAAACCATTTGATATTCTAATAGGAGATCCCTTGTAGGTAACTTTCTGTCTCTCTCTGGCAGCCTTTAAGATTCTTACTTTGTCATTGGTGTTTGCCAATTTAATTATGATGTGTCTTGGTGTTGGTCTTATGAGGTTCATTTTGTTTGGGATTCTATGTACTTCTTGGACTTGCATAGTTTTTTCTTGCCAATATCAGGGAAGTTTTCTGTCATTATTTCTTCAAACAGGTTTTCTATTCCTTGCTTCTCTTCTTCTTTTTCTGGTACACCTGTTATGCAAATGTTGTTTCATTTTGTGTTGTCCCAAAGCTCCCTTAGTCTCTCCTTCCTCTTACTTTTTAAGTCTTCTTTCCAGTTTCTGCTGTGTTTGTGTTTTTTCCTACCTTGTCTTCTAATTCACTGATGCAGTCCTCAGCCAGTTCTAGTCGACTGTTTAAGCCTTCTATTGTGTTCTTTATTGCAGCTATGTCATTCTACATCTCCTCTTGATTCCTTTTCATGTTGGTGACATTCTCATTCAACTCATAATTCTCATTGAGTTGCATGTATTTGTCATCCAGCCATTTAAGCATCCTTATAACCATTACTCTGAATTCTTTCTATGATATATTGCTAGCCTCAATTTCATTTAACCCCCTTTCTGGTGATTCCTCTTTTTCCTTTGGCGATTGCTTTTTTGTCTTCCCCATGTTTTGCTATAACATTTTAATTGTAGGTCCGATTGCTTTTCTACCCAGGTTATTTTGGGGATGGTGTTACTGGTGTGATATTTCAGGTCTCCTGGGCTTGGTAATCTAGTGTAGCTTTCTACTTGAGCTATTTGGGTTCTCTTGATGTAGGCCTGTGAGCTTAAAAGGTACAACTGTGGTGTCTAGAAGTCAGTAGCCATGGAGGTGTCCCAATTTTTGCTTTCTTACACCCTTGATTGAAATTGTGCATGCCCACTGGGGACTCACAGTGGAACCCAGGAACTGTCTGTTGGGGTGATGAGACTCAGAAGGTCTGCACTCTGGAAAGGTGTGACTGTGGTGTCCAGAGTTCTGTAGTTACGGGGTGGGCAGGCTCAGCTTTTGCTGCTCTACCTGTGGTGGATAGGTGCATGCTCCCAGTGGCAGCTCACAGGGGCACCTGCAGTACATTTGCCATTGAGGGGCACTGAAGCACTTGAAGGGCTGTGGCACTGAAGCTGCATAATTGAGGCATCTGTGGACAAGTACCCAGGATGAGTGAATTCAGAATTTCTACTGCTGGGAGGAGTGTGTCTCTGTTTGTCCAAGATCACACCCAACAAAGACTCACAGCAGTTCCCACAAGCACCCTGTGAATAGATGTGCTCAGGGTGCCTTCCTGTTGGAAATGCATGCCTGTGGTGGTACATTTGCTGGCACATAGCTCTGGCGCACTCTGAGGTGCCCTGGTGTTAAAATTACCCAGTTGAGGTGTCTGTGGCAGTTATTCAGAATTTCTACTGTGGGGCAAAATGTCCTTGTCTGTACAGAATCACACTCAGCAGGGGCTCACAGCAGCTCCCCAGAGCACCTTCCTGTAGAAAATGTGTGACTGTATGGTGCATTTGCCAAAGCAGAGCTCTGACACATTCTGAAGGGCCCTGGCGCTAAAGTTACACAGCTGGGGTATCTGTGGGCAGGTATCCAGGTGAGTGAATTCAAAATTTCTACTGCCAGGAAGAGTGTATCCCTCTTTGTCTAAGATCACACCCAGCAAGGACTCACAGCAGCTCCCACTAGCACCCTGTGGATAGATGGGCTCAGCATGCCTGCCCATTGGAAATGCGTGACTGTGGTGGTGTTTGCCAGTGCAGAGCTCTGACGTACTCTGAGGGGCCCTGGTGTTGAAGTTATGCATCTGGGGTGTCTGTGGGCAATTATTCAGGAAGAGGGAATTCAGAATTTCTAGTTAGGGGCAGCATGCCCTTGTCTGTACAACTCACACCCAGCAGGGGCTCCCAGTGGTTCCCAGGCACTGCCTACAGAGTGGTGTGCCCTCGATACCTGTACGCTGGAAACATGAGAATGTGGTGTCCGGAGTTCTGCCACTGGGGAGGGGGGAAATTGCACTTACTGCTGCTGTAGCAGTGCCCCTTTAGAGGTGGAGGTCCCGGGGTCCACAGGTCTGGGGCAGTAGGATTTTGGCTGTAGTGGCTGCTGGGACACCGGCAGTGTCAAAGTCCTGTCTGGGTGGTGGTGCTGATAAGTTCCTAGAAAAGGTCACTCTCCCCATCTGGATTCTTACCAGTTTTGTAGGAAGACTCAGGAGTCCACAGCTGTACCCAGGCACTAAGATCATACTAAGTGGGAGAAGGGGGCTGCACAGCACCCCAGTCCCTTAAAGTTCTAATATTGCCCTTGAGTGCCATCAAGTCTACACAACCATGCAATTGCCGGAAGTATGGCTGCCTATCTTTTTACCCATCTAGGGCACAAGTGAACAAGAATTCAAGGAGCAAGACATACACCCAGGTGCTTGACTCCTTCAAGGTGTTCGTGCCCTCCCCCTTCACAAAATACATGCCTTTCCACGTGAATTCCAAGCCAACTGACAGTCAAAAGCGTGAGACAGATGGGGAGCAAAATATCAGCTTTCTTCCTCATAAAAACTGGGGACATGTGTGTCAAAAAATAATTCCTGGAGAAACCAAGATGGCAGCATAGGTGAACACCTAAGCTGCTGCCTCACACAACAATTTCTAAACTACAACTAAAAGACAGTACAGACACCATCCAGAACCACAGGGAAGCTGGATGAGTGAAAATTCTACAACTAGAAGAGAGGGACTCACAAAGACTCAGAGGAGCTGTAAAAAGCTGAGGTACGGAGACACACTCGTGGAGAAGATGGGCAGAGGAGGGTCTGGCTGGCTTCCTCTAGCGGGAGGGAGATAGGAAATCCCAACTGCACTGAACCCCAGCTCCAGGAAAGACTCATAGGGGGAGTCTGGACTGTTGAGAAAAGGAAGGAGTGCATGGAAACTTAGGGGAGCCGCAAAAGATAGAAGTCGGGGGGCTCGCGAAAGTGCATGCAAAAGTGCACAAAAGTGCACACACAGAGCGCTGACTGCTGATTGTATCTGGCTTCCTCTAGCAGGAGGATAACAGAACCTCACAATAGCATGAAATCCAAGTCCAACTGCACTGAACCCTAGTTTCAGTTGAGACCCTGGGGATCCAGACTCATACAGATCCCTAGAGCACACGGAAACTCAGGGGAACCAAAAGGCAGAGTTCAGGAAGCTCTCTCTCGCATGTGCGTGAAAGGCAGGGGTCTGGAGGCAAGCCCAAATGCGTAGACATAGCTGATCCTCACAACCAATTGGCTTGAATGTCAAATCCCCCCCCCCCCCAGTGATACCAACAATCAAGAATTAACTACAACAAGACTGTACTCATAGTTCACAAAGGGGTGCACCAAGAGTGTCCACCTCAGGTAACTGGGGAGGTGGAGCTATTGGGCCACACCTCACACACAAAGCTACTCTACCAACTCAGGGAAGCAGCAAAATATGCGGAGACTAAAGAGCAGATCACAAACGAAAGAAATAGAGGAAAACAACGACTGGATATAGAGTTCAAAAACACAGTTATAAGGTTTTTTAAGAATTTCCTAGAAAAAAAATGGTAAATTTAGCGAGACCCAAGAGGAGATGAAAAAGAACCAACTAGAAATTAAGCATACACTGACTGAAATAAAAAAATATTATACAGAAACCTAACAGCAGACTAGAGGATTGCAAGAATCAAGTCAAAGATTTGAAATATAAAGAAGCAAAAAATACTCCACTGGAAAAGAAAAAAGAAAAAAAGAATAAAAATGTGAAGATAGTGTAAGGAGCCTCTGGAACAATTTCAAGCACACCAACATCAGAATTTTGGTGGTGCCAGAAGAAGAGAGAGAGAGCAAGATTTTGAAAAAATAATAACTGAAAACTTCCCCCACCTGGTGAAAGAAATAGACTTACAAGTCCAGGAAGCACACAGAATCCCCAAAAAAAGGAATCCAAAGAGGACCACACTAAGACACATCATAATTAAAATACCAAGAGCAAAAGACAGAGTGAATATTAAAAGAAGCAAGAGAAAAACAGTTCATTACCTACAGGGTTGCACCCATTCAACTGTCAGCTGATTTCTCAATAGAAACTATGCAGACCAGATGGGAGTGGCAAGAAATATTCAATGTAATGAATAGCAAGAACCTATAACCAAGATTACTCTACCCAGCAAAGCTATCATTCAGAATTGAAGGTCACATAAAGAGCTTCACAGATAAGAAAAAAACTAAAAACGTTCATCACCACCAAACCAGTATTATATAAAATGCTGAAAGGTATTCTTTAAGAAGAGGAAGAAGAAAACGGTAAAGGTAAAAATTATGAACAACAAATACATATCTATCAACAAGTGAATCTAAAAATCAAGTGAATTGAAAATCTGGTGAACAGAATAAACTGGTGCATATAATAGAATTAGGGGCATAGAAAGGGAGTGGACTGATAATTCTCAGGGGGGAATAGATGAGAGGGGTGCAGGGAGAGACTAGACAAAAATCATACACCTATGGATGAGGACAATGGCAGGGAGGTAAGGACAGAGGGTGGGGTGGGAACCAGGTGGAGGAGCGATATGTGGGGAAAAACGAGGAACAATTGTAATAATCTAAACAATAAGGATTTATTAAAATTAAAAAAAACAAAAACAAAAACAAATAATTCCTAAATCTGAACCCCAGAACTGGGTTTATCCACAAGGCTCAAGTTTGCTCCAATCAACCACACACATTCCCCACACCCCAGACCGCTGTCCCTGTGCACTGGAGCTCCTGCAGCTGGATGAGCCCAGGGAGACGCACCAAGGAGCAGACTCACCTTCACAGAACTCCCAGCCTCAGAGTCTCCCCAGGAAGAAGGGAGGGGAGGGGGGCCAGGAGTCCTGCTGACTGATGGGGACATTGGTGTGCGGCCTGAGTGCTCCCACTTGGTTCCCAAGTGCCCCTCTCCATTTCTGCATCCACAGAGGTGCCAAGTCTTCATCCTCTGGGCCAGTGGCTGCTGATGCTGTTGCCTCTGCTTCCTCCTGCCCCTAAATTCTCAGTTCTGGGACTCTCTGCCTCCTCTCAAGGACAAACCCTGTCCCCACAGGGTCTCCCAGGCCGGAGACTCAGCCCACTAGTGTGGTCTGAATTAAAGCTGTTCCTGGTGAAGCTAAGGAATCCGGTCCCCTGGGTGTTTTCTCTCTCTCCCTTTTCAATCGCTGCCTCTCCAGCTCTGCAAGCTTCTAGCTATTTTCCTGTTTCTGGATTCGTTGCTCAAACAAGAAAATTCCTGGGGGCTGGCCCTGCCTCTTCCCTTGGGTCTTCCTCCCCTTGCCTCTTGATCCTGACTGTCCCTTTTTGTCCTCCATTCCTGCTGCCACATGTCCTGATGGCTGAGAACTACTGTGGGGCTGCAGAAAGAGGGAGACATGCAGAAGGAGGGAGACACGTCTAAAAACACTCAGAAAGTTAGTTTCACTTCTAATTTCCCCGTTTGGGAGGAGCTCTCCCCGGGTGATCGTACACACTTCCTGCTGAGGGCTGGGCAGCCACACTAGACGCAAGCTGGGGACACAGGAGGGCTCCAGGCCCAGAAAGGGCCCAGGGCAAGACGATGGCCAGTGAGGGCACAGACCTCAGCACCAGGTCAGTCTCTGTCTCCCTTCCTTCAACTTTCTCTCAGGTTGTGCTGCTGCTTTAGTGTGTGTTATTAGACACTCGTCTAAACCTTGACATCCATCCTGCTTTACAAGAACACTCCAGTGCAGTGTAATGAAATGCGGAAATACTAGTGAGGTAATTGGATCTTTAAACTGCAGAGGGACAGCTGCTGGTGTGAGTGCAGCTGCCACAACTCACCGGACTCTTCTCTTACAGCTACTGCTCAGCTGAGGGCCATTTGGAATCCTCTGTCCTTTCTGACGCAATTTGTTATTTTCTCATGACCTCTGAACCTTCTCATTTCCCTCAGGACCCCTCTGCTTTCACCTAGGTTTTTTCAAACAGGGTACTTTAGAAAATACAAAATTCTGGGTGCCTTGGTCTCCTACCTGAGCTAAGGACAGGTCAGTGCCAGGCCTATTCCCATCTCTGGCTGGGGCTCTGGACTCTCCCTCCAGGGATCTTGATCTAAAAGAGTAAAAGAAAAGGAAAGGGCTCACATGAAAGACTTGTGCAGGCTGGGTATTTTCATCGGTATTTTGAGTTTCTGCTCTGTAATGGGTTATACCTCTGACAAGGCAAAGGCCAGAAATCCTATCTTTTTCTCTAGTAATGGGTCAGAAATAACATTATTTAATTTGTTTAACCTTTTTTAATAGAAAATAATTACATTTTACATTCTTGCTCATAAAATTTCAAATACATGCAAGTGTGTAGAGGAGAAAGTCTCCTTCACTTGCCACCTGCCTGAAGCTGTTAGTCCCAGTCCTTTTGAGTATGTGGGCACAGAATTCCATGTCTTTTTCTCTGTGTTTACACATATAAATGCTTTTCCTAAATACATACTTTGTGTTTTGTGTTTTAATAAAGAGAATTATATTATATATGCTATTTTGCATTATTTTAGCAGTGAAAATTAAAGATTTTTTCACATTAATGAACATATAGATCTCCATTCTTTTTTAAAGCTGCATACTATTCCATAAAATCAATATGCCCTAATTTTTTTTATTTTTTTTATTTTTAGAAATTCTTTATTGCTTTAAGTATTATATATAGTATTACATATGTCTCCTTTTTCCTTCACTAACTTCTTCCCAACCACCCTCAGCCCCCACACACATCCTTACCTCCCTAGTGTCTGTCCCTTGGTTATGCTTATATGCATGCATACAAGTCGTTTAGTTAATCTCTTATGCCCCACCTCCCTCCCTTGCCTTCCCTCTGAAGTTTGACAGCCTGTTTGATGCTTCTCTGTCTCTGGAGATATTTTGTTCATCAGTTTATGTTGTTCATTATTTCCACATATGAGTGAAATCATGTGATATTTATCTTTTTCCAACTTGCTTATTTCGCTTAGCACAATGCTCTCCAGGTCCATCCATGCTGTTGCGAATGGTAGGAGTTCCTTCTTTTTTTCAGCAGAGTAGTATTATATTGTGTAGATGTACCACAGTTTTTTAATCTGCTTATCTGTTGATGGGCACTTAGGCTGTTTCCAAATCTTAGCTATTGTAAATTGTGCTGCTATGAACAAAGGGGTGCATATGTCTTTTCTAATTGGTGTTTCTGATTTCTTTTTTTTTAAATATATTTTATTGATTTTTTACAGAAAAGAAGGGAGAGGGAGAGAGAGTTAGAAACATCAATGAGAGACATCAATCAGCCACCTCCTGCACGCCCCCTACTGGGGATGTGCCCGCAACCAGGATACATGCCCTTGACCGGAATCAAACCTGAGACCTTTCAGTCCGCAGGTTGACGCTCTATCCACTGAGCCAAACTGGATTTCTTGAGATATATTCCTAAGAAGTGAGATTACTGAGTCAAATGGGAGTCCCATTTTTAATTTTTTGAGGAAACTCCATACTGTTTTTCATAGTAATATGCCATAATTTTTAAACCATTCTCTTCCATTGACAGATACTTTGGTCATTTCAACAAGCTGTGATAACAACAGTTATGTATTTCTCTTTTTTGTATTTATATACACTAGAGGCCCAATGCACAAAATTCATGCAAGAGTAGGCCTTCCTTTCACCAGGTGCTTTGCTGGCACTGGCTTCTGGCACTTGGGACCCAGGCTTCCCTTGAACCTGGCTTTGTCCAGAATGATGTCTGGAATGACGTCCAGAATGATACTTGGTCTAATTAGAATATTACCCTTTTATTATTATAGATATATGAATTTGTCTTGTGCCAGTAATCAAAAAATCAAATTGTTGAGGCAAAGAATATTAATACTTATGTATTTACATATTCTGCCAAGCTGCCTTTTAAGGAACTGAACCGATATATTCTGCTAGCAATAGCGAATAAGAAGAATCATCTCCCAACAACCATTTTCACAGATTCATTTAGTTAATTTGCATTTTCTGCTACATGGGAATTGGAGGTGTTTTGTGTCTATTGGTCATTTAAATTGCCTCTTAGGTGAATTGCTGGCTTAGGTTTATTGCCAGTGCTATTAGTTGAAGACATTGTCCTTTCTTTGATAAGGGAGGGTTTGTTAAATATTATGAAAGATATAAATTTACTTTCCTTTTCTTTAATTTTGTTTACGGTGACTTCTCCTAAAGCTTAAAATTTGAAGACTTATTATAATATTGATTTTATAAGATAAATACACCTGGGTCATTATGAATAAATAGAAGTGATGCTGAAAGTAACTGGTGAATTCCATGCACACCATCTTCAATCATAGTTCTCATGTTCATAAGGTGGCAGAGTCAACTCTACCTTTACTTCAGTGAAAGTTTCTTCTCCACTATCTTCAAAAATGTATTCTTATTTAATTTTGAGCCTTCACAACTTTATCTGTCCCTAACAAATCTTTACTTTTGCTGTCTCAAACCTTTCTTCTATAAGAGTTATTTCATTTTTAGTCGTTTTTTGTTTTCTTGTTATATCTAACTAGAGACCTGGTGCACAACATACATGCATCTGGGGAGGGGTGGGAGAAAGGGTCCCTCAGCCCAACTGTGCCCTTTCACAGTCTGGAGTCCTCAGGACTCCGCAGTCCTCAGGGCTGCCACAGAGGCGGGAGACATTCCCACCACTGCTGCTTCACTCACCAGCCATGAGCCTGGCTTGCAGCTGAGATGCTCTCCTCCTGTGGGAGTGGACTTACTACCAGGGGGTAGCTCCTGCGGTGAGCATCTGCCCCCTGGTGGTCAGTGCACATCATAGCAACCAGTTGTTCTGCCATTTGGTCAATTTGCATATTACCCTTTTATATAAGATATTTTTTTAAGTTGGTTGTGTTTTTTTTAGTGGATGTCTTAATTTCCCTCAGTAGCTCTGCAACCTCTACTTTATTATTTTTTATAGGTCACAGAACTAATTTTGTTTTTTAACTTTATTTAAGCTTGGCTTTAAAACACATGTTATTATATGAGCCCATCTGTGCACAGTTGCTTTGTTTAGTTGTTTCTGTTAGAGTAAGTGCTTTGGGGATGTCTTCCTCACCCTCTAGGTTATTTCTCCAGATTGACCTGGTCTGAAGTTCAGTGTCTGTGTTGCTTCACTTTATTACTATTTATTTATTTACTTACTTACTTACTTACTTATTAGAAGCCCAGTGCACAAAATAGAATGGTCCCACCCACCCACACCAGTCTTTGGTCATTACAGGATTATGGCCACTGGGTTTTTATCTATATAGATGTATTTATTTATTTATTTATTCATTTATTTATTTATTTATTTATTATTTGTTTATTTTCCAACACCATTTACCCCCTCTATGTCCTCATCACCTCCATCCATTCCCCAGTAACCTACTCCCCAGTCACCGCACTTGTATTGCTACACTCTCTTTCTCACATGCCTGCCATGGTTTTACAGCCCACTTCGGTCATGCTTGACTTAGGTAGCTCTCCCCTCTTTCCCAGTTTGCACTGTCCTCATCTGGGTTAATCATCCTTTTCCCCTCTGCTCTGCACTGCTGCCCTTACATTACCCAGGGGCCACATGAGCAGAGTCTGTTCTGTGCTCTCTCTTCTCTGCCATTGGCCCACAAAAGTCTTTTGTTGAGCCTTACCAACTGTCATAGCTCCATATGAACTCTTGACAATTGGTTGAGTATATCTCCCCATCCTCTTTACTTCTTCAAAGTGTCATGACCCTTTGCATCTCCAAATCTTGTTCAGATTATTTTTTAGGATTGTAATGATTTTATGGATTGATTAAAAGAGAATTGACACCTGTATAATATTGTATATTTGTCTCATTAATATTTGGCATATGTATACTATTAATTAAAAATATTTTCTAATAAAATTTATATTTTTCCTTCTGCTAGATTTGTTCATAAGTACTTGATATATTTAGGCTATTAAATCTACATAATTTAAAATGAGCTTTCTAGCCAAAACCGGTTTTGCTCAGTGGATAGAGCATCAGCCTGCAGACTGAAAGGTCCCAGGTTCAATTCCGGTCAAGGGCATGTACCTTGGTTGCACGCGCATTCCCAGTGGGGGGCGTGCAAGAGGCAGCTGATTGATGTCTCTCTCATCGATGTTCCTAACTCTCTGTCCCTCTCCCTTCCTCACTGTAAAAAATCACAGGCTTTTGTTCATTTGTTTTTTTAAATTGCAACTTTTTTAATTTTTAAATTAAAAATAAATAAATAAATAAAATGAGCTTTCTAGCTGTTTGTTATTAATATGTAAAAGTAAATTAAAATTTTGCCCAATTCTTTTTTTATTATTTTTTTATTAATGTATTACATGTGTACATATCTTCCCATTGCCCCTCCCCACTCCCATGCATGCTCTAACCTCCCAGTGTCTTATGCCAATTGGTTATGCTTATTGCATGCATATAAGTCCTTCAGTTGATCTCTTATCTACCCCACCTCTAACCTTCCCACTGTAATTTCACAGTCTGTTTGATGCTTTACTGCTTCTGTAATCTATCTTTTTGTTCATCAGTTTATAATGTTCTTTATTATCTAAAAATGAGTGAGATCATGTGGCATTTTTCTTTCACTGACTGGTTTATTTCACTTAGCATAATGCTCTCCAGTTCCATCCAGGTTGCTGCAAATGGTAAGAATTCTTTCTTTTTTATGGCAGCATCGTATTTCATTGTGTAGATGTACCATAGTTTTATGATCCAGTCATCTGCTGATGGGCACCTAGGCTGTTTCCAGATCTTAGCTATTATAAATCATGCTGCTATGAACATAGGGGTGTATATCTCCTTTCTGAAAATTTTGCCAAATTCTTTTTCATTCTAATGACTTTGGAGAAATATATAAATATTAATTCACATAATATATTTACAATGATAGTTTTGTTTCTACAAATCTGATCCTTACTAGCACACTTACTATTTCTTTTTCTTTCCTGTGTTGGCCATGACTTCCAGTATTATGGTGACTACAAGTAATAATAGTAATCATCTGTACCTTAATCTCAATCCCAAAGGGAAAGCTTTTCTCATTGTACCATTATGGATAATGTTTGTGGTGGGTTTTCTTTTTTAATATGGAAACTTGCACAGATTAAAGAAGTTTTGTAGTTGGCATCTGATATTTTTCAATGTTTGAGGTGTTTCTCATCCTGTTTTCTACTTTTTCTGCTATTCTCACTTGCAAACTTTTTTTAAATAAATGATTGTTTTGGAATAATTTTATATTTACATTGAAGATGTGAAGTTACCACAGAACTTGCTGTATACTGCACACCTAGTTTCACTTCCTGTGATGATATCCTTTTACACTATTATGGTATAATTTTCAAAACTGAAAAGCCAACATCAGTGTTAACTAAACTACAGACTTTTGTTCATTTGTTTTTTAAATTGCAACTTTTTTAATTTTTAAATTACAATATATATTCAATATTACTGTGTATTAGTTTCATGTGTATTGTATAGTGGTTAGACCATTATATACTTTTCAAAATGTTCCCACTGATATTTTCAGTATGCAACTGTCACTAGACATAGTTATTATATTACTAATAACCCAATGCATGGATTCATGCACATTAAAAGGAAATTAATTAGAAGAAATATTTTAATATCATTATTCACTCTTTCTCTATAATAGAAGTGTGAGAGATGAAAGAAAATTAGTAAAATGTACATGAAAATAATATATAAATTGATTAATAAATAAAAAATAACAACAGGATAGAACAATAAAGACCTGATATAAAAAACATTGATAGAGAACCAGCATAGGTAAACACCTACACTGCTGCCTCGCACAATAATTTCAAAACTACAACTAAAAGAAGAATGGACATCATCCAGAACCACAGGAGAGCTGGCGGAGTGGAAATTCTACAACTAGAGGGGCTCACAGAAACCCAGAGGAGCTGCAAAAAGCTGAGGTACAGAGATGCACACATGGAGAGAGCGGGTGCCGGGAGTACCTGGCTGGCTTCCTCTGGCGGGAGGGAAACGGAGACTTCCAACGGCATTGAACCCCTTATCCTATGACACTAAACCCCAGGTCCAGCCGAAACTCATACGGGGGGAGTTTGGACTGTGAAAAGGGAGAAGTGCACGGAACTTTGGGAGAGTTGCAAAAGGGCAGAAATCAGGCGGCACACACAGCACTGCGTGCAGAAGACAGACTGCTAATTGTGCCATGGCTTTCACAAGAGCGTGGGAAACAAAGCACCCCAACTGTGCCACTTCTAACTCCACTTAAACCCCAGATTCAGGCAAAGTCTGGGGGACCCAGATTCATATGGTCTTGGAGCACAGGGGAGCTAGAAAGGCAGCAGTCTAGAGGCACTGCAAGAGAGCACACGCGCACGCACAGGGACCCCTCCAGCGATTACCCAGTCACGTGAGACTCAGGGACAGTGGAGGGCGGGGCGACTGGAAGGCAAGGCGGTCCCTTAAGCCCTGAGACTCCACCCCTCCCAAGCTCAACAGAGAGGCTTTTGCAGTTTTGCAAGTCTGGTATCATAAAGCTGAATCCAACACAGAAGTTCTCCCAGCATAGTGAAAATGCTGAAACAAGGAAAGAGATCACAAGCAAAGGAAATGGAGGAAAACAAATGACTGGATATAGAGTTTAAAACCATGCTTATAAGGTTTTTCAAGAATATCCTAGAAAAGATGGATAAAGTTAGCCAGACCCAAGAGGAGATGAAAAAGAACCAACTAGAGATGGAAAAAGTCCAACTAGAAATTAAACATACACTGACTGAAATAAAAAAATATTATACAGAGACTTAACAGCAAACTAGAGGAAGGCAAGAATCAAGTCAAAGATTTGAAATATAAAGAATCAGAAAACACTCAACTGGAAAAGCAAGAAGAGAAAAGAATCCAAAAATGTGAAGATAATGTAAGGAGCCTCTGGGACAGTTTCAAGTGTACCAACATCAGAATTGTGGGGGTGCCAGAAGAAGAGAGAGAGCAAGAAACTGAAAACTTACTTAAAGAAATAATGACTGAAAACTTCCCATATCTGGTAAAAGAAATAGACTTACAAGTCCAGGAAGCACACAGAGCCCCCTATAAAAGGAATCCAAGGAGGACTACACCAAGACACATCAGAATTAAAATACCAAGAGCAAAAGACAAAGACAGAATATTAAAAGCAGCAAGAGAAAAACAATTAGTTACCTACAAGGGAGCACCATACGACTGTCAGCTGATTTCTCAACAGAAACGATGCAGGCCAGATGGGAATGGCAAGAAATATTCAATGTGATGAATAGCAAGAATCTACAACCAAGAATACTCTATCCAGCAAAGCTATTATTCAGAATTGAAGGACAGAAAAAGAGCTTCACAGATAAGAAAAAGCTAAAGGAGTTCATCAACTCCAAACCAGTATTATATGAAATGCTGAAAGGTACTCTTTTAGAAGAGGCAGAAGAAAAAGTTAAAAAATAAAAAATTATGAACAACAAATACATATCTACCAACAAGTGAATCTAAAAATTAAGTGAATTAAACATTTGATCAACAGAATAAACTGGTGAATATAATAGAATCAGGAGCACAGAAAGGGAGTGGACTGATAATTCTCAGGGGGAAAGGGGTGAGGGGTGTACAGGGAGAGACTGGACAAAAAATCATACACCTATGGATGAGGTCAATGGGAGAGAGATAAGGGTAGAGAGAGGGTTGGGAGCCGGGTGGAGGGGAACTATGGAGGGGAAAAAAGAGAAACAAATGTAATAATCTGAATAATAAAGATTTAATTTAAAAAATTGATAAAAACAAAGACTGATAAATTGATTAAATTTATTCTAATATCTCCCTATATCCCATATTAAGAGTAAAAACACTTTCAGAGTGCTTGACTAATTTCCCTGTGATGAACTTTAACATCTTCGAACTCGAGAGAAAGCAACATATAACTGATCATGTCTGAAAAGGGGTTCAGGTAGGAATATTCCTAGTCTGTCTAGAATGTGTCCTTGTGATTTATTAATAGTCATTGCAAATTCTGGCATCATGGGAAACTGTTTTTGAATTAATTTAAATGGGAAGCCAGTGTCAGATGGGGACAAATATCACACATGTGCAAGTCAACATTTATTTTTAAATTTCCAGTGAGCATCATGTGTACCAGCTGGTCAGTCAGATGGTCAGATGGATGGACAGCCAGTAACTTAGCCTTTTGTATATAGATATATGGATATATATATAGAGATATATAGATATATGGATATATATATGGTTAATCTTTAGTCTAGTTTTACTTTTCCACCTTACTCAAAAATTAACATTTAAAAAATTGTATGTACTCCAATTTGCCAATGTTATCCTCCTGTGTCTTTTATAAGAATGTACACACACACACACACACACACACACACACACACACACATACACACTCACACATATACTTGGGTTTTGTATATCCTCATTACCAATTCTTCCCAAACACTCTACAGAACTAAAAAACTCTTCTCAATATGGTGAGACACATTAGATAATTGACCAGTTCTGTTTATTTTCTAAGTAAGCTCTCCTGGAACCCTTTATTCTCCTGCTCAAATTACTTCTGATTGCTTTAGGCCACCAGAGCTGACCTTCTGAAGCTGGATCTCTCAGGTTGCATCCTGTTTTGGGGATTATATGTATTCTGCTTTCTTATTTTACTCCCTCATTTTGAGTAGCACATTATCCATAGTGCTACTCAAAATGAGGGAGTAAAAAAAGTGCTACTCGGAATTGAACCTGGGACCTTCAGTCCATAGACCGACGCTCTATCCACTTAGCCAAACCGGTTTTGGCAAATTCCTTCTTTTTTATAGCAGCATAGTATTACATTGTGTAGATATACAGTTTTCTAATCCACTTATCTGCTAATGGGCATTTAGGCTGTTTCCAAATCTTAGCTATGGTGAATTGTGATGCTATGAACATAGAGATGCATAATGGATAATATCATAGAAATTATGCATATATTTTAAAATCATTCATGGTTTTTTTTTTTAATTATTATTTTTGACCTCACACTTATATGAAAATTTGGTAAGGAAAAGGGCCTATTCCAGAAATGAATTCAGTCTCTTGTCCTGCAGTTTATAGTATTGCTAATGAGAACTCTGCTGCCATTCTGATTCTGATTCTTTCTTTGTATTTACTTGCTTTGACTCAGACTTTTTGGTTCTTTAATCACTTGATTTCATGATAATTTGCTCTGGTGTGAAGGTTGGTTTTAATCATTGTTCTGGATACTTTAGAGCTCTTTCAAATGGAAACTGATTCATTTCAAGTCACATAATTTTACTTTCAATATTTCTTCAATAATTTCTTCCCTTCTGCCTCTCTTTTCTATCCTTTTGGAATTCCTGGTAGTTGGATATTAGGTCTCCTAGGTTGATCCTCTACAAGCTTTCTGTGTTTGTGTATTCTTTGCAATCTTTGATAACTTTTTCTTTTCTTTTTTTTTTGCCATATTTTTAATTTCTTACAGCTCTTTTTTATGTTTCTCTTTTTTTTGTACAATTTCTTCTTTTCATTTTAAGTATTTATTTTTTATTGTTTAAAGTATTATATATATTAGTACATATGTCTTCTTCCCCCCCCCCATTGACCTTCACCCAGCCTCCCCTACCCCTGTCACATGCCCTCATCCCACAACCCCCCAGTGTCTTGTGTCCATTGGTTGTGCTTATATACATGCATACAAGTCCTTTGTTGATCACCTTCTCCCCTCTCCAACACTCCCCAACTTTCCCACTGTAATTTGACAGTCTGTACAATGTTTTACTGCCTCTGTATCTATCTTTTTTTTTTCATCAGGTTATAATGTTCCTTATTTTCCATAAATGAGTGAGATCATGTGGTATTTTTCTTTCATTGCCTGGCTTATTTCACTTAACATAATGGTCTCCAGATCCATCCATGCTGCTGCAAATAGTAAGAATTCCTTTTTATTTTTAAATATATTTTATTGATTTTTTTACAGAGAGGAAGGGAGAGGGATAGAGAGTTAGAAACATCGATGAGCTGCCTCCTGCACACCCCGACTGGGGATGCGCCCGCAACCAAGGTACATGCCCTTGATCAGAATTGAACCTGGGACCTTCAATATGTAGACCGACGCTCTATCCACTGACCCAAATCGGTTTTGGCAAATTCCTTCTTTTTTATAGCAGCATAGTATTACATTGTGTAGATATACAGTTTTCTAATCCACTTATCTGCTAATGGGCATTTGGGCTGTTTCCAAATCTTAGCTATGGTGAATTGTGATGCTATGAACATAGAGATGCATATATCCTTTCTGATTGGTGTTTCAAGTTTTTAAAAATACTTTTACTTTTTATTTTTAATTTAATAAATTTATATTGTTTAGATTATTAAAATTGTTCTTCTTTTTTCCCATAGCTCTCCTCCACCTGATTTCCATCCCACCCTCTGCCCTTAATCCTACCCTACCCCCCCAACCCCCCAACTGTCCTCATCCATAGGTGTATGATTTTTGTCCAGTCTTTTCCCACAACCTCCACATACCTTTTCCCCCAAGAATTGTCAGTCCACTCCCTTTCTATTCCCCGAATTCTATTATATTCACCAGTTTATTCTGTTCATCAGATTTTTAATGCACTTGATTTTTAGATTCACTTGTTGATAGATATGTATGTGTTGTTCATAATTTTTATCTTTACCTTTTTTTTCTTTTTCCTCTTCTTGAAGAATACCTTTCAGCATTTTATATAATATTGGTTTGGTGATGATGAACTCCTTTAGCTTTTTCTTATCTGTGAAGCTCTTTATGTGACTTTCAGTTCTGAATGATAGCTTTGCTGGGTAGAATAATCTTGGTTGTAGGTTCTTGCTATTCAACACCTTGAATATTTTCTTGCCACTCCCATCTGGTCTGTATAGTTTTTGTTGAGAAATCAGCTGACAGTCCTATGGGTGCTCCCTTGTAGGTAATTAACTGTTTTTCTCTTGCTGCTTTTAATATTCTGTCTTTGTCTTTTGCTCTTGGTATTTTAATTATGATGTGTCTTGGTGTAGTCCTCTTTGGATTCCTTTTGTTTGGGGTTCTGTGTGCTTCCTGAACTTGTAAGTCTATTTCTTTCACCAGATGGGGAAAGTTTTCAGTCATTATTTCTTCAAATACGTTTTCAGTATCTTGCTCTCTCTCTTCTTCTGGCACCCCCATAATTCAGAAGTTGGCACGATTGAAGTTGTCCCAGAGCCACCTTGCATTATCTTCATATTTTTGGATTCTTCTTTCTTTTTGCTTTTCCAGTTGAGTGTTTTTTACTTCTTTGTATTTCAAATCTTTGACTTGATTCTTGCTATCCTCTACTCTGCTCTTAAATCTCTGTGTAATATTTTTTATTTCAATCAGTGTATGCTTAATTTCTACTTGGTCCTTTTTCATATCCTCAAGGATCTCACTAAATTTATCAGTCTTTTCTAGAAAATTCTTGAAAAACCTTATAACCATGGTTTTGAACTCTATATCCAGTCATTTGCTTTCCTCCATTTCTTTCATTTGTGATCTTTTTCTTTGTCTCCGCACTTTTGGCTGCTTCCCTGAGTTGATAGAGTGGCTTTGTGTGCTAGGTGTCCTATAGGGGCCAGTGGCTCAACCACCCCAGTTACCTGACATGGACACTTTTGGTGCACCCCTTTGTGGACTGTGTGCTCAGACTTGATTGTTGTTAGTATCCTGGGAGGAATTGACCTCCAGGCCAATTGGCTGTAAGGATCTGCTATGTCAACGCTCGGAGAACTTCTGTGCTGGAGACACCCTTATGAGACAAGACTTGCGAAAGCCTCTGTGCTCAGCTTGGATGGGGTTGAGTCTCAGGGCAGAGGAGACAGCGTTGGTTTCCCATTAGCCTTGCCCTAATAGGCCCCTGTGTCTCAGTGTCCCATGGTAATTACTGCAAGCACCTCTGAGGGAAAGCTGCCCTCAAGTTCTGCCCACTGCCAGACAGTCCAGTTTCTCCCCTAATGAGTGGCGTCTCCAGATTCTCACCCAGAACTGGAGTTCAATGCAGTCAGGAGCTTTTGTCTCCCTCCTCCTTTAAAAAGCCAGCAGTGTACTCAATTGCCTGCCCTTTCTGCGTGCGCACCTGGGTACCTGTATCTTCCATAGTTCCTCTGAGTCTCAGTGTGCTTTTCCCTTTCCTGACAGTCCAGTTTCACACTGTATGAGTCTGGGTCCCCAGATTCTTACCTGGAACTGGAGTTCAGCACAGTTGGGAGCTTTTGTCTCCCTCCCACTTGAGAAAGCCAGCCATGCACTCAGTTACCAGTCCTCCTCTCCGTGCACGTGTCTCAATACTTCTGTCTCCTGCAGCTCCTCTGAGTCTCAGTGTGTTTTTCTCTCTCCTTCTAGTTGTAGAATTTCCACTCAGTCAGCCTTCCTGTAGTTTTGGATAATGTTCGTTTTGTCTTTTAGTAGTTTTGAAATTGTTGTGCAAGGCAGCAATTTAGGTGTTTACCTATGCCACTATCTTGGTTTCTCCTATACAATCTTGTGTATGTGTGTTTTCACTGGTTTTAGAGAGACAAAGGAAGGGTGAGGAAGAGAGAGAAAGAAACATTGATAAGAGAGAACCATCAGTGGCTACCTCCTGCACACCCCCTACTGAAGATCAAGCCTGCAATCCAGACATGCACCCTTACAGGGAATCAAATCAGTGATCTCTTGGTGCATAGGATGATGCTCAACCAATTGAGCCATGCAGTCCAGGGTTATATCATGCTCTTTTTTAATAAATCTAATATTTTCTCTCTATCACTGAGGATGGTAATGTTTTTAATTCATCTGTTTCTTCCGAGGTTCTTTTAAGAGTTCATTTTCTCCAGCTTCTGCTCCATTATTTGTTTGTTCCCAAAGATCCCATCATGCATCCACTGGGTGTCAAGCCACATTTAGAAATGAGATATGAACACCTGATTAAGGCTATATTAATAAGTGGATGCCTCTAGATGACTTGTGAGCTTCAATATGCCAGTTTTTCTTTTCACCTCTCCACCTGTCGTCCGAAGTAATGGTGCCTCTGATTCCTGAGTCCTTTCATAATTCAGAAACTCAAATTGGCTTGACTCTTGCTGGTTTCCCCATAACATTATGTAAAACATGTAATTACTATGTTTTCTAAAGATTTATTGTGCTATTTAAATATAAAAATTATGCATATTAATGTATACATCTTCATAAATTTGGAAATATCCATACATTTATGATACCATCACCACAACCAAGTACTAAATATATTCATCATCTCAAAAAACTTTTTTATGCTTGTTAACTATAGGTACCATTTTATAGTAGGTCTCTAGAACATATTCATCTTTCAAAAATGAATCTTTATACCCACTGAAAAACAATTTCCGATCTCTCTCTCTCCCACTCTTGGACACTACTATTTTGTTATCTTTGATTGTTTTGGATACCTCATGTAAGTGGAATCATGTAGTATTAATCCTTCTGTGACTGGTTTGTGTCACTTAGCATAATGTTCTCTAGTTTAGCCTGAAACTTTTTGACATTGTTCTTGGCAATAATTTCTTGAATTTGACACCAAACACACAGGCAAAAATCATTAAGAATTTCAAAATTATAAAGGCAGAGCATTAGAGCAAACACAGTGCCTTGTGTGACCACATAGATGCATGCCAGTATACTGGCCCTACTCTCATATTTAGTTCTACAATCTATCTTGAGTCTATTGTGGTATAGTCTGTGAGGTAAAGGTATTATAAATTAATATTTTTGCATTGTAGATATCCAAATATCATATCACCATTTGTTGAAAAACTATCTTTTCCTCATTGAATTGCCTTGGCATTTTTTATTGAAAATCTATTGACCAATAACAGTTTATTTCTTCACTCTCAATTCTGTACCAGTGATCCATATATTTTTTTCTGCCAGTATCAATTACTGTAGCTTTATAATAACCATTGACATCAGAAAGTATAAGTCCTCCAACTTGGTTTCTCAAAATTGTTTTAGCTATTCACATTTCCACATAAAATTTAGGATCAGCTTTGTAATTTCTGCAACAAAGCCTGCTGGGATTTTGATAACTGAATTGAACCTATAAATCAATTAGAGGAAATTGCCATCTTAAATATGTTGAATCTTCCAACCCATGAACATGGAATATTTCCATTTATTTAGATATTTAATTTTTTCTTAGCAACTTTTTGATGTTATCAGCATTTAAGATTTGTGTTCCAGTCCTAGCCAGTTTGATTCAGTGGACAGAGCATCAGCCCAGGGTTTGATTCCAAGCAAGAGCAAGTACTTTTATTGCAGGCTCAAATCTCCAGCCCTAATTGGGGTGCATGCCCTGCTTTGGTTGGAGTACGTGTGGAAGGCAACCATTCCCTGTGTCTCTCTCACATTAATGTTTCCCTGTCTCTCCCCTTCCCTTTCACTCTCTCTAATAATGAATGGAAAATTATACTTGGAGGAGGATTAACAACAACAAAGATTTGTGTTCCATTTGTTAAATTTAGTCCTAAAAATTTTATTCTTTTTTCCTACCTTTACTTTTTAATTAGAAAATCAACTTTTAAATTTCTAAATTTCCCATCCAATTGTTTTACAGAAACAATATTATCTTCTAAGCTTTGGGGGTATTAAATACACTTGTTCTAAATTCTTACTTTGGCCGTATTTTTTCCTAGTTCCTTTGATGTTACCAAAAATGATAAAACAAGGAACTGAAGGGACTGGGATGAAATCCTGACACTCTGAACTAAGCCAATGTTAACAGCCTGGGTA
Source organism: Lasiurus cinereus (assembly GCA_011751065.1). Classification (NCBI taxonomy): domain Eukaryota; kingdom Metazoa; phylum Chordata; class Mammalia; order Chiroptera; family Vespertilionidae; genus Lasiurus; species Lasiurus cinereus. The sequence continues at coordinate 659,738 of JAAGEH010000079.1, read as the reverse complement.
TAACATTGCATCCTTTTTCCAACATTTGCTCCAAACTTTACACTCAAATAAAAAGACTTTTATTACTTTGATTCATATAAAAATGTAACCATAACATATTAATGAAATTTATGTTTTCATACATCAATAAAACTATATCTTTCCATTCAAATACTAGAAGTAAATAATTATGTATCCAGCAAAATGAATTTACCATAATTTACTCAACCATTTAGCTGAATGAATCATCAAACTGTTTTTAGGTTTAATGGATCAGTGCTATGTTGTCATGGTTATATTTTGCCTCAACAAAAACTTTTGTACTTACAAGCATCTAACCAATAAATATTGATTATTGCCTTATGTGTATCAAGTACCAAAAAAAATCAAAGGACAAAACAGACACAATCCCTATGCTTATAGCTTATATATTTTTGAAAGACAATGAATATGACAATAAATATATATATAATTAACTTAATACATTAAGTAGTAGTAAGGACATGGCAAAAAAGAGAGCTAGGTTATGGGGTGGGGAGCATAGGAGTAGGTTGGAATTTAATATTGTTAAAATGTCAGCTCTCATCTAATTTCTCTATAGTTTCAAAATGCAAAAGGCTATAAAAATCCAAACAGCTTTTCTTGTAAAAATTGACAAATTGATTTTTCCCCAAATGTCTGCATTTATTATAAACAAAGGTGCATATCCCAAACTCAGAAATGCATCAACAGTACAAAGTTGAGACAGATCTGGCGAGACAGTTACAGAGGGACGGGGACTCCGAGGTATTCATATCTGGGCCAGCAGCCACCTGGGGCCCCTCCACCTTGGTCCAGAGGCTGGTGGCCCAGTGTCCCTGCTGCCAGGACAATGGAACTAGGGTCCAGGAGCTGGTGTGAGGGAGGCAGAAATTGTCAGGTCAGATGGTCCCTTTCCTCTGGGCCAATGTCCCTCTAGGAGCCAGGGGTTTCAGCCTCAGCAACTATCACATTTTAAAACAGAAAAGAGGCACACACAAAAAAAGTTTGGCTAAAAGTATAACAAAGACACTGCAGGGGGGACACCTGAGTGTGTAGATAGATGGACAGAGGCCATCCTGTCCACTTGTGTCGGGGGCCAGGGCAGCCAGCACTGAGGCAGATGTGGCCTCCAGATGGTCTCAGGGAAGCTGCAGGAATACCCTGGCTCCAGGGAACTATGGGACCAAAACTCAGCTTAGCTCGGTCCCACCCTCTCCCCTGTATCACAGCTCTGTTCTGTGAAGGGAGGCCACACCTGGGGGTAGGCATGGCTTCAAGCTGAGCTGGCCACTGCAGAAGCCGAGCATGTGTGCTCTCTGCCCATAAAAAGCTGGGCTGTCCTAATGATGACGACCCCACCTGGCCTCCCTGGGTGGTCTGACCAGGAACTCACCCCATTCTTTGAGTTTTGCTTGAGATTTCAAGGAAGCATAATTTGAAGTGAGGAAGAGAACAAAGTATGGATCCAGCAACTCTGGTGAGGATCATCCCCACCTTGTCATCACAAGTGTACAAACAGGACACACACACCACACGGGAAGAAAGGCCGTGCCTGCATAGCCTCTCTCTCTCTCTCTCTCTCTCTCTCTCTCTCTCTCTCTCTCTCTCACACACACACACACACACACACACACACACACACACACACACACACGGTGCCCATGCCCACACTCACCCCATGTCAGCCTCCCTCTCACTCAGGGTCCTCCGCCAGACTTCCCCTTCCCTCTTCCCATTCTGGATCACTCCATTTTATCTTCTCCCCTTTCCTCTCTCGCATCCTCTTTCTAGAAAACAGAAAGTGAACCCCCTAGGCCCTGCCTCCCCTGATGTCTGAGGTAGGAAGCATGGAGCCTCTTAAAGCCACAGCAGGTGCGACCTCGCAGGGAACCAGCGTGGGGGTTGCTGAGGGTGAAGGTGAGCCTCTCACGGCCCATCCACATTTTTCTCCCTCTCCCCTGCCCACTTAGGAATTCATGATCAGAGGACCCTGTGAGGGTGCTTTCCACAGAACCACATTTTTTTTTTCCATCCACAGATTTTCAGACCTAACCTCAGTCTAGCATTTCTTTTTATTTGTTTGTTTTGTTTTGTTAATCCTCACAGACCCTATTTTTCCATTGATTTTTTTTTTGAGAAAGTGGAAGAGGGGGAGAGAAATAGAGAGAAACATCAATGTGAGAGACACATTCATTGGTTGCCTTCTGCACACAGCCTAACCAGGGCCAGGAATACATGCCCTTGACTAGAATCGAACCTGGGACCCTTCAGTCTGTGGGCCAAAGCTCTACCCACTGAACCAAAACAGCCAGGGCTAGTATATCTTTTATACCAGAGAGACTTATGGCTCAAAGGGCCCAAACATAATACAGAAATATTTAAAATTTGGGGCACATGCCCAGGTTGCATGCTCGATCCCCAGTGCAGGAAGTAGCCGATCGGTGTTTCTCTCTCATCAATGTTTCAATCTTTCTGTCCTTCTCCCTTCAATAAAATCACTAAAAACATTTAAAATATACAGATAGCTGAAACTGGTTTGGCTCAGTGGATAAAGCATCGGCCTGCGGAATGAAAGGTCCCAGGTTCAATTCCGGTCAATGGCACATCTCCAGTAGGGGGTATGCAAGAGACAGCTGATCAATGTTTCTCTCTCATTGATGTTTCTAACTCTCTATCCCTCTCCCTTTCTCTCTGTAAAAAAACAATAAAATGTATTTAAAAGTAATTAATTAATTAATTAAAAATAAAATATGTAGTGATATAGAGATGATTACAGATATAGATATAGATGATATAGATATAGATATAGATATAGATATAGATATAGATATAGATAT
>JAAGEH010000079.1:387252-656891 GCA_011751065.1 Lasiurus cinereus | reverse complement strand
GATATAGATATAGATATAGATATAGATATAGATATAGATATAGATATATAGATTATACTAGGGGCCCAGTGCATGAAATTTGGCACTGGGGGGGGGAGGGTTGTGAGAGGGTGCAGGCTAGGCTGAGGGACCCCACCAGTGCACAATTGGGGCCAGGGAGGGATGTGGGAGGTTGGTCAGCGAGGGAGAGACCACAAGAGGGCTCCAGGGCATGTCCAACCTGTCTCACTCAGTTCCCATTGGCTGGACTACACCAGCAAGCTAACCTACCAGTCAGAGCATCTGCCCCCTGGTGATCAGTGCACATCATAGCGAGTGGTTGAGCGGCCTTAGCATATCATTAGCATATTATGCTTTGATTGGTTGAACAGACAACTAAACAACCAGACACTTAGCATATTAGGCTTTAATTATATAGGATGGGTGAGCGTGGACTTCCTGGTTTTCTTGGGCTTCATGGAATGCCAAGATTAAAGGGTGAAATGGGCCCCAAAGAAGATAAAGGGTTACCTGGATTTTATGGTAAAAAAGAGTACAAAAGGTGACAAGGGAAAGCTGGTTTGCCTGGCCTTCCTGGATGTGCCAGGGAGCCATGCCCGATCACCCATCCAGATACACTCACCATCAACACCATTATTGTGTCTCCCTCTGCTCAGTGTGTCCACCCTATCACTGAGTCAATATGAACCCCCACCCTTGGTCTTTCAAATGCCAACCCCCAACCATGGTCACTCCCATCCCCAGCACAATGATAAGGATACAACTTTCCAGCATAAGAATCAAGACATGGTGACGGCTTCCAGGGGACACTTTCAGGGGACACCATCCCAATGACCCTCTCTCATCCCAGACCCCACAACCCTCCCCTGAGCCCGCCTGAGTCCCCTTGACACTACACTGCCACCAGAAAGACACCCCAACCCACAGGCTGTATTTACCCTGGCAGGGGGTCAGTGTCTATGTCAGAGGTGTACTCCAGCAATGAGGCCGCCTTCTCCAGGTTCTTCCTAATGAAAATATGGAATGCTTCACAAATTTGCATGTCATCCTTGTGCAGGAGCCATGCTAATCTCTATATCATTCCAATTTTAGCATATGTGCTGCCAAAGTGTGCACGACAAATTGATTTTAAAAGACATTGTGCCAGATGGGTACTGGAACTATCTGGGGGAATGCTTTGTGAAATATATGATTTTCTAATCACTGTGATGTATACCTGAAACCAATACAAATAATATTTTTCAAAGGGACAGTGCCCTCAATGAACACTTGTTGGATTAAAAAAAAGAAAAGGAATAAAAAATAAATAAAAGATATGTGGAAAGCCAAATAATCTTTGGCTTAGAAAACTAAAATAATTTAATTGACATCAAGACATTCTATAAACTGTAGTAGTTAAGTCAACATGCTATTGGCATAAGGATAGACAAATAGGTCAGTAGCAGAGAAGAGAAAAATCCAGAAATATACCCATGCATATATGTAAATGGCTTTTTGAATATTTTCATTAACTTGGGTAGACAAAGACTTCTTATTAAACTGAAGTTATTAACCACACAAAAAAATAGATTGGGCTTCATCAAAAAAAAATTCTCATCAAAAGACATAGTTATGAAAATGAAAGGCAAACTGGCAGAAAATATTTCCAATACACAAATCAAACACGGTGCCTCCAGGAGCATGGTGGGCGCTTCGCGAGGGCAGGGATCCCCTCACACTTCCATCTGGGCAAATGGCCGGCCTGGGCATGTTGGTGTAAACCCAGTGTGGGGAGGGGACCTGGAGGTGGGCTCTCAGATCTTTTCATATCTGGATTTGGAGCCCAGGATCGGGCAGGGCTAGAGGACTCTGCCCAGCTTCTGGGTCTTGGGCACATGGGCATCCAGGAGCCACAGACCCTGAACACCATCTGCTTCGCATCCTTAAGCTTTGGCCTCTAGCACACCCTTCTCACCCCATGCATTTTTCCATCCTTTGGTAACAGCCTTCAGAGTGCAACCATAAGATTTTATGACTTTTGAGTGCACCCCTAACTCATCTCTGCTCTGTCTCTTTGAAGCCCCCCAATGAAGCTGACAGAGCTAATTTCTTTCAGCAGAAGTTGGGCGCCTTTGCGGGAGGGGGAAGGCATGTGATAAGGCTTTCTCCTCCTACTTGATTTCTGACACCAGCCCTTTGTCAGTTCATTGCTCTGCTTTCAAGCCCAAGACATGGGGATGGATAACTCCTCAGGTTTTTTTTACCTAATAACACACATTCATAGGCACTTCCAATTACTTTGTACCTGTTTTCCCTTCTTCACCCCTCCCCAAAAGCCCTCTTCATACCAAATTGTACAGTTTTGCAGTTATGAAGGTTTTAACAGGAAATTCCTCCCAGATTTTGTCAGTTGAGCCTCTAGGGAAAAATATCCTTGGTCCTTTATTTCATCAACTAGAGGCCTGGTGCAGGAAATTCATGCAGAGGGCAGGGAGGGTTCTTCTTTTTTCCCCCATAGCTCCCCTCCACCTGGCTCCCACTTCTTCCCACACCTCCCCCCATTGTCCTCATCCATAGGTATATGATTTTTGTCCAGATTGCTAATTGTGCTGCTGGCTTTCTCAAGTGGGCGGGAGACAGACCCTCCCAACTGTGCCACTTCTGACTTCACCAAGCCCCTGTTTTGGGCAAAACCCTGGGGACCTAGACTCGTGTGGTCCTGGTGCACAGGGGAGACAGAAAGGCAGCAGTCTAGAGGCACTGCGGGCGAGCGCACAAGGACCGTTCCAGCGATTACCCAGTCACGTGAAACTCAGGGGCCATGGAGGGCAGGGCCTACTGGAAGGCAAGGCGGTCCCTTAAGCCCTGAGACTCCACCCATCCCAAGCTCAACAGAGGCTTCTTCGGTTTTGCAAGTCTGGTATCATAAGGCTAAATTTAACACAGAAGTTTCCCCGGCATAGTGAAAATGCCGAGACAAGGGAAGGGATCACAAACAAAAGAAATGGAGGGAAAAAAAGACTGGATATAGAGTTCAAAAACCACACTTATAAGGTTTTTCAAGAATATGCTAGAAAAGATGGATAAATTTATCAAGTCCCAAGAGGAGATGCAAAAGGACCAACTAGAGATGCAAAAGATCCAAGTAGAGATGATGGATAAATTTAGCGAGTCCCAAGAGGAGATGAAAAAGGACCAACTAGAGACACTGACTGAAATAAAAAATATTATACAGAGTCCTAACAGCAGACGAAAGGAAGGCAAGAATCAAGTCAAAAATTTGAAATATAAAAAAGCAGAAAACACTCAACTGGAAAAGCAAGAAGAATCCAAAGATGTGAAGATAATGTAAGGAGCCTCTGGGACAGCTTCAAGCGTACCAACATCAGAATTGTGGGGGTGCCAGAAGAAGAGAGAGAGCAAGATACTGAAAATCTATTTAAAGAAATAATGAAAACTTCCCACATCTGGTAAAAGAAATAGACTTACAAGTCCAGGAAGCACACAGAACCCCAAAGAAAAGGAATCCAAAGAGGACCACACCAAGACACATCATAATTAAAATACCAAGAGCAAAAGACAAGAGAGAATATTAAAAGCAGCAAGTGAAAAACAGTTAATTACCTACAAGGGAGCACCCATATGACTGTCAGCTGATTTCCCAACAGAAACGATGCAGGCCAGACAGGAGTGGCAAGAAATATTCAACATGATGAATAGCAAGAGCCTACAACCAAGAATAATGTATCCAGCAAAGCTATCATTCAGAATTGAAGGGCAGATAAAGAGCTTCACAGAGAAGAAAAAGCTAAAGGAGTTCATCAACTCCAAACCAGTATTATATGAAATGCTGAAAGGTACTCTTTTAGAAGAGGAAGAAGAAAAAGGTAAAAGCCAAAAAATTATGAACAACAAATACGTATCTATCAACAAGTGAATCTAAACATTAAGTGAATTAAAAATTTGATCAACAGAATAAACTGGTGAATATAATAGAATCAGGAGCGCAGAAAAGGAGTGGACTGATCATTTTCAGGGGGAAAGGGGTGAGGGGTGTAAAGAAGAGACTTGACAAAAATCATATACCTATGAATGTGATCAATGGGAGGGAGGTAAGGGCAGAGGGAAGTGTGGGAGCTGGGTGGAGGGGTGCTATGGAGGAGAAAAAAGAGAAACAAATGTAATAATCTGAGTAATTAAGATTTAATTTTTTTAAAAAAAGAACCAAGTGGAGGGGAGTTATGTGGGGAAAAATGAGGAACAATTGTAATCTGAACCATAAAGATTTATTTAAAAAAAGAAAAAAAGGGTTTGACCTCACCCCCAAAAGGGGACTATTGTAATAATGAAATAAATGAAACATCACTGTCATTTAATTGTATATTCTTTTGAGAACACCTTTTACATATAAAATAAAAATCAGTTTATATACAAAAAAATATATATTTTTTATTTCAGTCAGTGTATGTTTAATTTCTAGTTGGTCCTTTTTCATCTCCTCTTGTGTCTCGCTAAATTTATGGGCATTTTCTAGGAAATTCTTGAAAAACCTTATAACCGTGGTTTTGAACTCTATATCCAGTCATTTGTTTTCCTCCATTTCTTTTGTTTGTGATTTGTTCCTTTGTCTCCGCATTTTCACTGCTTCCCTGAGTTGGTAGAGTAGCTTTTTGTGCTAGGTGTCCTACGTAGCCCAGTAGCTCCTCCTCCCCAGTTACCTGAGGTATACTCTCTTGGTACACCCCTTTGTGGACCGTGGTACAGCCTTGTTGTAGTTAAGTCTTAATTGTTGTTGGTATCACTGCAGGGAATTGACCTCCAAGCCAACTGATTGTGAGGATCAGCTGTGTCTACACTGGAAGAGCTTCTGTGCTGGAGTCAGCCTTATGATACTAGACTTGCAAAATTGCAAAAGCCTCTGTGTTCAGCTTGGATGCAGCAGAGTCTCAGGGCTGAGCAGACAGCCTTGGCTTCCTATCAGCCCTATTCTACATGGCCCCTGGGTCTCAAGGTCCCTCAGTAATCATTGTAGCCCTCTCTGCATGCACTCATGCTCACGTGCCTCCAGACCTCTGCCTTTCTGGCTCCCCAGAGTTTCTGTGCACTCCAGGGACTGTAGAAGTCTGGGTCCCCAGGGTCTGGCCCAAAACTGAGCTTCAGTTCAGTCCAACCTGGATTTCAGTGTAGTTGGGAGGTTCTATCTTCCTCCTGCTAAAGAAAGCCAGTGGCACAATCAGCGGTCAGCCCTCTGTGTATGCATTCCCACTTGCGCACCTCCAGACTTCTGCCTTTCACAGCTCCCCTAAGTTTTCATGCACTCCTCCCTTTTCATGGCAGTCCAGACTCCCTCCATATGAGTCTCACGCAGAACTGGGGGTTCTTTGCAGTCAGAACTGGGGTTCAGTGCAGTCGGAACTGGGGCTCAGTGCAGTCCAGAGTTTCCGTCTCCCTCCCACTAGAGGAAGCCAGCCAGGCACTCTGCCACCTGTCCTCTCTACACGTGTGTCTCTGTACCTCAGCTTTTTGCAGCTCCTCTGAGTCTCCATGAGCCCCTCTCTTTCCTTCTAGTTGTAGAATTTCCACTCAGCCAGCTTTTCTGTGGTTCTGGATGATGTCCCTTCTGTCTTTTAGCTGTAGTTTTTAAATTGTTGTGCAAGGCAGCAGTTTAGGTGTTCACCTATGCCACCATCTTGGTTTGTCCTCAGAATTAAGTCTTTAAAAAAGATATAAGATGGAACCATAGTTGGCATTTCTAAAAGATGGGAGAAGGCAGCCTGACAGATTATTGGGCCCGTGGAATGAACATGATTCACTTTGTGTGTATATGTGTGTGGTAGTGGGTGGGAGTGGATGTCTGAGGTAGGGATTGTGCAGGTTAAATGCTAAAAGTAGGGTGTTTATCATATTTGCCCTGGTATTTCAGACATATAACCTCCTTTAAAAAAAAACTTAAAGAAAATCACTTATTTCTATAATATATAACAAAGTCCTACCATCAATAAGGAGTAAAAGACAACACAATAATCTAAATAGGACAAAGACTTGAACGGACACTTTACATGAAGATATATAACACATAAAGATACATGAATTGTCAATAAGCATATGAAAATGTAATCATCATTAGTCATTAAAGAAATACAAATTAAAGCTATTTGAGATAGCACATCACACATTAGAATGACTAAAATTGGAAAGGCTATTTCTTATACACTTTGAAAAACAGTGTGGCAGATACTTTAATGGTTAAACATACTGCTACACAATGACCTTACAATTCCAATTTTAGCTGTTTCTCCAAGAAGAATGAAAACATCTCGCCACAAAAAGCAGAGCAGCTTTACGCTAGAATTGGAATCAAATCCAAATGTTCATCAATAGAAAAATAAGTAAGCAGATTGTGGTGAAAACATCCAATGGAGTATTCTCTACAATAAAAAGGAACTAACTTCTAACTACCCAAAAACATAGATAATGAACAAAAACAGTTAGACACATAAGCATACACAATGTATTATTCTATGTAGGAATCCAGTAACAGGAAACATTAACATACATTGATAAAAGTACAGCAATGTTTGCCTCTGAGAAGCTGCCCGACTCCAGGTGGTCAGCTTGTGGGTTGTGGAATTGTTCTGCCCTTCATTTTTCAAATGACATGTTGGTATTAAGCACCATGTATCCCATTCAATTTCCTCTGTCTTTAGGATCCCACAGGGCACACAGTTGCTTTCCTGATTCCTCGGAATATCCTCCACCTACATTCCTTCATTATCATTTTAGTAGGATTTTCAATAAAATAAAAGACAAATGCTTCTCTTCATCTCCCATCCTTAACCAGAAACATTTTCTTGCAGGAATTTGAAACAATAATGTGACATTATTATCACCTGATGTGTATATGCCTATGGGGTATTTTTCTGGTTTGACAAAAATATGTTATAAGTCTTTATAACATTTAGAACTAGAAGATGTTGATTATAACATTGTTATCATAATAATAAAATGATCAACTAAGAACTAGAATTACAGACTCGGGTTGACAATTACTTTCACTGGAAACAACAGCAATTTCTGAAGTTTAGATACATAAAAATATTCATATATATAACAAAGCAGAGGTAGATTTATAACAACACAAAGCAGAAGTCCCAGAAGAAATGGTGACATTCTTGTGAAATACTAAATTTGTTCTATATCATTACCAAACCACAACTTTTCAGTTATGAACTAGTTTTATAACACAGGGTGATATTTCTCTTAACCACCTCCACAAGCATCTCAGAATCTTGATAGCCAATTTCACATGGTATTCTTCTCCCTAGGATGTCCACAGAAGATCAGAGCATAGACAATTTTATCTACAATATTATATTCAAGCACTTCAAAAGACATAAGGTGGAGATTTCAAGAGCAATAAAAAAGGGATTTCCTTTCCTTGAGATTCTTCGTGACCGTGAACTCATCACCAATAAAATGTATGAAGTAAGTGAGGTTTATTATGTTAAATGACTTAGTAGCTGTAGAAATACATAGCAATTCTAAATTTTACATGAGAAAATACCTATGCAGGGAAATTGTAACACATTTGCAACAAAATCAATTTCTAGCTCTGGCCTGACTGGCACAGTGGTTAGAGTGTTTCCCAGAGCACTGTAGGGTCACAGGTTTGATTCCTCGTCAAGGGCATGTAGCTGGGTTGCAGGTTCCCAGCCTCAGTCAGGACTCCTGCAGGAGGCAACTCCTGCAAGAGATACATTACAACTCCTGCAATGTATCTCTCTCTCAGCAAGGATTTTTTCTTTCTCCCCTGTCCCCCTCCCTTCACACTCTCTCTGAAAAGCAATGGGGGGAAAAATATCCTCTGGTTAGGATTAGCAACAACAAAAATCACTTTTGAGGGCTCTTCTGTAACTTGGAAGTCCATATTTATATTTTCTCCATTTACTATTTTTAGGATTGTCAAGAATCTTGTAGAAACCTGGTCCCTGTACAGAGAGTGGTGTACAATGTGCTCGAAGAACTGGAGAAGTCATTTGACCTGCCACTCCTGGAAGCATTGTTCAGTGAGGCCAACAAAGAGGAATACCCTGACTTAAATAACATTTATAAAAGCTTTGAAAAGGGTAATTAGGTTTATTATCTACCTCTTGCTGTACAGGAATAACTTTTTTTTTACAAATATATATTTAGCTCCTACTATGTGCCACTCAGAGTGCTGAGCAGTAGGGATATAGCAGTTAAGAAAACAAACATATCATGAGCCTCTCAAAGTTTTTGATAAAATGGCTACAATATAAACACCCATCTGCAGGTCTGCTTAACTAGGCATTTAGGGTCACAGGACAACCAGAGCCATGGTGGCACGAGACCTACTTAGAAAGACAAATGACAGGAAACTCAGCACCCAACAGGGCAGCTTCAGTTGCTGCTCTTCTGTGGGACCCCTTGAAGCTGTCCAGACAGCAGTCTACCACCCACCACTAGTGACAGCTTAGTTGTGGGATCCACTGTGATTTGTCCATACCATGCCCATGGGAGTCAAAGACTCCTGTAACAATTCTATATTGTAATTTTCAGGGACTTCACAAAGAAGAGCTGAGTTATAAGAGTCACTACCTTGAAGTAAGGTCATAAATGGCTTATAGTTCACATATAGTCCTTTCTAGTATACATACAATTTATCTACCTACAATCACAGGTCATTTTTTATCATAAGCTCAGTCTTGGCCTAGTGACACAAAAGAGAGGCCACCTTCATCATCTATCCAGAGTAATAAGCAAGAAATTTAACCCAAAGTCAAATTTGCTCTTAAAGAACAAGAAATGGTTTTATTAACTTTCTTCACAATGGGTGAAACACACATTAGTCATAGGACTACTTTTGATGCTATATAACACTACAGGTATGATGACTTTCTAAGAAGACATAATTTATACTTTTTAATGGTACCCAGTTAAGATAATTCTTACTGTATCTAGATAGATAGATAGATAGATAGATAGATAGATAGATAGATAGATAGATAATTTATTTGCCTAAGTGAACTTTTTATTCCAATGAGGCTCAATAGAGTTCTCCAGAAAAGAGATAGAGATATTACAAGAAAAATGGTCATTTTTCCTAAAAGGGTGGATGCTATGGAATCAGAGGTGAGTGTGAAAAGGATTAGTATCTCTTCAAAACAAGGACAAATCTGATTTGGCTCAATCAGAGAGTGAGAAGCAGACTGTGGGAGCTAATTCAAGAGAGATAAGTTTGAAGATGATTTTATAAAGTTTATATATAAAGCTAAGCAATTTAAAGTTTATAAGTAGGCAATAAAGAGATACTAAGAGGTTTGTAAACAAAGAAATAGTTTAAAGTATGTATGAAGCATTTAGCTTATTGAATTGTATCAATAGCAGTTTTATGTAATGAAGAACAACGTCGTTTTTACAGCAAGGCATTTAGTCAGAAAAGAGATAAAGGAAGTCAAATACCAAGTCACAAATTTCAAGTCAATATTATATTTGTAACCAGGATGTCCCAAGACATAGGTAAGATGGGAATGGCAGTTACCTTTACTACCTACATCTTAGGGTCTCTGATCCTCTCCCTGGAGTTCAGGAACTTCCCTCCTCAAAGCCTAGCACACAAATCACATGCCTCGGTTTCTAAGGCTCTTGTTCTTTAAGAGCAAATTTGACTTTGGGTTAAATTTCTTGCTTATTACTCTGGACAGCTGATGAAGGTAGCCTCTCTTTTGTGTCACTAGGCCAAGACTGAGCTTATGATAAAAAATGACCTGTGATTGTAGGTAGATAAATTGTATGTATACTAGAAAGGACTATATGTCCTTTCTAGAACTATAAGCCACTTATGACCCACATGTACACCAGCAGCTGCCCACCTGCCTCTGAGGAAGACTGCAGCTTCCACCTCCCATATTCTGCTGCTCATGTAGCTACAGATCAACAACCCCAAATTCAAGAAGTTAAAGGTTGTGGTTTGGGATGTGACACTCTCCTGCTGCCAGGACTCCACCTTCATCCATTCAAAGATCCACTCAATCCCTCATCAGAACACCTGCCCACAGGTTACCTTCACCATTTCTGGGCTTTAAGCCCTATATTCTCTTCCTATTTTCCACCTGATTTTTCTTGGATTTATAGCCATATCCTGGAATGACAAAGCATCTATGGTTCCCATGGTCTTATTCATCTAACTAACCAATGGGCATGGTCCCAATAGGAGCTCCCATTATCAGCCTAGGGTAGCCTTCATTTCCTTCCACAGTGCCTCATCCCTCCCTGGACTCCCCATAAACACTCACATCTAGACTTCTTGGTTTATGTACTTCCTCCTTACATTTATTTGTCATCTACATGCAGGGGCCTTAGATTAATGCTCTAGTCCCTCCTCACTGCAGCCTCTTGCCCTGGTCCAGAAACCTAGAGGCATCCTCCAGTGCTGCAATTTTCATTCCCTGCTTGCAGTTTCAGTGCCCTTCCCTTATTTCTGAAATCAATCCCCCAGGAGGTCTGTCTAATTCCACCAGTGTCCTCTGGTCTATCTCTTTGGGAAAAACTCATCCTCTCTGACCCAGTTAAGTCCAACCCTTCTCTTCTCCAAGCCCATCTTTAAAGCTATTGGGCTTTTTCTTCATTACAAGGATCTCTCTAGTATCCTAGTCCTTCTACTGAGAAACCCCTCTGTTTATTTATTACACTTGGAACAGTTCAGAAAATGCACTTAACTTCCAGTATTTATTTTGATATTTTTTCCCAACCATATAATTTTTTTTACTATATTTTCACATTTATCTTGACATTTGAGTGGCTACTTTCTGTGTTCAAAATATAGTTGTTTGTTGGGGGTTCATTTTTATGTCTCAGCAATGATGGAGAACTTTGCCATAAGGATGGAGATCTAATGAGTTCTGAGTGACCCAAGGGCTAGAAATTCTTAAATGAGTAAATTTGAGATGGTGTCCTTGGTCTCTGATGAAAATCTCTAAATATCTTTTCTCTCCATCTTCTCAGCAATCCATGAGAACATTTGTTTCCATGAAAATGATGGAGAAGAGAGTGTGGAGGACCCTAATACCCAACTAAGTCTTGAACAAGGTGATTGCAAACATAAAATCTGTTTCTCATCTGAAGTGGAAAGGAGAATGGGAGATGGGCCCTGAGTCCTGATGGAATTTGGGAATCGAAGAAGAACTGTTGAGGAGCATGGAGAAGGCAGGGAGCGCTGTTTATATGAGCATCTTACCAGAGACTGATCCTGGAGGAGGAGCTCTGACAAGATACCGTTGGCTCAATAAAAAAAAAAAACAAAGGAACAGGAACCCAATGTGTCAGGAAACCAGATTTAAAGACAATGCTACCCTGGAACTAATTGTGATTTAGAGAGATCCTGTAGGAGAAGATCAGTGTGAAGCTATATAGGGTTAGGAATTATGGACCCCAGGTCAACATCACAGAGGAAATCCTTGATAATGACAAAAGAAGGGGCTGATTCAAATGTGAGAGATGCTGTTCAAGAGCAGGAATATTTAGACAGAAGAGAGGAAATATGCATATTATGAGAGAGGAAGACTGAGGGAAAATGAAAGACCCAAGAAAGGGGTAAAGGACGCAATAAAACAACCATCTTACTAAGAGCTCACTTATTGAACATTTACTCTGGCAGTTGTGGACTTAGTGCTCACAGTTGCCATTAGAAGTTAATATTACGTATGTACTCACTCTGCAATTAGGAGACTAAAATCTATGTGTAGTTGGCTGGTTGTATGGGGTCAAATGAGCAAGATGAACCTAGGCATTCTGAACCTAGAGCCTGTGTTCTTAACCCTGCACACACCCAGACAATCTCATGGAAAAACCAGAAGCATGAAACAAAAATAGGGAAATATATGCAGAGAGAAACACAGAAAAAAGTATACTAGGAGCTGGAAGGAGTACAGGAGAATCAGAACCTGAACCTCATGAAAAGACCAACAAGACAGAGAAACAGACATGAGGAGGGAGGGTATGGTGCAAAGAGGATGCAGTGAGGCACCAGGAAACTACAGCAAGGAACTACAGCAAGGCCACCAGTCAGGGGCAGCTGTGGAACAAAATCAGGTCCACTATGGCCATGGCTAACATGAAAAGCCATTGGCAGTCACCTAAGGTGCTCATGGAAAATACTTAGTGAGATGGACTGGCCAAGGTGCTTTCAGTACAAAGAGGGACTTGGATATGACTATAAGAGTAGGGTGGAATCCTCCAGGTCCAGATGGGCTCTGTATTGATACCTGAGGGAGTGTATCTTCAATTCCTACTTTATAAAGATTAAAGGGGAATTAAGAGAGAATGACA
This sequence comes from Lasiurus cinereus, assembly GCA_011751065.1. NCBI lineage: Eukaryota > Metazoa > Chordata > Mammalia > Chiroptera > Vespertilionidae > Lasiurus > Lasiurus cinereus. The sequence goes on along the minus strand of JAAGEH010000079.1, from coordinate 644,564 downwards.
TTTCTAAAATAAATTTCCCATTTTTCCCCCCAGGGACTGGTGAAAATTCATATCAAAACCTGACCTGGATCTGCTCACATCTCTCGAATTACAATGGTCTGTTCCTATTGATTGTTCTGTGACCTTTACAGTTCTTGTCCCAAATGGCAGGTGGTATGGTGGGAAGGCTGCTTCTTTTTAGTACTGATCACCCAGAATTGTACATCTTTGCTTCTGCAATTTCTCCAAGGATTTAGATAACAGAGTCTTCATTTTTCTAGTTGCCCTAGAAGCTCAATCCTTCCATATTCTTTAAATGTACTTATTGCCAGCTCCTAACAACCTAGGCCTGGACCTATTGCCCATGCACCTGGCTTCACAGTTTTCTGCCTCTGTCTTGCTTGAATCTGGCTGCAGGCTTGCTTTGAGATCACATCCATGACTCTACCTCCCACCAAGCAGCCAGCCATGGTCCAGCTTCTACCTACCCAGTGACTGGACATATATGTTCACCCTTGGTTCCTCCCACAGCTTCCTGTTGACTCTTCTTCAGTTTGGAATTGCCAGCTCTTTTCCACCAGGTGTATAACTAACCACCTGGATTAAATTCCCTCTGCTCCAGAGGCTTAGAGAGCTTTATATTTTCCTGTTGAACCCTGATTGATGCTCAAAGAAAATAAAATATCTATTAATCAAAACGTGGTTTAGGTACATCTCTACCTGAAAATGGACTGTCAGAGCACCGTTGTGAACGAGGACAGATAAATGTGAATGAAACAGCTACAACCAGTAACAACAATGATGTACTAGAAAGCCAAGGAGCAAATGAACAATGTACCCAAGAGACTGAGTCAGCAGGTAAGCCTGAATGACTGGGTTTGATGAATGTGGGGAGGTCAAGGGCCTTTGTTGATAGCAGAGAATGAAGTTAAGTACAACTCAAGGAGACACTTATTAACAAAAAGAGGGAAATCACACAGACACGCAGAATGCAGAAATGGATCCTGACATATTGATAGGAGAGACCTGAAGAAAAAGAGAAATACTAAGATAAGAGACAAAGGGAGAAGAGCTGCAGAGCCTCACTGGAGAAGATAGACAGAAAAAAAAGTCAAAATAAGTCAGGGAGAGATTTACCATGGAATCAATGAAACACAAACACTTTCATTGAGTGAAAATGGTAGTATATGCAGTCAGACTCTAAGTAGGAACAGGAGAAGAAATGAGAAGCTGGTGAGGTGTAACAAAATGGTAATAGGCCGAGTAAGGCTCTGTAGGAGCTCAGCTGTTGTCTTTTTTTATTTCAGAGTCCCACGAACAAGAACCCTTCCAAGGAAATAATGGAAATGCAAGACTAGAGATACCCAGCCCATTGCCCTCTGATGAAGAAAGTAATCATTACCTACCTTATCAATGATCTAAGTATATCTTTGTTTTTCTATGAGAGCAAAAGCTTTTCTTTGTTCTCCCATAGTAACCATCTTCCCTACCCACCTAAACACCACGCAAGACACACAGCTTTGTGCACAGCCTCTAGCTGTTTTTAAAAGTGGGAAAGGCCAGGGAGAAAAAGAACTCAGCTTTGATAAAGAGTTGTCCCAGGAAGAAAATGTAAAGAGAGAAACTATGGAAAAGGTGGATTGGGAACACCAAACAACAATGTATAAGAGTGAGATAGAGTTCACATAAATTGATAAAAATAGATTCTACACCTGATCTTAGTCAAAAGGCCAAGTGTCATATTGTGGAGTTGGTATAAAAGAAATAAGCTGCACTTCACTTTTTTTTAATTTCTTTATTGATTATGATGTTACATATGTGTCCTTGTTCCCCCATTACCACCATACTCCCCCTCCTTGTGCACTCACCCCCCTGTATCTGCACTTCACTTTTAGAATTTATAACAGAAAAATAGAAATCATGGGTAATGCTGCTGGTTAGATCTTCAACTAAGGAAGCCCAGGTGAAGAACCTTTAGAATGAAATGGCAGGTGGAGGGATTTTATGCAGTGTACAAAATCACAGAACAACTTTGGTGATGATTTGAATGCTTGAGATGAGGGAAATACACAGAAAGACAAAATTGATACAGAAGAGGCATACACAGGTCCCATTGCCAATTAAAAAACAGGGATAGAATATAAGAAAGCAGAACCAAACAGAGAATGTAGGAACTAAAATATCAGCTAGAGGATAGCAGGGTTTGGTCTAGAATGAGGCAAGGGAAATCTGAGGTGACAAATAAGGAGGATCTCTCAGCACCTTTTTGTGTCCTGAGCACCTCATTTGCATCACCCTAAACCCTGCTGGGCCCTGAGAGAAAAACATAGAAATGTGAAGGAAAAGAATATGAAGAAAGAAAGACACAGAAGGAAATGCCAGTACATAGAAAAACTGAGGGAGACACGAAAGAAATTATATAAAGAATGAATAAAGAATAATGAATAAAAAAAACTGGTAGAGAGAGATTACCAAATAAAGAGAGAGAGCAGACAAATCAAGATATTGTTTTATTTGAGAGACAGTCACAAGTAAAAAGACACAAGTGGCTGTTCATAATACCATTGAGAAGTTAAGGTGTCCACAATTATCAAAAGGGCCCTGAAACATTCTCAGATAAAAATAGGCCTCCTATTACTTCTTGGCCTTTTGACTAAGATTAGATGTAAAAATCTATTTTATCAGTTTAGTATCTAATACATCCTCTCTCTGAGGACAGTGTTTTGTGGGGTTGTGTGGATTTAATTTTAAAAGATAATTTTTTAAATGGCCTCTTTCCAGATTATCTTATCCTTTCCATTGTTTCAGGCACCATTTATGATATATTGATTTCCAAAAACACATCTCCAGCCCAGACCTGTCACCTAAGCTCATTTGATCAAGTGCCTGAAGCTCTTGATGGGAAGATCTAATGAACACCTTTACTGGAGGCTGTATCAGTTATCTACTGCTGAGTGACAAACAGTTCCAAAACGTAGTGGATTAAAACAACCATGATTTTATTTGCCACTTCAGTCAATTCCAACTTTTAAAGATCTCCTCCAACCTTTCCATTTTTTTCCATACCCAGCACACTACTCTAATCCAGACCCCCTTCACTTCTCACTTCAGTAGAGGAACAGTTTCCTGCTAGGCTCTTTTTTCCTATATTGCTCCCTTCAGATCCATTCTTCATACTTCAGCTCAATGGACCTTTCAGAAATTCAACAAGGTCTTATGGCTCTACTGTTTAAAACCAATACCATCTTGTGGCCCTCAGTATTAGGTCAATACTGCAAGCTGTGGGGATTAAAGGCCACCTACCACAGCTTCATATTTCCCCTTCCTTCATGCCACCTTCCCATTGAAAACAAAAACTCCTTTAGGTTACTTGAATTTGCCAAGCTCTCACAACTAAATCTCTATCTTTACACATGCTTTTGGAAAAAAAGTTTGGTATAATCTTTTAATGGTTTTATTTTTTAATGGATAATTTATATTTTCACTGTACAGCAGTGAAAATAATATGCAAAGTAAATACAAAACACTTTAACACACATAATGTTGAAAAAATAAGTCAAATCCCCACAACTAAATGGCAGAGAAGCAGATACATAGAGAAGACATGGTTCCATTCATATATTTACATAAAATATAGAACTGACAAACTTAATTATCTATAATATTGAAAATCAAAGTTATGGTTAACTTGAGCAAGATTGGTGGGAACAGTGACAGTCATCACTAAGGGACTTCTAGGGTATTGTCAATCTTCTATTATTTGACCAAAGTTATGGTTACTCAGATATGCTCCTCTATAATAATTCAAAATACATGATTTACCCATTTCTATCCATGTATGTTTACAGAGATTATTATTCTTATTTTTGAAAAAGCAAAAAAATCATCATAATCAAATAATGAGAAGAATCAGTAAAAGCAAAAAATAATGATAGTTAAGAGATACATAAAAGAAAGACAGAGTTGAGCAGCTGGAAGGAGAGAGATGGGAGTAACTTTCCCTAGAGTGGAATTACAGGGAGAAGGACTTGTTGATTGTAGTGAGGGTGCTCACTCCCTTTGTGGGAGACATATGAAATTTTTCATTTATTATAATTTGTTCAGGAGCAGAACTATCCAACCATGGAATCCAAGTAAATCCCTGTTCTGTATGTCTGGTGGATATAAAGAAGGAAAAGCCATTTTTTAATCCAAATGTTGAAAAGGGAACCCAAATACCTGACATAATAGGTAAGACTGACTGAAAGAATATGTGATATGAATCCCAGATACTGTGTAAGGGTTTGGAACATGTCACCAGAGTCCACCGAGGAGATTCAGGTGACCTTGGGCAGAGGCAGGAGAAGAGGGAACCAGCACCTTAGCAGTGATTTTAGCAGAAGAGTGTTCTTAGGAACTGAAAACATGCCAAAAGACTAAAATTTCAGATATAAGAATTGATGTCTGAGAAACTATTTCTAAAATAGAGTACTGTATGGTGGTAGGAGATGAAGAAATGAGAAAACAAAAGATTTTTTAAAAGAAAAAATAATCAAAGTCAAGATACTTCTGAGAGAAAATGAGAAAGAACTGCATGAAGAAAAAAAGAAGTATAAAGATATCCCCAGAAAGATAGGCATAATTAAGAGAAATGGGCTGAGGAAAGTGAAGTAAAATGAGAAAGAAAGAAGAGGTGGAATGAGGGTGGGGATTGGCGGTAGACTGAAGATGGAGGTAGGAGATAGAGTAAGGGTGGGGGGAAGAAGTGCTGCAGGATAAGCAAAGCTGTTCTCTGTGCATGAATTTCACCACCTTCTGGGTAGGACTTGGAGCAGCCTGCAGGTTGCCCATTTGGGTACAGACCAGGGAGACCTGAATTAACTTAGCTTCTCATTATGGGGTTTTCTGTCCATGGGCTCTTTGGCCCCATCCTGAGACTCTAAGGAGTTTTTCTCCCTCTGTGCAGTGATCAGCAGTGATGAAGATGAGTCACCCGAAGCCTCCACCTCGGAACAAAGAAGGAGCCCTGGTAAGAAGGTGGGAGCTCAAGGATGGGGCTTGCAGGAACCTCAATTAAGAGCTACTGTTTCCTGAGGCATCCATTTTGAGTTTATTCTATGCCACAGATCCAGTTTATCCTGCAATCCCATTCTCTGCATTCATTTTACCTTAACCTTTTTGGGAAATGCAGAAAGATAAGAAATAGTTAGATATATGTAATTATGAAATAAACATGTATATTTTTGAGGATGACATCTATTGATGAGTCCTAATAGTCAACATATGTATTCTATATTGATTGTACAGTAGAAATAAGCTAGCACTAATTAGTTGTTATGATTATAAACTGTTGGATTTCTACAGTAATTTCTATAGAGAAGAGAAACCTCATATTTCAGTCATGTTGTCATCTGATTACAAATTTTGAATCATGTCTGAAAACAATTCATCCAGCTCTCTAGTGTTAGCAGAAATAAATACTTCAAGTAAAGTATTCTGAAACCCAAAGTGTTGTTTTTTAGAGTTTTTCAGCAAGTCATGATGAATAGAGTAATTTTTCAAAAGACCTTTGCAATAGTGTCTTAGTTTTTCCTTTACAACAGCCTTGAGCACTAGGCAGAAAGGACACTATTATCCTTGTTTCTAGATGAGAAAATGCAATTACATAAGCCTTTTGGGGTCATCTACAAAGCCTCATGAAATTTAAGGGAAAGACAAACTACTGGATTCTGTGTTATTTCCTTTGTAAATTAGAGCTCGAAATGGTTAACAAAATGTTGTTTCCTCAATCCCATGAGCAACACAAATGATCACAAACTACAGCTCTTTAATGCACAGGCTGGTGATTGGTTTTCCCTTCCTACTTTCTCAGAGGATATTTAGGAAAACACACTAGGAAAAGATCTAAGAACAAATAAAAATGTTACCTGGTCTTGATGTTACAAAAGATCAGTATTTCAAATAATATGTTCATTCCATTGTTCACTAGATCTATCAAAGTAAAATGTAAATGTACTTCAGTTTACAAGGAGTTAAGTGTTCTAACTTATGTGTTAGTGCAAGCAAACTGCTCTAAAAAGCCATTTCAATATAGGTCTCTACATCTCAGACACAAGAGAAGATTATTTCTCAGCCTTGTAAACACTTCAAGTTGCATCTGGGTGTGCGGAAGCTCTCTACCTTTAGCACAAGATTTCCAAGCTCTCCCCACAAAGAAATAACAAATAAAGGAAATGTGAAATGACAAGAGAAGGGGTAAGAGGCATCAGAAAAGAGATGTTGGAAAATAAGGTTCAAACAGAGCAGAGCGGCTCTTTGATAGTGACTTGTCCCTCTTCTGGGGACAAGGAATGGAGCATCATTAACCTACAAGGAAAATTACTTAGAGGGACAAACCAGGTGGGGTGTAGGCCATGGGTTTTTAAGATTTTTTCAAGTTGTATTAGAGAATTTCCTGCTGAATCAATTTCTTGGTCACATAGTGAGACATCTAAAGAATCCTATTCTTTTTTGCACTGATCAATAACCTTGACTCCTCAGAATCAAATGAGGAAGGAGAAATCCAAGAAGCCACCTGCTCAGCTTCTGAGATTGCACCCCATAAGAATATTTAGATTGCATTCCTGGGTGAAATATATCCAGAGTGTAAATCCAGAGCTCTATTTCCTAATAAATCTTATTCTCACATTCTCTATATGCATTGATTCTATTACTTCTAGTGTATAATTTTCTGCTTTTAACTTCTTTGACCCTTTGGAATATGAAAGAGGGCAAAAGGCATTATAAACTGTTGTTTAACTGGATGAGCCCAATCAGTTGATATATTGAAAAGGTAGAAATAATACACTTGTAAATTGCTGTCTTTTTTACTACACACTATCATATCCACCAGTGCTGAAGAATTGAAATAATATATGTTGTCTTTACCAACATGCTTTATATTGTACAGAGCATAGCAAGCACAGCATTTCTGTATTTGTTGACAGTATTGTCATTAGTTCCCAACTTAGAAAGTCTTCAAAGAATAATTTGTGCTGCTATTTAATTATTGACATAAAAATAACTTCAGCCCAACTACTCTCAAACCCAAATGATAGTTTAGTGGTGGGCTTACATTGTAATTTTTCACAGGGCTTTTATGAATAAAGATTTGTTTTGTTTTCACAAATATATTAACTGGGAGATAGAATAAGTTATCTCCACATTATAAATGAAAACACTGGAGATAGAAAGTTTAAGGGTTGGTTATAAATTCACATGGAATCTAAAAAGGAGAGCTGGGCAGGAGCCCAGCATTATGACCATGAGCACCAGAACTTTATTCAGTTGAATAAAAGAGGAAAATGATCACCTCAACATCAATATTATCATAAACCCTATCTGCTATGTGACTTGTTATAGAATTTGTAAGACTTTGTTATACAAATAGCTGTTTCTTCCCTCCTACTTTACAGAGGCCCTGGATTTGAGAAAATCACCTACATGCAGAAAAAGACTTTGGAAAACTGGTAAGAGAAAATAAAAATTCTTCATAGTTATAAATGAGCAGTATTTTCTATAAAATATTCATTCTAACTTTTTTTATGTCCTTTAAAGTAAAATATAAATTGGCTTTAATTTTAGCTGATTTGGATTTTAACTTCTGTATAAGTTAGGCTAATGGCTATAACATATAAACACAAAAAGCCAAAGATTTAAACACAATAGAATTTGAATTTTTTCTCAAGTAAACATTCCTAGGAGGATTCAATGGTGGGGCTCTATTTCACAAAGTCATTCTGGGAAGCAGCCATGGGGAGATCTGCCTTCTTCAATACCTCTGGGAGCTAAAAATAAATGTGAATACAGATTTTTAAAAAGTCCATAAAGAGACAAGTAAAAGGAGAAAGCAAATCCGGTATAAGAAAACAGAGGGTCAAGAGAAAGCAGAGATGCCCATTTGGGTGAAATAGCTTAGTCCTAGGCTCAGGGGAGAAGGGGGATAAAATACTGACCTACAGGTCACATTAATACAAAAGACAGGGCAAGGAGGTCTCAGGGAGGATCATTCTAGCCCTGGGTTTTCAGAGTTCCTCAAGTTTTTTTCTCTCTGGGTTCCTTTTTATGCATTGGGTTTTTCAAAGGGACATTTACTCCTTCTGCAGGGAGAAATCATGAAGCGTCTTCTGAGTCCAGTGCAGACGAGACATCCCCAGCAAACAGGAGTTATACAGTGAGGAGTGGTCCTGATGAGAAGGGTGAGTCCTGCTATTGCTGGGCCCCAGGACATCAGGAGTCTGAGCTCAGGCTTCCCATTTCTCTGAGCACACACCGTGGCCCAGGGAGCCCACTCTTGCCTTGGTTTCAAGTGGCCACTTTGAAAACTGCAAAGAAAGAAAACATTATAATTCTGGCTTAACCAAAAAGGATGGCTCTTGTTGGATGGAAGTTCATCTTATTCTATGTTCTCAGACATGTCACCACCAAGTGTGGTGGATCACATTGTGATGTTCCCACAGTCACCAGCTATTCTGCACAGAGCAGAGAAAGTGGGACAGTCAGCTACTGTTCAGTTTTGTCATAAACTTGTTCAAACCTCGACAGACTCTGGTCATACTTTCTATTGACAGAAGGAATAGCTTCTGGTTATTACCATCAAATCCCATTTATAACTTTTGTCAGATGACCCCCAATATTAGCCAACAGAGTGATATTTTTTGAAATAGCTTCACAATTATGGGAAACCACAAATGTGATAAATAGTTTACATAGACTCATGGCAGCTAAGTCCAGATTCACTGCCAAATTAGTTATTGCCAGCCTATGAAAAAAATGGTTTTCTTACATTGATTTTGCACATGGGCTAAAAGATGTGGGTCTTTGCTCCATTTGGTATTATTCTCTTTCTTTTAGATGGGAAGAAACAGAAATAAAAATCATCCCGTCTTTATGTTTCAAAGCCTTCTACAATGTGAGGAATCATAAGATTTAACTCTTTCCATTATGGAGTACTAATTGTGTTTTCCCTTACCTCATAGATGCTCCAGCTATTGAAAACCAATCTACTTGGAAGATGAGCAATAAGAAAAGACGTAAGAACAATCAAAACTCTTGATGTAACAAATTGCTTTCTTTGCTACAAAAGCTTCAGCCAATTTTTTGTTATATCCTTCACATTTTAAAAAGTTATTAGGATTTTAGGTGACATACATGATACATTTTGCATTGGGTGGATTGAGCTAATTGGTATAAAAGTTCAATGGCATTATGAGCAATGCAAGTTTATATTCTTCACTCAAATAAAGGACAAAGTAGTTCTGTGGTGGAGAGATACTCTGCTCTACAAGATCATTGAGGACCCAGCTGATAGAAGCTCTGACTTCTAGAAAATGTTGCTTCCATGGTTCCCCTGGATAAAACAGAGTAGAAGTAGATGTACAGATAAGCAGAGGTTAAGAAATGTAAGAAATGGTGTCAAAAGGAAATGCCTTCCGTGGCAAAGTTGTCTCTGACCTTGGGGATGGTTCCCTGAGCAACCTTGAACAACAGATCAGATGGAGCCACAGGTGGCCTGGCAGTAGAAATGTTCCTACCCCTCTCATACAAGCTTTCTTTTTCCAATTTTTCTTTTTTTTTAAATATATTTTATTGATTTTTTTTACAGAGAGGAAGGGAGAGAGATAGAAAGTCAGAAACATCGATGAGAGAGAGACATTGATCAGCTGCCTCCTGCACGCCCCACAGTGGAGATGTGCCCACAAGCAAGGTATATGCCCCCAACCGGAATCGAACCTGAGACTTTTCAGTCCGCAAGCCAACGCTCTATCCACTGAGCCAAGCCAGTCTCGGCCCATTTTTTCTTTTGAAGACTCCATGCTGGATTGGTTCCTAGGACATAGACTGAGACTGTTACAGAATTTTATTTTTTATTTTTATTTTTATTTTTTGCAGGGATCAACAGTGATGACTCTTCAGAATTGAGTAATGGAGAAGAGCCTCAGGAAACATCTAGTTCAGCCCTCAGAAATGGGTCAGGTAACGAAGATTAAGATGCCAAGCCTTGGTCTGCAAATGTCAGGAATCTGAAATTAAAGCTACTGTTTCCAGATGCATTTTGATCTGAGCATCTTGAAGAACTTATACCCAGTTAATCCTGGCAACTCCTTTCAGCATTTTAGAAAATGGAAGGAGGCAGAAAATTATTACAAACTCATGTTTAACAGGATGAACCCTATTGACTAAATGTATATAACTATACATTGCTGTTTTAGAAGAAATAAATAGCAAAATGATAACATCTTTTTAAATACCTGCTGTGATGCCCACTAATACTAAGATCTTAGATTTACATTGGTTCACATTAATGTCATTTGTAACGGTAAAAGAGAACTGGTCCTGCTATGTAATAATAGACAGAAATAAAAAGCTTCAGATCAACCATTCTCAAACTTTAGAATAGTTTTTAAAGATTTCCATCACATCGTAATTTTATATCCTGTTATTTTAAAGTACTTTGGCAAATGAGATTTTATTTTGTCATCACAAAATCCTTAAGACTTAGGCATGCTAATTCTTCTGTTGTTATTAATCCCCACCTGCGGGTACTCTTCCATTGGTTTTTAGAGAGAGAGTAAGAAACAGAGAAAGAAACATCAATGTGAGAGAGACACAGGGATTGGTTGCCTCCCATGCCAAGGCACCAGAATCGAACCAGAGCCCTTGGTCTGTGGGCCAATGCTCTATCCACTAAGCCAAACTAGCTAGGGCTAGGCAGGCTAATTCTTTCTATCCCCATTTTAGGATAAGGAAATTGATGTACAAATTTATAAGGGTCAAAAAGGATGAGTGTTGCATGTAACAGGCAGAAAAATAAGGGCTATTTCAATGATCAAAGTCCAAAGAGGAAGTACAAGGGACCTGGCATATTCACAAGGGAATGTATCAGTGGCTGATACAAGAAAACTTACTTAGCAAACAACTATATATATTTATAACCACCTATATTGGTGTGAATGTTAATATATTAATATCCTTACTGAGACGGAAATATGAAAATCATAAAGAATCAGAGAGGTAAAAATAGAGCCAGCTCTATGGTATATAAAACATCTAGAATAATAAAACTAAAAAGAATGGACAGAGAAATAAAAATAAACAGAGATCAACAGTATCATTGATTTTAAAAGAGAAATCAAGGACAGAGAAACTCACAAAATCGACAGGATGGAGACAGAAAGTGTAAGGCAGAGCAATGAGCAAAAAAACTGAGAATTAATAAGAAAATGAGATATGGCTAGATAGAGAAAGAAACAGGTACCTGTTGTATGTGAGGTGTAGTCATTAGAGTAGGCATACTTTACCCTAGCTCATCTGAGCTGTGAATATAATTCAGCATAACCACATTGAAGTGTGTTCCTGGTCATCAAGTACTGTGTGTCAATTTCTTCCCTTCAGTGTCCAATGTCCTGTCTTCAAATGAATAGACGAAGAGAGTCAGTAGAGATACCAGCCTGATAGACTGTGCTGGAGAAGCCAATTTTGATACTACTTATCTTTGTTTTCCTGTCTGCACAGAGGAAAAGCTCTTCCTTTTTCCTACCTCTCCCCCAAAACATTGCCTCACATGTGCACACAAATAAACACACACTCATATACAGACAGATTAGGACTACATCCTCCACTTTAGGAAACCAAAAAGAAAGAGGAGCAGGCCTCCTACATGGAGTGAGGGGACAATTAGTAGATAATGTGAGGAGAATGGAAAAAGTAGGCTGAGGTCATCCAATGAAAAAGTATATGAATAAGTTTCAAGGTTTTCTAAGTGGACATGGGATCCAGATATCACCAGATGCGGGTTTTGTGGGGCAGGGAGACATTTAAAAGTACGAATTAATAGTTATGTCTTCAAGATATGTCTCAAAGTTTACCAGAAATCTATAATAATAAAAGTATAATATGCTAATTAAACCTGCAACCTTCCAGATGAACTTCCGGATGAAGACAGGGTGCAAGGGAAGCCCTGGTCCCGGTTGTCAGAGGGAAGCTGGTGCCAACAGCAGGGGGAAGGAAGGCCTACTCTTGCACAAATTGTGTGCATTGGGCTTCTAATATGGTAATAAAGTTCATGACTGACATATCAGAGAAAACTGGCAAAAGAAATAGTGGTCAATAGTGAAGTCAGTGTCAGTAATTTGTAAGACTAAGCTGAACATCAATGAAAAAAACTTGTAAAGACAAAGTTTGCAATTATAAAAACAGCAAAAAGATCAAAACAAGACAGAAAAGGAAGCAAAGAAACAAAGAAAAATAAAAGGAAATGACAGTGGAAAGAGGATTACTTCAATAGAGAAACCACATCCAGAGGCAGAAGCATAGAAAAATAGATGGGAATAATATGTATATAAGGAGTAATCGATGGAGAGGAATTAGATGAGACACAAGAACTGTAGAGAAAGAGTTAAATAAGAAAGAAATGGTAGAGAAGATGGAGGCAGTAGGAAAGGGAGAGAGAGAGATGGAGAAATTGTGAGATCTGAGATGACGATAAGACAAAAGCAATGTCTGCACAAGGAGCAGTTCACACCAGCAGTGAGTTTTCAGAGTAAGGTGTCTCCGGGTATCAAAATGATCCACGTAACTCACCCAGACTACTAGAGATGTCACCAGGCATTTCACCCATTCTTATAGCTTTAATCACCATCCACAACCTAATGGTTTCTATATATCTTCAGTTCAGACCTGTCTTCTAAGCTTCTAAACTGATTCATCCAACTATCAGCAAGACCTCTGATCAAAGTCTTAAAGGCCTTAGCCGTCTCCTCTTAGATGTCTTTCCATTTGAAACTCTACTCTTCTAAAACTGATCACATCATCTTTTTCTCTAAAACCAACATCTGCTCCCAGTGTTCTCCAGCTCAAACACACACTATTAATTTATCAGTTCTTTCAAGTTCATATACTCAGAGTCATCAGTATAGCCCTCTGTAACCTAACTATTAATTCTTACTTTTAAATGTCTCCAGGCTGTCCATGCATCTCCGTCACCAAGCTATCACATTAATCAATGTCTATTATCACTTCTCACTGGAACTAAAGTGACAGGCTCCTGCTTGTCCTCCTGCTTCTAATTTTGTTCACACCAAATGTATTCTAAGTTATTTAGCTAAATTGGTCTTTCAAAAATGCAAATATGTCCATGTGGCTCTCCTACATAAAATCCATTGTCCTTCACTTTCCTTTAGGATTAAGTTAAATATCCTTTGTGTAGCCCCAAAGCCACCTACCTTGAGGCTCCTCCCTCTTTCTCCATCGTTATCATTGCCATTAACTTTCCTACTTCATGTTAAAATATCCCTAGACTTCTCTTGGTCAGTTGCATTCACTGAATATAGACCTTTGCACATTTCTCTCCATCCACGTGGGGCTATTGTCTTGTTCCCTTTCCTCCATAATCTGGCTAACTCCTGATACATACCCTGGGAGGTGTCCCTTATCTCAAATTTACTAGTTTTTCCTGCTGTACCCTCTCCTCCTTCCAGAGTACTCTGTGTGATGTGTTCTAACATTCTTCAACTTTCAATATATTTACTTCTTTATGTGTCAATGTCATGGTTGCTCTTAAGTTGACAAGGACTGACACTTCAGTAATCATATGTCCTACGTTGTTATCAATGTCATATCAGCACTCGGCACATAACAGAAGCTTAACAAATGTGTTTAGTGAATGAAAATAATTGTTTAGTCTCTGTATTCCAACATTTGGAAATTTGTCTGGCCAAAGTTAGTTTATTAGAGCATCTATATGGAATGTTTACAAAAACTATTTTAATAATTTAATTATACATATATGTGTATAGACATATAAATGTAACAGTATTTCTGGAAAAAATAACATCACATACAAATAAATACAAATGTTTGTAAAAGATGTCATTGAGAAATGGATGGGATAAGCACATAAAGAAAAAATAGGAAGCCAAAGATGCAGATTTGGGGCAAAGAAAATAGAGGGGGAAAAACAGATTGAAAGGAAGGGACAGAGATAATGAGGAACAACAATAGATAAAGAGATTTCAGAGGTAGAGCCATCCTTTGATGTAGGGGAAAAGGAGGATGATTTGACGTCAGGGGCACAAATTAAGATTGCAAATTAAAGTTTTTTTTACAAATCATAACATAGGAGCAGAGCTCCAAGGACTTGGAAATCAGAAGTGTTCCTGTGTCATGTGCTCACCATGTGTTGTGCCAAGAGGCTAAGAAGTAAGGTCTAAATGTAGCCAACCAGGAACAAAGATGGCAGCATAGGAAAACACCTTATCTGCTGCCACGCACAACCACTTCAAAACTACAACTAAAAGACAAAATGGATATCATCAAGAACCATGGGAAAGCTGGATGAGTGGAATTTATACAACTAGAAGGAAAAAGAAAAGCACCCTGAGATTGGGAGGAGGTGCAGAGGCATGGAAGTAACGTGTGGAGATACAGAAGGGGCTGGCAACTGAGTATGCTGTTGTCTTTTTCAATCAAGTGGGAGATACAAGCCCCTGACTGCTCAGAACTCCAGTTCTGGGTGAGACTCTGGGGACCCAGATTCATATAGGGAGAAACAAGACTGTCTGGCATTGGGCTGGAACACAAGAGTGGCTTACTTGCAGAGGTGCTTGCAGCAATCATTGTTCCTGCATGGTGCCATGGGACACAGAGACTCAACTCAGGGCAGTGCTGACAGTCAGTCATTGCTGTTTGCTCTGCCCTGGTGATTCCCTGAGACCCTGTCCCACCCAATTTACAACCCCATCCAAGTTGTGCACAGAGACTTTGACATATGAGTAGGCTGGCCTTTTGCAGTCTAAAACCAAATGAACTGCAGCTGGGTCAGAAAGCCCCAAAGCTTCCAAAAGAAGGCCCAAGGCCCCACAGCAGCTTGCATTGCTTGACAGCTGGGCCTCATCTGGGCACCTCCAAACTCCAAACAAAGAGGAGGAATCTGCAAATCTCTCTGTAGCTCCTGCTGGGTGACCTCAGGCAGTGGCTGACTTTGCACCTCCTTGGAGATCCAAGAGTCAGTGTACCCAGTGGTCAGAGTGAGACCATCCAGATTACAACTCCTCAGATCCATAAGGGACATACTCAGGGAGCAGACTTAGGGAACACCAAAGCCCCACTGAAGCAAGTCTTGCCCTATAAGGGTGTCTCTAGCACAGAAGTTCTCCCATCATAGACACAACTGATTCTCACAGCCAATTGTCCTGGAGGTCAATTCCTCCCAGTGATACCAATAACAACAAAGGCTTAACTACAATAACACTATGCAAACAGCCCACAAAAGGGTGTATCAGAAGTGTCTACCTCAGGTAACTAGAGAGGCTGAGCCACTGGGCCCTATAGGACACCTAGCTCACAAAACCACTCTGCCATCACAGGGAAGCGCCCAAAATGCAGAGACAAAAAACAGGTCACAAATGAAAGAAATAGAGGAAAGCAAATAACTGGATATAGAGTTCAAAACCATAGGTTACTCAAGAAATTTATAGAACTCTCTGAGAAATTCAGTGAGACCATCAAGAATATGAAAAAGGACCACCTAGAAATTAAGCATACACTGACTAAAATAAAGAATAATATACAGAGATCCAACAGCAGACGAGAGGAATGCAAGAATCAAGTCAAAGATTTGAAATACGAAGTAGCAAAAAACATCCAACCATAAAAGCAAAAAGAAAAAGGAATCCAAAAATATGAAGATAGTGTAAGGAGCTCTGGGACAACTTCAAGTGTACCAACAGCAGAATTATGGGGGTGCCAGAAGAAGAGAGAGAGCAAGATACTGAAAACCTATTTGAAGAAATAATGACTGAAAACTTCCCCACCTGGTGAAAGAAACACTTACAAGTCCAAGAAGCACACAGAACCCCAAACAAAAGAAATCCAAAGAGTACCACACCAAGACACATCCTAATTAAAATGCCAAGGGCAAAAGACAAAGAGAAAAACAGTTACCTACAAGGGAGCACCCATACAATTGTCAGGTGATTTCTCAACAGAAACTATGCAGGCCAGATGGGAGTGGCAAGAAATATTCAAAGTGATGAATAGCAAGAACCTACAACCAAAATTATTCTACCCAGCAAAGTTATCATTTAGAATTGAAAGTCAGATAAAGAGCTTCACAGACAAGAAAAAGCTATAGGAGTTCATCACCGCCAAACCAGTATTATATGAAATGCTGAAAGGTATTCTTTAAGAAGAGGAAGAAGAAGGAAAAGGTAAAGATAAAAACTATGAACAACAAAGTGACAACATATACATATCTATCAACAAATGAATCTAAAAATCAAGTGAATAAAAATATCTGATGAACAGAATAAACTGGTGAGTATAATAGAATCAGGGGCATAGAAAGGGAGTGGACTGACAATTCTCAGGAGGAAGGGGGTGTAGGGATGCAGGAAGAAACTGGACAAAAATCATACATTGATGAATGAGGACAATGGGAGGGGGGAAGGCAGAGGGTGGGGTGGGAACTGGGTGGAGGGGAGCTATGGGGGAGGAGGAATAACTGTAATAATCTGAACAATAAATATTTATTTTTAAAAAAATGTAGCCAAGCATCTGACATGATGGGTAAGGCCACACAAGGATCTTGGGATGGAAGTGATTCAGCAGATACTACAGACCCATGGTATGTCAGTAATAGATGATCAGGGCTCAAGGACAACATGAGGTATCTCACCAGCAGGGTGTAGGTCAGTTATGAAGGTGAGAGTCACAAGATTCAGGCTGTAGGAGTCTGAAATCAGAGTACCTGTTTCCTGCTCTCCTTGACAGTAAGGACACTTTGATAAGGAAGGGGTCCAGTCCATGTCAGAATCTCATTCTCTACATTTGCTTGACTTGACCATTTTGAGGACAGCAGGAAGGCAGCAGATCATGAGTCCTGTTGATTTTACATTGATATAATAGAAATACACTGATTTTTTAAAAAAATACAGTACCTTGTGTACTACATTAGTGTATCAATAGCAAGGTGTTGGATTTATATAGTTACTTCCACCCTTATTCATGGAGCAAAGAAATCCAAGTTCTGTTGCTAGATAATAGTGTCACTTGATCATAACCTTGAAAAAAAACCTCAAAAGAAAAATAAATGGTCCTGTTACATGTCAGGAAAAAGACCTCAGATAATTATTCTTAAGATCAACATATAGTTTTAAAGGCTGCCCTCCAGCATGCTATTGATTTATATAGTGATTTCTCATTAACTTTTGCTATTTGCCTAGCTGGAGTGGCTGGTTAAGCATCAATCAATGAACTATGAGGTCCCCGGTTCCATCACAAGTCCAATTGCAGGCTTAATTCCCAGTCCAGGAGCGTGCAGGAGGCAGCCAATCGAAGTCTTTCCCGCATCAATGCTTCTATCTCTCTATCCTTCTTTTTTCCTCTCTCTCTAAAATCAATAAAAATGTGTGTGTTTTTTCATCTAAAGCCTGAACTAGATAATTTTGCTAGCTATCCAATTCATAAATGAAGAAACTGAAGTGAAGAGGGTGTTTTTCAAAGCCTCAGAGAAATCAACACTTTAGATAACAATTTGTATATTTAATTCATTTAGATACTCAGACATCTTTATAAACTCAAGCTTTCCACAATGTGAATTGTCATAAGATTTCTAATTATTTTGTAGATTGTAATTTTTATTTATAAATTATAGTTCTCTGACCACCACCTGTTACTTTCTAGATACTATGGATATCGGAAGCAGTTCTATTTTGGAAAAATACAGTGGGAAAAGAAGTAAGAGTGAATAAAAATTTACTTGATTTTTATGTTACAAATTAACTGGTTTTTAATGCTAACATTTATTATCATTATTTTCTATACCTTTCATAAGGCAAAAAAAAAATGCCTTTTAAAGTAACTTTTTTTTTTCAAAATGCTCATATCTTCATGTTGGTTTTCATTCTGACTTAGAAGTATATGTGTTTTATAAACATTGGTGTATGTCTTCCCAGAATTTCTCTATGCATGTATTAGTACACTTGGAATATAGTTTTATTTACCTAAATAGATTAATTCTATGCATACCTCTCCTTTTCCTGCTTTTTAAAATTAATATGTAATTCATCCTATCTAATAAAGAGAGAATATGCTGATTGACTCACACAGTCACAAAGATGGCAGAACCCACAACCAATAAGGAGAGAATATGCTAATTGACTGTCAAGCCCTCAAAGATAGGGGCACCCACAAGATGGCGGTGCCCAGTCCCCTCAGCCCCACTGGGGTGGTAGATCCACAGCAAGGCCTGGCCCACTCCCAGGCAGGCCCAGTTGTTCTACTCATCTGTCTCCAGAGTCTCCCAGTCCCTTCAGACCCCCAACCAACCAGGGCTGGCCCAAGGCACAGGCAAGCCTTGTATGGTGGCTGCCCAGCCACCCAGAACTGCCCAAGGCTCAGGTAATCAAGGCCAGCCAAAGCTTGTGCTACCAGTAGTGGCAGCAGCAGAGATGTGATGGGGCATTGCCTTCCCCTGATCGCCAGGTCACCTCTTGTCCCTGAGGGCTCCCAGACTGTGAGAGGGAGCAGGCCAGGCTGAGGGACTCCCCCGCCATCCAGTGCATGAGTTTTCATTCACTGGGCCTCTAGTAGACAATAAAAACATTTAATATTTTTAATAGCTATAAAAAGTCTTATTTAAGGGCTTTAACATGCACTATTTTCATTTTTAGTGCAGTTGAACATTTTTTATTTATTTTAGTCATTTGGTTTACTTCTTCATAGAACTCTTTGTCATGGAATATTATGTCAGTGCTTTCTGTTACAGTGTTTGTCTTCTTACTACGCTGAATGAATAGAGAAATTCTTATATGAAATGTATTAAATATTGGTTATAAGTGTTGCTGGTATATTGTTCCACTTGTTTTTGTTTTTTATTTATTAATATAATCTTGCCTGAGAGAAGTTATAAATTTGTAGGTAGTCAAATTTCTCTTCTTTTTCTCGTTAATGCTATCATATTTACAACCACCATTTCTAGCTGAAGATTTAAAAAGTATTATTCTATATTTAATTCTAGTGTGTTTGAAATATTTGATCATTTTTCATGTGTGCATCTATAATCCCTGAGTTTTGCTTCCTTGTGTATACGTGAGATAGGAATCACTAAATATTCCCTCCACTATTACATCATGGATTGAATAGCCTCTTTGATCACACAGTGTCTTTACCTGTCTATCTACTAGTTTTTATCCCTCAATTGAAAGATTTACAGAAAAGAAAGTTGATCCAGGGGTCCCTCCATCTTGATGACTCACTGGGGATTTATTTTAATATATTTTTATTGATTTCAGAGATGAAGGGAGAAAGAAAGGGAGATAGAAACATCAATGATGAGAGAGAATCATTGACAGACTGCCTTCTGCATGTTCCCCACTGGGGATCAAGCCCACAACCTGGGCATGTGCCCTTGATTGGAATCAAACTCAGAACCTTTCAGTCTGTAGGCCAACACTCTGTCCACTGAGCCAAACCAGCTAGGGCAAATATATATATATTTTTTAATAATATTTTATTGCTAAGCAATGTTACCCATTATCTGAGCCTTCAGAGAGTCATAATCTTTTTGCTGGTGGAGGGTATTACTTCAATATTGATGGCTGCTGACTGATTAGGGTGGTGGTTGTAAAAGGCTCAGATGACTATAGCAATTTTAAAAAATAAGACAACCATGAAATTTGCTGAAATTATTGAGTCTTCCTTTTATAAATAATTTCTTTAGAGGATAAGATTAAGCTATTTCGAGGATGCGGAAAAAAAGGAACCCTTGTTCACTGTTGGTGGGAATGCAGACTGGTGCAGCCACTGTGGAGAACAGTATGGAGTTTTCTTAAAAAACTAAAAATGGATCTCCCATTTGACCCAGCAATGCCACTCTTAGGAATTTATCCTAAGAAATTACAAACACCAATCAGAAAGGATTTATGCACCCCTATGTTCATAGCAGCACAATTTACAATAGCTACAATTTGGAAACAGCCTAGGTGCCCGTCAGCAGATGAGTGGATCAGAAAACTGTGGTACATCTACATAATGGAATTCTATGCTGCCATTAGAAAGAAGGAACTCTTACCATTTGCAGCAACCTGGATGGAACTAGAGAGCCTTATGCTTAGTGAAATAAGCCAGTCAATGAAGGAGAACCACCACATGATCTCACTCATTTATGAATAATAAAGAACATTGTAAACCGATGAACAAAAGGATAGATACAGAGACATTAAAGCATCAAACAGACTGTCAAATTATAGCAGGAAGATTAATGAGATGTGGGGTAGATTAGAGATCAATCAAAGGACTTGTATCTATGCATATAAGCAAAACCAATGAACATAGACACTGGGGGATTGGGGTATGCCTGGGAGGGAGGGGGAGCAATGGAGAGATATGTATACATGTAACACAATTTTAAAAAAAAAGAAAAAGAAAAAGATTAATCTCATTTTACCCACAATAGAACTTCTTTCAAAATTGGGTTCATGCCTCTCAAACTTTGCCACTGCCTTATCAACTAATTTTTTTTACTATCGAAACCTGTTATTGTTATTCAAAAATTTTCACAGCTTTTTCCCCAGAAGTAGATTCCATTTCAAGCAACCACTTTCTTTGCTCATCCATAAGAAGCAGTTCTTCATTTGTTAAAGATTTATCATGAACCCTAGCCAGTTTGGTTCAGTGGATAGAGCATCGACCTGTGGACTGAAGGGTCCCAAGTTTGATTCTGGTCAAGGGCACGTACCTTGGTTGTAGGTTCCCCAGACCTGATTGTTGTCAGGAAGCAACCGATCAATGAGTCTCTTTCACATCAATGTTTCTTCTCTGTCTCTCCCTCTCCTTTCCAATGTCTCTCTCTAAAAAAAAAAAAAAAATCAATAGAAAATTGCAGCAATTCAGTCACATCTCCGGATTCCACTTCTATTTCTACTTCTCTTGCTATTTCCACCACATCTATAATTACTTCCTTCACTGAAGTCTTGAACCCCTCAAAGTCAACCATGATGGTTGGCGTCAACTTCTCCCAAATTCCCTGTTAATGTTGATATTTTGATCTCTTCCCATGAATCAAGAATATTCTTAATGGCATCTATAATTCTGAATCCTTTCCAGAAGATTTACTTTTCTATAGCTGCCATAGGTAATTATTTCATCAGAGGAATAATTATCTATGGCAGCTATAGTCTTATGAAATGTATTTCTTAAATAATAAAACGTGGAAGTCAAAATTACTCCTTAATCCATGGGCTGCAAAATAGATATTGTCTTAACAGGCATGAAAGCAACATGAATGTCATTGTACATCTCCATCAGAGCTCTTAGGTGACTAATTGATGAACAATAATATTTTAAAGGGAATTCTATTTTCTGAGCAGTAGGCCAAAATGGTAGTCTTAGAATATTCAGTAAACCATGTTATAACCAAATATGCTGTCATCCAGGCTATTTTTTTTTTTGCATTTATAGAGCACAGGCAGAGTAGATTTAGCATAATTCTTAAGGACCCTGGTATTTTCAGGATGGTAAATGGGTACTGGCTTCAGTTTAAAGTCACAGCTGCACTAATCCCTCACAGGAGAGTCAGCAATCCTTTGACACTGACTTCTCTTCTCCAGCTATGAAAGTTCTACATGAAATCTTTTGTCAATTTAGAGTTGTTTTTTCTATATTGAAAAATCTGTTGTTTAGTGTAGTCACCTTCCTTCATTATCTTAGATTAGATCTGGATAACTTCCGGCAGCTTCTACATCAGCATTTGTTGCTTCACTTTGCACTGCTATGTTATGGAGATGGCTTCCTTCCTTAAATCTCATGAACCAATCTCTGCTAGTTTTCAAGGCAAGCCTCTGAATTCCAGGATGTACACTTTGCTGGTGAGGTCTGAGATCTGTTGTTCCTTGATCTCCTTGACACTTCCCTTTATTTGCTGTCAGCTTCTTCCTGATTTCAGCTGCTCTTACATTTTTCTTATTGTGAATAAGAAAACCTCATATGACTATGCAAAGCATACTGTAAACAACTAGTACTGGGTAAAGGTGCATTGTTTTTGTTGCTATTATTGTTTTCAGTGTGATGGCAACCAAGATGGTGTATTGGTACCTGGAGAGTTAGCCCCACAAAAATTGAGTGAAGAGAAAATAGCCTTAGCCAGTTTGGCAGAGCACCAGCCCATGGACTGAAGGATCTTGGGTTCACTTCCAGTCAAGGGCATGTACCTTGGTTGCAGGCTCCATACCCAGTCGAGGCTACTGCGGGAGGCAACCAATCAATCAATGTGTCTCACATCAATGTTTCTCTCTCTCTTTGTCTCTCCCCTCCCTTCCACTCTATCCAAAAACCAGTGGAAATGTATCCTTTACCTTTTGGTGAGGATTAACAACAACAACAACAAAAAATAGACAAAAATAAAATATTTGAATGTTACATATAAAATTTGTAAATCTGTATTTTTAATTCTAAATGATTATTTTATTTTATGCTTAAAGGAAAAAAGAGAAAGCACATAAGTAAAAAAAACAGTCTCCAAAAAGGTAAGAACAAATGTGAGGATACACACCTGTGAGCTTACTACAGACCTAGTCTTCCTGTCAGATCCTGTCTTTGCCGTAACCTCGAAATAGTCTATAGTCTTGATAGCTAATAGATTATTTAGAGTACAGATTGAATTGTTGTAACAAAGGGACCCAAAAATACAGTGGCCTAAATTACATAATATGTTTTTCTTTCATCAAACAGGTAGGAAGAACCTGCCCATTTCTTCTGAGTATTTCTGTCACCATTTATTCATGTATGGCATATAATAAGCATGTGTTAACTATTAGCTCTCATAATATTATTCTCCATGTTCCTTGGGATGGTAATAAAACTCTACCTTAAATCTCTGTGTGTGTGTGTGTGTGTGTGCATGTGTGTGTGTGTGTTTCTTTTAGTGTGTGTGTGTGTGTGTTTCTTTTTTTATTTAATAATTCTTTATTGTTCAGATTATTACAATTGTTCCTCTTTTATCTCCCCATAGCTGGGAGATAAAACCTCCACCTGGCTCCCACCCCACCCTCTGTCCTTACCTCTCCCCTCATTGTCCTCATCTATAGGTATACTATTTTTGTCCAGTCTCTCCCCACACTCCCCTCACACCTTTTCTCCTAAGAATTGTCAGTCCACTCCCTTTCTATGCCCCTGATTCTATTATATTCATCAGTTTATTCTGTTCATCAGATTTTTAATTCACTTGATTTTTAGATTCACTTGTTGATAGATATGTATTTGTTGTTCATAATTTTTATCTCTATCTTTTTCTTCTTCTTCCTCTTCTTAAAGAGTACCTTTCAGCATTTCATATAATACCGGTTTGGTGTTGATGAACTCCTTTAACTTTTCCTTATCTGTGAAGCTCTTTATCTGACCTTCAATTCTGAATGATAGCTTTGCTGGGTAGAGTAATCTTGGTTGTAGGTTCTTGTTATTCATCACTTTGAATATTTCTTGCCACTCCCATCTGGCCTGCATAGTTTCTGTTGAGAAATCAGCTGACAATTGTATGGGTGCTCCCTTGGAGGTAATTAACTGTTTTTCTCTTGCTGCTTTTAATATTCTCTCTTTGTCTTTTGCTCTTGGCATTTTAATTATGATATGTCTTGGTGTGGTCCTCTTTAGATTCCTTTTATATGGGGTTCTGTGAGCTTTCTGGACTTGTAAGTCTATTTCTTTTACCAGTTGGGAGAAGTTTTCAGTCATTATTTCTTCAAATAGGTTTTCAGTATCTTGTTCTCTCTCTTCTTCTGGCACCCTCATAATTCTGATGTTGGTAAGCTTGAAGTTGTCCCAGAGGCTCCTTACACTATATTCACATTTTTTGGATTCTTTTTGCTTTTTGCTTTTCCAGTTGAGTATTTTCTGCTTCTTTGTATTTCAAATATTTGACTTGATTCTTGCATTCCTCTAGTCTGCTGTTAGTTCTCTGTATAATATTTTTATTTCAGTCAGTGATGTTTAATTTCTAGTTGGTTCTTTTCATCTCCTCTTGGGTCTTGCTAAATTTATCCATATTTTCTAGAAAATTCTTGAAAAACCTTATAACCATGGTTTTGAACTCTATATCCAGTCATTTGTTTTCCTCCAATTCTTTTGTTTGTGATCTGTTCCTTTGTCTCTGCATTTCGATGCTTCCCTGAGTTGGTAGAGTAGCCTTATGTGCTTGGTGTCCTATATGACCCAATAGTTCCACCTCTTCAGTTACCTGAGGTGGACTCTTTTGGTGCACCCCTTTGTGGACTGTGAGCATAGCTTTGTTGTAGTTAAGTCTTGATTGTTGTTGGCATCACTGGAGGGAATTGACCTCCAAGTCAATTGGTTGTGAGGATCAGCTGTGTATACGCCAGGAGAACTTTTGTGCTGGAGTCAGCCTTATGATACAAGACTTGCAAAATTGCAAAAGCCTCTGTACTCAGCTTGGATGGGGCAGAGTCTCAGGGCTGAGCAGACAGCCTTTGCTTCCCATCAGCCCTACCCTACACAGTAATCACTGCACCCCTCTCTGTACGCACTCGCACTCGTGCGCCTCCAGACCTCTGCCTTTCATACCTCCCCTGAGTTTCTGTGCACTCCGGGGATCTGTACAAGTCTGGGTCCCCAGGGTCTCGCCCAAAACTGGGGTTCAGTACAGTCAGAAGTGGATTTCAGTGCAGTTGGGAGGTTCAGTCTTCTTCCTGCTAGAGAAAGCCAGTGGCACAATCAGCAATCAGTCCTCTCTGTGTGTGCTGGTGTGCGCACCTCCAGACCTCTGCCTTTCACAGTTCCCCTGAGTTTCTGTGCACTCCTTCCTTTTTTTGACATTCCAGACTACCCTATATGAGTCTGGAACTGGGGTTCAGTGCAGTCAGGAGTGTCTGTCTCCCTCCCGCTAGAGGAAGCCAGCCAGACACTCTGCTGCCTGCCCTCTCCATCCACGTGTCTTCATACCTCAGCTTTTTGCAGCTCCTCTGAGTCTTCATGAGCCCCTCTCTTTCCTTCTAGTTGTAGAATTTCCACTCAGCCAGCTTTCCTGTGGTTCTGAATGATGTCTGTTTATCTTTTAGCTGTAGTTTTGAAATTGTTGTGTGAGCCAGCAGTTTAGGTGTTCACCTATGCTGCCATCTTGGTTTTCTCTTTAAATTCCTTTTTTAATTAATGTGGGTATAAATAAATTAGGATTAATGTAAGGGTAAAGAAAATGAAATCTAAAATCAAGCTTGTTTAAACATTTAAGGCTTCGTAAATATAAAGCAATGGGTTATATATTTTTCTTTATATGTTGGGCTCTTAAAAAGTTACAGTAAAATGGAATGTTTAAAAAGCATTATTATATACAAGGTGACTTTTCACAGTGTTTGTTTTTATTGTTTTTATTTTTTCAGTGAGAAACAGAGGCAGAGATAGAATCCAGTCTCTAAATAACAGAGTCCCAAGGAAAACAAGCAAACCAAAAGGTAAAAAATTTTTAAATAGATACATTTTCAATTACTAAACATGTAAATTCTCCTGCTATATTCTTTGCTTTAAGTAACAAATCTATTTCCCTAATCACTTTATGTAACTATACTAACTGTTGAGGAACATATCAGATTTAGTCAATTCTAAAATGCATCAGGAATTGAAAGGTAACACTGCAAACAAGTAACTTGTAATGAATCCACAAACAGAGCCCAGGGCCCAGGAGCCACGGCAGGGCCAACTTTGCTGAACTGCTAACATTCTGGCTGGAAATACAGCTGAGGTGTTTTTCTAAAACACTTCTATTTGCAATGCAATTTTATAAATAAGACATTTATATTATTTTTCTCCCCTAGGGACAAAAGCAGTCAACACCAGGCCTTTGAAAAGAAGTGGAAAAAGAGGTAAAAAGAAGTGATTAATATACTTTTAGTAATTAAGCATCTAAATTTTTATTTCATGCTCTGTTTTCTGAGTGCTCAATCAATTTCTTAATTGGCTAATAACAAACGTCAGGGTAGTCACCGGCATTGGCAATTTCAACAATAAAACAGGATGCTGGTAACATCCACTTTATTGATGTTGATCAGTTGACCTCCTTGGGCCTATAAAGGGTTCCCTTTGCTACACTGATAACTTTTAAGAAGAAAAATATGAAGTGTGTGACTAACGTGCTGCTTAGTTGACCCTTCTCTTGATCACATAGAAACCATCGGTTGCCCACCAAGGGGGGCCCTGAGTGGTAATACAAGACTTGTGTCCTAATTTTAAACATTCTTTTGATTATGTAATTTTTGCTTGTCATTTCTTTTTTGCCTCAATTTCCTCCTCTGTAAATGAGCGAGTGGCAGATGAATTCAACTGAGTGGCCTCCTAGGCCCTCTCCAGCTTTTTTTTTTTTTTTTTTAACAGAGAAGAAGGGAGACGGATAGAGATTTAGAAACATCGATGAAAGAGAGACATCGATCAGCTGCCTCCTGCATGTACCCTACTGGAGATGTGTCTGCAACCAAGGTACATGCCCTTGACCAGAATCGAACCTAGGACCTTTCAGTCTGCAGGCCGACGCTCTATCCACTGAGCCAAACCGGTTTGGGCTGCCCTCTCCAGCTTTAAAAGAACTGACTCTGAAAGAACCAGGGACAACCTCCCCTCCCCATCCTAAACAGGAGCCCCTGTGTATATCTTTCATGGATCCCCCTCAATGTTGGCCAGAAGGACAGGAGCAGGTGCTGCTGCTGCTACTAAAGTTCATTTTAAGACTTTCAGCCTGGCTGATGTGGCACAGTGGCTGAGTGTCAACCTATGAACCAGAGGTGAGGGTTTGATTCCCGGGCAAGGTACATGCCCAGGTTGCGAGCTCGATCTTCAGTGGTGAACATGCAGGAGGCAGCCTATCAATGATTCCCTTTCATCAGTGATGTTGTTCTTGCTCTCTCTCTCCCTCTCCCTTCTTCTCTGAAATCAATAAAAATATTTTTTTAAAAAAAAATTTTAAACCCTACTTCAGCAGAATCAGAGCCAGTGCCCCACCCCAAGGATGTACAGCGGACCTCTTCCTGGGGGATCTGTAGTTTCTTCTAGAGAACCCTGCCCTGAATCACAGAGTGAAAGCCATACAGAAAGTTCACATGAAAGAGGAGTGAAACAAGGTAGAGAGCAAGGAGGGAAGGCAGACACTGCTCCTGCTAAGTTCCCCATTGTCATCCTGCTCTCTGTTCCTCCAGCGGGGCCTCAGATGGGGAAACAACACTAAAAATTGAGGGGGGTTTTTCCAACCTTATAATTCAAAGTAATAATATGGCTACAAATTTTCCTTAAAAAAAAAAAAAAAAAAAACAAGAGAAAAATCATTGTGCAATAGGTAGTTGTGGCCAACAAGCTTGGGAATTCAGGTCCTTCACATGAGGCTGTTATGCAGGATTTCAAAGAACAGAAGTAGAGGATGACATTATCATTGTTGACTAACCTGCCATAAAAGAAAAACGTTGATCATGGGGAAGCTCCTTCCAATACATTTTGATTTATAAAAGAAGACTCTCAAGATGGGTGAGAAGAAAGAGGGCACCGTTAGAAGAAGGTGGAATGAAAGTAATAGTAATAATAATAATAATAATGCTTCCTTGCAGGCCCAAGAATACCTAAAAATAAACATATGAACTTTAAACTCCCTGTACTTCCCGTGACCTGTGGCCCAGCAAAGGGGATATTATATAAAGAGAAAATGAAACAAGGTAAGTTTCCTGGTCTTGTACGCTTTTCAACTAGAAACCACCCATGTGGATGTTATATTATTCAGGGGCTAGACACCTCTGTCAGGGTCTCCACGGCCATCCCAAGGTTTAGTGATTTACTAAGAGGACTCACGGGACTCAGCATATAGTCTAGCTCATGGCTATGATTTATTAAGTTGATACAAAGCAAAATCAGCAAAGGAAAAAAGCACATTGGACAAAGTCCAAAGGAAATAGGTGCCAGTTTCCAAGGGTCCTCTCCCAGTTAAGTCATATAGGACACATTTAATTCTCCAGCAACAACTTATAACAACACATGTGAGATGTTGTCTATCAGGGAAGCTGCCCTGAGCCTAGGAATCACAGGGTTTTTACCAGGAGTTAGCCACATAGGAACACTTTACCTCGCATCTGCCAAAATTCCAGATTTCCAGAAGGAAAGCAAGTGTTCAGCATATGCCACATGGGAATGGTGGGACCCCTCCCAAAATCCAGGCTTTCAGATATCAGCCAAGAATCAGCCTTGGAAGCAAACATTTCTAAGGATAGTTGTCTCAGGTTTGTTCTGTTAGGTCTTTTCTGCACAGCATCTCAGGTAGACTGAAGGAAAGATAACATTTCCTCACTTTTAAAATTCATAAACATTAGCCTACCAGGCCATCTCTCCTTTTCCCCCAAGGAAAGGTCCCTATAATGCCCATCCATCACCCAAGTGCTTTAATATCAGGATAGAAATGTGCACATTTGAGAAATACAACAACAACTTCATAGCCCCATTCTCTGCAACACCTATACTACCTTATGCTAGCCAGGAGCACAGGTTTTAGATCAGGATACCTGGCTTCAAGTTGCAGCTATACCAAGAGTGTCTGTTGCAATTGGACGTTGCCATTCTTCTCCCTCATCCTAAACTTCCTCCTCTACAAAATGGGAATAGTAGTAATAAAACTTGCTTCGCCATATTATTATGAGGAAAAAAAAATGGATATAATTGTTAAAGTACAGCACAAATGTTTGGCAGCCACGATTGATTGCCCCTCCCAAAATAGAGTTTCTTTAGGCACCAACAGTATAAATGTGTGCCTTATGACTATATTGCATATGAGTAATTTAACTTTTCCTACTACATAACATTTCCATAATTACTTTGCACATAAAATAGCCAAAATATGAGAAATAATTGCTGCCATTAACTGGATGATCATCATTGTGCAAGACTAGAGTGATGTGGCTATGGTGACAGCTGCCACATGGCCACCTGTGTGCCCTCATCTGTCTTCTCTGAAATTCTGCCTGGCTCTATCTTGAGTCTCAGAGAAGGGAAGGAAAAGATTCCTGGTCTTTTTTTTTTTTTTTTTTGAGTTATTCTTTTTTTCTCTTTCTTTTGAATATAATAAAATGCTTTTTAAAAGTAAATGTTAGTAATAATTACTGCCCTTCTCATTGCACAAAGTAAGTGTGCACACAAGGTAAGAAGTTCCTTCCAATCACTGTTGTTGTGGGGTCCCTGAGGAGGAATTCAGGACTCCTGTGTTGCTGATTCTAAACCCAAAATGGGTGGTAGGAGGCCAAGTTCTAGGAGTTTTCACAGTCAGGGGCACTCCCTGGCAATAAAAGGAGCTCAGCCTGTCTTGCCCGGTCTGCAGGAATCTCAGCAAAGTGTATAGAGACAACGAATGGGAAGAAGCTCACCCTCAAGGAATTTGAAATTGAAGGAAACCACGAAAGGTCCAAGAATTGGAGGACAAGTGTACGCTGCGGTGGATATACCCTGAAATGCCTGATTCAGGTATCCTAATGACAAAGGGCTTCCATTAAGGATGCAGAGTCATAGTTCACAAACTCCAAGCTTTATCGATGTTCAGAAAACCATCATGGCTTCCCTTGCGCAGGTCACCATGCCCGCCATTACTAACATTCCACTCCTGTGTTATCTTGGCCAGTTTATCACAGTGTAATCTCTAAGTGCATGAACTCTTCTCTCTTTGAAGGTAGCCAATAATTGTGGCCTTGACTCTGCCACTGTGTAATATGGTCACAGGAAAGTAATTTAAATTGGAGGATGGGGGGCAAAGGAGGCCATCTTAGGCTTTGGGGACCAATAAAGTAGCATGGTAACATATCTGGGAGGCAGCTGGAAATACCAAACTCAAAATAGTAGAAAACATACAGAAGTATAAAGAGAACACAAAGATTCCTCATAGCATTAATCTTATTTCTCTTTTAGAAAAAATTTCTACCAGACCCACCAAGAATGAGAAAGGTAATTATCACATGACTTTCTGCTAATATCTCACCTATCATATTGTTGATTTTCCATTTCTCTGGCCTCCTTCTATAGCTCCTAACTTCATTAATTCTAGTAAAATTTGATTTTATAATATGGGGATTTTTGCACTTGCTGCTTTTAAACATTACAGTGACTGAGACCAGAATTCCTTTAAGCATTAAAACATAAGAGATAGAGGTGAGAATAATCCTTTAAAGTAGATAATGAGACACAGCTGATCTTTATATGATTATTTCATCTTCATTGTCTAATATGGAAGAATAGCTCATGGGGTAGGGTGGGGTTCTAGGACACCCAGAGATACAGGCAATTACATGGCTGCCTCTTTGATCATTATGCCTTGGGTCCACTGGATGGTTTCTCTATGGCCTCTCTGCCCCAGCTGGAGGTAAGAGCTGAGGTAGTCATTGCCCCAGGCTGAAAAGAGGCCCAGTCATTTCACAGATACTCAAGGTCAATGCTAGCACTTGGGATTCAGGAGAAAGTAGAGAGGTACTCACCTTCAAGAAAAGATGCAGAACTGGGACTTTGTACCCATTTTATCTTTATCCCAGGAGAGCTGAAGAAAGGCGTGGAGCCTGCAGAAACATTTGTATGGCACCCTGGTCCCTGGGGCTATGGGTGATGAGTTGTCAGTCTGAGTCTCTCATTTAAGCTCCAATTCCATCTGTGAAAACCAGGGCCAGCCTCCCTCCATACATGGCTTCACAAGCCACCTTCGATCTAAATTCCACAAAATGGAATTTGCATTGGGCCAAACCATCATGGACACATAGTTTAATGTTTTTTATTCTCCAATTAGATATATAGACTCACAAAAGCAGATGTAAATCAAAGGGAAGGCATGAATCCTTTGAACAAAAAGTATGCTCAAATGTGTGGTTAATGAAAACTTGTATTCAATATTGTCACTCAATCTTATTTTATTTTCTATAGATAATACCAGAGTATCGCAGTGATATCATTACTGACCCATATGTAAGTACTGCCACCTGTAACCTCAGAATAATCTAGGCCTTTTCAGTACATTATCTCTGTCATTGTTGTCTTTCTCTGAAGCATGCTCACACTCAGTTAGAACATGTCACTTTGTATGATGAACAGAGAACAGCAGATGCATCACCCACACCAGGTAGATGGTTCTGGAGTTGGGTGTCTCAATATGAAAGCATCCTTTCCATTTGTTTGGTGGAAACCATTCTGTTTTTCCATTAGTAGGGAGGCAGAGCTCTAAACCACTGGGATCTCTAAAGATGGGTCTTGGAGTAGAAATAGGCAGAGCGGGCCTAAAGATTAGAGATAGGGAGCAATTTCAAAAGGATAGTAGGATTTTAAAGAAAGCAGAAGGGAAGAGAAGGAATAATCTCAAACATCCACTCCATGGTGCAGGCAGTGATAAGATGGTTTCATACATCAAACAAAAGGAACAGGCCTCACCAGGCTGGTAAGTTCAAGGTGTACATCCTGTCATGAGTCCTGCAGAGAAATGTGCTCAGGGCAAGAGGATCATTTATGGATCCACTTCATTGTGTAACATGGGAAAATAACTAATGGGTAGATGGAGGTCCTAGGACATTCAGGGGGGCAGGTGGTGACATTTTCACTTCTCAGGTCTTGATGCCTTGAATCAAATTGGATAGTTTGTCCATGCTCTCTGTTCCAGGCTGGAGGTAAAAGCTGAGGCAGTCATTCCAGACTGGAAGGACATCAATTCATTCCAACGATACCTAAGGATCAGAAACCTTGAGCCAAAAGCCTAACAATAGTGGTCAGCATCCATGAGTCTCATTTGTTATGACAAAAAGGATAAACAGTTACATGGCCCCATGATAGAGCCAGCAAGGCCCATGTGCCCAAGGATGTTCCTAATGAGGCATTATACAAGTTTTCCTATTGAAAAGGAGAACATGGGCAAGAGACACATTGCAGCTTAGAATTTCCTCCTGTATGTGACTTTTGTGTCTCTTCTTATATTAAATTTATAAATGCAGAGAATTTAAAAACTGGGGTATAGTCCAATTCACCTAAGCTCATTGGAACCAGAGATGATATTCTGACTGTTATGATTTATAACTTTAGTAGCAGACCTTTTTTTCTAATAAGATGGTATTATGATTAAGGCCTCTACATTCTTATAGCAGTGGAACTCACAGAGCATTGAGAATAAGATGAGATATTTAAAAATTGGCATCTGCAACACTGTTGATGGATTGGATCTCTATCTAGGTGTGGAAAAAAAGCAGAATCCATGTTTACTTCTGGGCTCCTGGGTGAATTATGGGTTCATTGGTGAGATGGGAGCTAAATGAGGAGCAGATTACAGACATGAAGATAAGGAATATAGTTAGGGACAGGGTGGATTTTTGACTTGATGAGAGATTTCTAACTGGACATGATGGAAAATAGAGTGTGGAGGTTTAGAGCCTTGGAAGGAGACCAGAGACACAGGTTTTAAAATCTAAGGATAAGTAAGGTAAGCATGGTCATCGGAGAGGTGAAGGAATGGGGGCTGTAAGACAGAGCCCCAAGGAATTCCAGCGTTCTAAGTGAGGAGCCTTCAATGATGTTGTCCTTCTGGAATCTCACTGATCCCAGTGATATCTACATTATCTCCCTTTCTAGCCAGAAAACTCAAATATATGTGGGGTGTGCCACAAAGAAGGAACGCTATTTTGCTGTGATACTTGTCCAAGATCCTTTCATGAGTCATGCCACATCCAACATATCGATCCTGACAGGTTAGTGACACTTGGCCCCCTCTTGCCCTTCCTTCTTGGGGTATAGCTCTCCCCACCACGCACACCCAGCCTGCAAAGTTTATCTGGTTGATGGGATGATGACAACATACATTAGCTGCTGATTGGAAGCATATACCACCTGCCTTGGGAACATCCCAAAGCTGGCAAAGCTGGGGCTGTGATGAGTCCTCTGAAAGCCATCCCCATAGTCTACCAAATCAGCTGACACTGGGTGACAGGGTCCATAATAAGACTCATGAATTATGACGATGAGTCCATTGCTGCATTTCCTTTGCTGTAAAATGCATCCTTGGTCTGAGGTGATGGTACACAGGCTAACATGGAGACTGGTAAGGCATCTATAAGTGGTGGTGTGGGCAGAGGATGTCAACCAGGATTTTGTGTATCTCCATGAGGACAGAGCATTGCCCTCTGTGATGGGAAGAATCTAACATAACCCAGTTACTCTCAGGTAGCTCCCAGGCTTTACATCCCCATGGCTGTTTTCATAACTGACAATTTGTACATATTAATTTGTAATGGGCCTCTGAGAAAGGACTGAAGTGGCCCAGGGGGGAAGCTAAATGATATCTCTAAGATAAATCATTGTATCCACCTGATTGTGGAGAGCATCCCAGTACAGAGAACCTGGGAGAGAGAGCTGTAGAGGCAAATAGAATATCTGACACTCTGTTGGAAGGGTTCCTTCCCAAGAAGTCTCTGCAGCACAGATTCTAGGTATAGATATGGCAATGCCAGCGGGGAGGATGCCCATGGCTTGTGTTCTGTGTTTATTCAGCAAAGTTGAGAGACAAGTGCTGGTTTCCGACTTTTACTATGGTCTGATAGTTCATCAAGGCCCAATAACTGGTCAACTGTGGCAGACAGGGATCCTTACCATACTTACAGTGGCTCAATTGGGAACCCTAAGTTTTGAAGTGAATGAGAGTCCATCACCCACTATGGCACCTAACTCAACAGAAGGGTGTTTTTAGCAATTGAGTCTAAATGGAACTCTAGGAGAAGGGGTTTCCAAGAGAAAAGTTGGCTTCAAAGTGGTAACCAATAGTCCTTTTGAGGACTTTAATAGCTACAGGAGCAAAGGCTGTTTCACAGAGAACCTGCCCTTGCTCCCTTCATGTCCTCCCTCTCAGGGTTCCATGGAGTTGCATCTTCTGCCAAATAAAGGTTATCCAGGAAAGGTGCCCAGAAAGTCAACCATGTCATCAGGAATCAGAGGTCCTAGAAAGGAAGATGCTGCATGAGGAGCACTTGGTGAGTTACAACAGGAAGCTGAAGCCTCCTCTTTTCTGTTCAGTTGAAAGAAGAAGCAGTCTTGCAGGGGCTTGAGGAATGGTGCCAGAGGCAAGCTGCTGTGCTTCTTTCTCTGTGCCTTGATCACACCTAATACCAAAATTTGTATCCAAAGGAAATCCCCGTTCTGTGTTTATTTCAGAATCCATGGGTTCGGGCGTTGTGCATTCTGCCTGAACAATCATAGCAGTTCATTGTCTCCAAGCTTTTCACTTATGATCTCCTCTATTTTTTGCAGAAATGTGAGTTACTCTTCTTGAAGGTCTGTGGCTGGTCAAAAAGCTCCTTTTTTACCCCAAAACCATATTATGTAAGTAATAGCAACAAAGTCCCAAACTGACATTTGTCAAATTTGTGATATGAATGCAATAGGTACAAGTTGCCATTATCATTGTCTTGTTGATGGATGTCTCAGTCAGGTTAGTCAGCCCTTAGCAGCTTAGGCTGCTCTAACAAAGTACCACAGACTTGGTTGCTTCAACAACAGAAATTTGTTTTTCACAATTCTGGAGGCCAGAAGTCCAAGATCTGAGGACCAGCATGGTCAGATTCTGGTGAAAGCTCTCTTCCAAGTTGCAAACTGACCACTTTATGTAGGGTCCTCACATAGTAGAAATAGGGAGAGAGCTCTCTGGGGTCCCCTTATAAAGGACATTAATCCTATTCATGAGCACTCCACCCTCCTGACCTAATTATTTCCCAAAGGCCCCATCTCCTAAAACCATCACATTGCGGGGGTAGAATTTCAACATCTGAGAGTCTATAGACTCTCACTGCTCTGACTGTTTTTATAGCAGTGAGAGTCTATAGGAAGTAGACTCGGAATCATGCCAATAGCTTGCCCTTTGACACTTTCATCCACAGAGTGAAAAGCTACTTCAAAGCCTGAAGAAGTGCATGTGGTTAAA
This sequence comes from Lasiurus cinereus, assembly GCA_011751065.1. Classification (NCBI taxonomy): domain Eukaryota; kingdom Metazoa; phylum Chordata; class Mammalia; order Chiroptera; family Vespertilionidae; genus Lasiurus; species Lasiurus cinereus. Next base: position 609,622 of record JAAGEH010000079.1, on the reverse strand, counting down.
CAAAATCAGAGAAAAACTGGCTTCAAAGTTGTACCTCAAAGTGAAAGAGTTTGTGCAGGACATGCGCCTCATCTTTCAGAACCACAAGTCAATTTACAAGGTAAGTGGCTGTCCCCTGCATCCCTTTTTCTTTTGATTAAGTCACTTTGCCTTTCCTCTTTTTATATCAAGTAAATGTTACAACTCCCCTCATCATGCGGCAAGCACACACAAGTAAAAATTCTAGAATGATTCTAAAAGCCCGGTGGTCTACAGAGGTGAAAATATAATAATCAACCAGAGATATCTTTGCAAACACTGTCCTAGGACCTAAAAGTCTTCTCACTGCTAGATAGCCAATTTTCTCCCAGAGAACAGTAGGCTGCAGATCTAGTCCCTTCCACAGGAAACGGAAGTGCTTTTTAAAAGGCAACCAGTGTTTCTCTTCTCCAAAGGAAGATATTAAATCAAATTCCTCAAATTTCAAAACCTTGGATTTCTTTACATCCAAATTTTCTAGTGCTGTGTCAAAAAGTTAACAAGGCTCTAGCCCAGGGGTCTGCCAACTGTGGCTTGAGAGCCATGCCGCTCTGTTGGACTAATGAGTTTGCAGACCACTGCTCTAGCGGGTTTGGCTCAGTGGAGACAGCATCAGCCTGTGGACCAACAGTCCAAGTTTCAATTCCAGTCAAGGGCACGTACCTCAGCTGCAGGCTCCTCCCTGGCCCAGACCCCGATCAGAGCTCATGAAGGAGGCAACCAATTAATGTGTTTCTCTCACATCGATGTTTCTCTCTGTCTTTCCCTCTCTCTTCTACTCTCCCTATAAATAAATAAATAAATGGAAAAATATCCTCAAGTGGAAAAATAGCTTTGGGTGAGGATTAACACACACACACACACACACACACACACACACACACACACGTTAACAAGGATTGCCTCAAGGGGCTAGAATGAAGGGAAAAGAAGGCACAATAAATTTACTGTACACATTCCCATACCACTATATTGTTGCAAATAATATGGGCTGTGCCCAAAACTCAAATAACTTCTGTTTTGTCCAATTAAATTAGCCAATCAATTTCTGGCGAAGAATTAGACTGCAGTATAGTACTATTTTTGTTTCTCTGCCTTCCAGGTAAAGAGAAATGATCAAGCTATCAGGGAACATTAACATTTGAGAGTGACCTAAAATGAAGATCTTGATTACCTGAAACTTTGGAAGTCTAAGCTCATTGGCCATGGCTAATATTGTTTTTCTCTTTGCTTTTTCAGGGCCAGAAATTCATCATGCTGGGATTAGAAATAGAGGCCAGATTTGAGAATAACTTCAAAGACATTTTTGGAATTCAGTAAATCAGCAAGAACAGTTCTCAGTCCGAGCCCATTACTTTGTGATTTTTGTCCATTTCTGTTTCCCCCTTCAGAGCCTCCAACAGTACATGGCCAAGTGCCCGTGGTCCCGCTGGCCATTCTGCCTAACGATACACAAAAACAATCACATCACACTTCTTTTTTTCAAACTTATTTTGTCGTCATTTCAGCTCATTTATTTTTCTAAAGAAAATGTAAAATTGCTTTGCCCAGATCTCTTATTAAATACGTTGGAGTGAAATTTACAATAAAAATATTGAGTCTTTCTATAAAGAATCATATCATACGCTTCCATGTATTTAAATTATTTATTATTTTGTTAGGTAAAGTGTTCTCTCCTCTCCTCCTCCTAACATAGAACTTATTCATTTCTTGCTTTTTCTTTTTTACTGTCAGATATTTTATACTATTTCTTATTATTATTAAAGTGATCTTTTTCCCATTACAGTTTCTTACTTATTGTTGCCTGTTATAGAAAACTACTGTTATTTATATATTTTGGTAAAGCCAGTGTTATTTATATATTTTGGTTATTGATTACCGTACTCAATACTTTTTTGCCTTTTACCCCATGGCATCAGGAAGCACATAGTACAGCATACTGTTTCCAACATTTAATTCATAGAGTCAGAATCCTAATTGGTACAGCAGATAAAAGCATTCCTCACACAATAAACCTCTAACGGTTCTTAGTTCTGTTGGGGAATGGCTCTGCCATGACATCCTGGTGACCTTGCATGTTTCCACATGGCCCACATAGGCAAGACCTAAATGCAACGGATCTGATTTAGGCCTTGGAAGAATGCTCAGGGATTTTTCCAAAACATGAGAGCATGAGAGACTTGTGAGGAGCTGCTACAAAGCCATTTTCCATTCATCGCCTTATCTTCCAGACGCTAGCATGATTCTCTCCTTTCGTTCCAAGTTCTGATGAGGTCTGAGGCCCTCTGAGTCTCTATTTAGGGCACATCTGTAGGCTATACAACTGCTGGCTGCAACATGAATCATCACTCATGTCACACCATAAGGCATCCACAATCCTTTTGTTTGGGTACAATTGAGGACATGGGAAACTGGTACCTTTGCTTTTCTTGCTTTTGTTATCTATGTAAGTATCAATTGTTTGAATAGTAAAAAAAAAAAAAAATGTGCATCGTTTCTTTACCAGTCAAATCTTTTAGCTTTGCTTGACGGGTTCTCAGACCCAAAATATTCCAGTTATAGGAAAAAGAATACCACATATTGGTAGCTGGCTCAGAGTATACACTATGCCATTCAGAGAAGTACCTCAGCCTCAGAAATTATTGTCTCCAATATACCATGTCACCATTCAATAATAAGATTTTGTTATTGGAATAGAAAATTTTGAAGATTAAATGAATTTATGAATGTCAAATGCTCAAAATTATGCCTGAAACACATGAATGTGTCATTGAGGCTACCCATAGTAGGGATTCTTTATTCAAAATGTTAACTCAATCAAAAGGCAGCAATTCTCATTGTCTATTCAGCTAGTTGATGGAAATGGAAACAAATTGAGGCCATAAAAACCAAGATTGATATGTTTCCTAGCCCTTTCCAAAGAGACCAATGTCTATTTTCCAAGTTAATGGTGCTCTGGGAAAAGGAAAATACCCATATCCTTAAAGAATTATTGAACAACAATCCTCAGCTCATTCTAGAGGCCTGAAATGCCATAATGACTTAACAGAAGAGGTTAGGTGTTAAATGCAGTTTCTACCTCATAGTCGATTTAATTTAAAAAAATTATTATTACAATTGATGGATTTAGGGATGATTCAAAAATAAATATGTCTGGAGCTCTGTCTCCCTTTACTGATGATGTGAGTGTAAAAGATGGTCACCTAAATATGTACAATGTTCAGAGGTCCTGCCAGGGAATAGACTTTCTTTCTGGGACTACAGTTATCTAGAAAAATGGATAAATTCCATCACAGACTAAGCAAAATATTTTATCCTTGAAGCACTTTATTGTAGCATGGTCTATTTTCAATCCTTTAGCTCCTAATAAAGTTATATTTTTTTACTTAGGTTTACAGTCTAAATTCTGACTGGGGTCCCCCCCCTCCTTTTAACTTCTTTTTGTGTGCTTTGTTGGGTTAGGGGGATTCAGTGATGTGTCATTATCTAGAATTGGTGCTTTTTCCAGTCTATCATTTATTATTTGCAGCAGAGACAGTAGTGTTCACCAAATATTGCATATATCCTCCAAATTTTTCCATTCCCTTACATTAGGACTGGCTGAGTGACTAATAGACTTACAATGGGCTATAATCAGAGGTGACATGTGTTATTTGCAAACTAATTCATAGGAAAGCAGTGAGAATTCTCCATGCACATTGATTATGGAAGCCTGGTTTTGAGGGGACAGAGCCCAGAGACTGAAACAGCCTCGTACATGTATTTACTACCACCTCAGAGAGGCTCCCAGGTGCACTGTGGGCTTTGAGTAAGCAAGAAGTAAACTTACTTGTGTAAGCCAGTGGAACTGAGATTGTTTATTGTCACCACACAAGCCAGCAAGTCCTGACTTATTTGGTACTGAAAACAACAGAGAACACTTGTAGGAGTGAACTTTGGGTTTTGGGGAACTCTGTGCTAGGAACCAGAGACAAAGGCCAAATACATATTTTTTTATTATAGGCGTGCTAACTTGTTTCTCTTCTGATGTCAAAATACGAACACATGTGCAATAAACAGAGCCTTGCCTCCCACATTTGCCAAGAATAGGTTCCCATGGTTAAGTGAACCATGGCCTGTGGAGTGTGCTCAAAGTAAAATGTATCAAGTCCAGCTGGTGTGGCTCCGGTGGTTGAGGGTCAGCCCATGCACCAGGAGGTCTCTGGTTTGATTCCCAGTCAGAGCACATGCCTGGGTTATGGGCTCAATCTCCAGTAGGAGGTGTGCAGGAGACAGATGATTGATGTTTCTCTCTCACGGATGATACTCTCTCTTTTTTTTCTCTCTGAAGTCAATTTAAAAAGCATTTTATTTTATTTTATTTTTTAAAGAAGTAAAACACGTCAAGAAACAGGAGCTCTGAATTCAAATGCCAGGTGCTCAGCAGGTCCAGGCTGGCCATCTGCACACTCCTCACCAGACCCACATCTCCGTGCTGATCTCTGGCCTTCTGGAGGTACCTCCTGCCCACTGGATTCACTGCTGATCACTGCACAAAGGAACAAAACCCCTGAGAAGTCTCCGTGTGGGGCCCATGAAGCAGCAAAAACCCCATAATAGAAGGACTCCAGGAGAGAACCAGCAGCTTGCAGAACTTCTAAATAGGATGTCCCTGCATCAGACAGTCTGTCTTCCCAGAGAATCCTGTGGCCTTCAGGCTACTGGTGCTTCAGTCACTCTCTGCACTGAGCACCAGTCTCCCTCTCTTGTACCACCACCACCTCACCCCACTTCACCCCCGTGCTCCCTCAGCTACCTCCTGTCACATTCACTGTGACATACACAGTGTCATTACATGACAGACTCTCTTAGCCAGCCTTACCAACTATTTCAGGTGCTTGGTCACATGCTGGCCTTGCTTGCTGGCCTCCTTTGTTCATCTGGTGGGGACAAGATGAAATTGTCTTCTGCATATCCATCAGACCCACAGCACAAGATTGCATTAGATTTTCATGTGTGGACAGCTCTGCCCCTAAAATAAGTAATGAATCATGAAGAATCTTCATCTATTCTCCTCAAAGAGCCTCGTGGCTCTCTTTCTTCCCTCTCTCCCCGTGTTTCTTGAGAGGCTCTCTCTCATGAGGAATCTCACCTCTCTCCTACTGCCTACCTCTGTTTTGTGTCTTTCTCTCTCCATTTCTCAAGTGCTTTTCTTTTTACTTTGAATCTACCTTTTGGTTTTTCTCTTTTCCCTTTACCTGCTATTCTCACTCACTGATAATAATCTTGGTTGGATTTGTGTTTATTCATAAGTTAGGTTCTTTTCCACAAAGGTAGCTTATTACATATATATTTTTTGAGAACTATTTCTAAAGTTTTCCTATAAATAATGTTTGCTAAAACACATGATCCCCTTTAAAGCACAGAAATATGAGGACTTCCCTGAAAAATATTAATTGAGCATTTTTTATAATTTTTTTTATTGATTTAAGAGAGGAAGGGAGTGGGAGAGAGAGATAGAAACATTGGCAGCCTCCTGCACACCCCCTTGAGGATCGAGCCTGCAACCAGGCATGTGCTCTAATGGGAATTTAACCTTGACCTCCTGGTTCATAGGTCAAGATTCAACACTGAGCCACACTGGCTGGACTTAATTGAGCTCTTATTATGTGCCAGTCACCATGCTCAGGTCAGAGGACACAGCAAGTACAAGAGAGATGAGGTCCCTGGCTCAAAAATTACAGTATAGATGGCACAAACTAACTGCATTACCATGATGAAGTGTGAGTGTCATCTCACAGCCAGTACAAAGTATTCTGAGAACATACAGACAGAGGAATGAATCCCATCCTAGAAACAGAAAATGGCTTTCTAAAGAAGTGTCATATAACCAGGAGGTTGCCAGATTAAGGAGGGAGTGAGAAGGGAAATATACCTAAGTAGAAGACAGAGCATGGGCAAAGGCAATTCAAGCAAATAAAGGAAGTTAGCATGAATAAGACTTGGAGTAAGAGAACAGAGCCTAAAGAAACAGGAGGGATCCTATCACATGTGGTTTTGGAAGCTTCAGGAAGGAGACTGACTTAATCTCAAGTGTCCTGAATATCACTGGAGTTTTGCTAAGACAGCAGCATGAACACATCCACACTTCTGTCACCTCCATCAGCTAATGTTCAAAGGAAAGTTTTCAGAGATCTGATTAGCATCATGGCATTTGCTATGGAGAAATGGTCAGTTTGAAAATACTGCCAAGGTCAAGTCTCAGGGCTAGGTGACAAACAGGGTATGAGGATTAAGGAAGAGGAGGACTTGGGAGGAGTCCTCCTGAGTTTGCTGCTTAAGAAAACTGGACAGGAATGACGCCATCACTAACGAGGGAAGTGTCCCTAACCGGTTTGCTCAGTGGATAGAGCCTCGGCCTGCGGATCAAAGGGTCCTGGGTTTGATTCCAGTCAAGGGCACATACCTTGGTTGCAGGTTCTGCCCCAGCCTGGACCCTGGTCCAGGTGTGCAGGAGGCAACGAATTGATGTGTTTCTTTCACATCAATGTTTCTCTTTGTCTTTCCCTCTCTCTTCCACTCTCTCTAAAAGATAAATGGGGCCTCCTGGTGCTTACCACAGGCTGTGTGCTTACACTGACTGTACAGAAATAGGAGGCAGAGTAAACCTACCCCATATACACCTCAGCTCAGGCTCTTTGCCTGGTCTGTATTGTGAATGGGGAGACATTGAGTCAAGGGGGTTTGGGATCTGACTTGTTTTCACTTCCTCTGGGCAAAGAGTAGATGGTGGATCTAGCTTTATTTGAGACATGGCAGCTCAGCCAGGCAGTGATTGTGGCTCTTTGCAGGGAGTGGTATGGATATCACTTTCCTGAGCTGGTGAAGATAATCAATGATAATGCTACATACTGCCGTGTTGCTCAGAAAAAAAGGAAAAAAAAAGATAAATGGAAAAGTATCCTTAGATGAGAATTAACAAAAAAGGGGGTGGGGAGTGGCAAAGGAAATGGAGAATGAGGACATGGTTTCATGGAAGAAGATGATGAGATACATTTTGGAAGCACTAAATCTGAAGTTCCTAAAGTATATCCCAGTGAGATATCCTTCAGGCTCTTAGATGAATCAGCTGAGAAGACAGATCATTTAGCCATATGGATTTGGGTGTCATGGCTATAAATGTTGACAGAGACATAGATACCAGTTTAGAGAGAGGTTTCTTTAATCTGAACAGATTACAAATCTCACTTTGAAAAGTGGGGACACTTTACCCTGAAAACTCATTGTTAAAGGGGACAACCCCCTGTATTAGCAGCTTGTCCAGTGACTCTCCCTCAAATTTTAAATATTTCAATGTCTCCTCTCTCCTTCATCACATTGTCCTCTCCCACTTTTTTATTCACCCTCACTTCACACTGTCTTTATGATTTCTTGTGCCTCTCCCTCACTTTCTCTTTTCTGGGTATTTACTTTGCCCCCAATGTTTCTCTCTCCATGTAATTTTTGTCACTGTCCCTCTTTAGAGTTGTCAGTTTACCTTCTCTCTGCTATTTCCTTCATTTCCTCCCTTTTGTCTCTGATTCTCAAAGGTTTATGTTGGCCCTCTGTCTGACTCTACTCTCCTAACTGTTGTCTTCCTATATACTGTCCTTGTCTCTCATTACTACAAGTCTCTTCTTTTGACTTTGGTCATACCACCAGAACCCCTTCCCCCTATGTTCTCCATCTAAAGGTCTTCCACAATCATCTCCTACTTGTCAATCTGACAATCACACATATTATTTGCATGTTCCTATGACAATTTCTGATAATTACATATAAAATTAGCTCCCTGCCAACCCTTCACCAGCCTGGAAAAGTTTTGGATCTTCTGACCCTTTAGGTCAGTGGTCAACAAACTGTGGCTCGTGAGCCACATGCAGCTCATGAGCTGCAGTTTGCCACTCCGTTGACTAATGAGTTTGCCGACCACTGCATTAGGTAAAACTGGGCACACTCCTCTTACTCATGATTCAATGGCCCACTCTATCTCTTCTATATTTATTCTCCTCACATTATCTACCCAGAGAACCTTCCTCCACTGAAGAGTTCAGCTTTCTTTTCTATCTTGCCTCTGGGTCAGGACTAGGGTGAAACAACGAAGGGAACTAAGGTGCCAAACTTAACAAGGCACTTACTCTTAGGTTTGTGCAAGTGAATCTTTTTAAATTATGTACCCTAAGAAAACTGAGTTTCAACATGAAGGCAGTGGAGAGTGTAATTGGTTACAAACCCAAGGCTCTGCCTGGATTATCATATTTGAGAATGATGCTCATTTAATTGGAAATGACATTATACTTTTAAGAAACTAAGGTTGACTTTATGAAGCCATTGGGAAACAAGTACCTCTTTATTGGGAGAACGGGCCTTATACCTGGCTTACAAAGTTTCCAGCCTTAGAGTTTTCTTCAATATACAAGTACAATCCTCCAATCTAATGTTTCAAATTTTTCTTCTACTCACCGGACTCAATATCACCAAGAACCAAGACTTGACTGCTCAGATCCCTACCAGACTCTAGGTTCCTTTGCAGGTGGTCTTTCCCTCACAGTCCAAAGAAGCACTGAACTGAAGCCTGGTGATTTGGCATTGACCTTGAAAGAAGCAGCACTACAGCAGACCATGCATGGGATTGCAATTCTCCCTGGGCAAGTGCTGATGGACACTAAGGAAGTCCAAAATAATGGATGACCCATGCCCTCAGATGGGAAGTAACTAAGACTATGCATACATCACCAAGAGCATAGACATAAAAAAAAAAAAACATAGACATCTTAACATCAAGGAATTCAATTATGTAAACAAAAATGACATTGAGTGTTGAAGATTTGGTACCACAACAAACAAACATAAAACAAGGAGTGGTGCTATATAATTTTCTATAGCTGATATCTGGTGTCCACTGGCTAGGTAATTCTCTCTCTCTCTCTCTCTCTCTCTCTCTCTCTCTCTCTCTTTTTTAATCCTCACCCAAGGACATGTTTTTCTGCTGGAAGTCATAATTACAAGAGTTTCATCAAAAGGTTGATGCAACTTGGGGGCTCAACAAGGGCTGAGTCACATATGTTGGAGTGGCTAGAGGGCACTTCCCCCAAACCTGAATAGGATGATTGTTTGCTGCCAGACAACTCAATCTACATTTTATTTCCTCCTGTTGGCCAAACACCTGAACAGCTGTAGGCTATTCCCCAATCTGACAATGCTTCTGTACCCTACCCTTTGAAGTATATTATCTCCATCTTACCTTAGGAAAAAATGTGTTAATAAAAAGCAGGAGTCCTGAGACAAGGAAAATGAAGAACTAAGAACTGAGACAAGGAGACCTTTAGTTCCTTTAACTGAAGCTCCTCTGATCCACAATACCTTTCAAAATTGTCTTTCATCTCTGGACTCTTTCTGAACCTACACACAGCCTTTCTCCAGATTGCTGAACCCTTTGTAATTCTGGAACAAGAACTCTGGCATTTTTCATTAATTTTTAGAGAGAGGAAGGGAGAGAGAAACATCAGTGTGAGAAAGAAATATTGATCAGTTGCCTCACCTCAGGACCCCAACAGGGAGGGGGTCAAACCTGCAACCTAGGTATGTGCCCTGACCAGGAATCAAACACCCCATTTTGGTGTACGGGACAACACTCCAATCAACTAAACCATACTAGCTAGGACTGTACTGGTTAATTGTCAGGTTTCAACTCCTGGCTCTTGACTTTAAACATTTGTACTATCATTTCTCAATTTCAGGCATCCCTCTTTTAAGATGTCTAATCTCTTGGACCCTAAAACAAATGTCCTTTGCCACCACCTCTCAACTATTTTATAGGAACAACAGAAGCAAGAATCTTAGAAAGACTATTTCTTAGGCCCTGCTCCATCTCATTTGGGAGGCTTATGCTTACCTCAGAGTTATTCAGTGACAAACAATATTCATGTTGAATAAAAAGGGAAACTGACTGTTACAGTGATGGTTAAGAAATCTCCCACACCCTTTAGTGTTTCAAAAATGACAAACCAGCTGAGACCAGTTTAGTTCAGTGGATAGAGAGTCAGCCTGGGGACTGAAAGGCCCAGGTTCGATTCCGGTCAAGGGCATGTATCCTGGTTTCGGGCACATCCCCAGTAGGGGCGTACAGGAGGTGGCTGATCGATGTCTCTCTCTCATCGATGTTTCTAACTCTCTATCCCTCTCCCTTTCTCTCTGAAAAAATCAATAAAATATATATTTTTTAAAATGACAAATCAGCTAACACTCTCCTCAGAGTTTCATCTCCATTCTGCCTCATAACACCCATAAGACTCTAATATGACTCTCTTGTTTACCTGCCTCTATAAGACCCCAGGCTCCCTTCCTTTTCTTTGAGATGGTCCTTATTAATGATCTAGAGACCCAGCGCATGAAATTCATGTTCAAAGGTTCGGGGGAGGAGGGTCTCCCTCAGCCCAGCCTGCACCCTCTCCAATTGGGGACATCCCTCTCGAAATCTGAGACCACTGACTCCTAACTTCTCACCTGCCTGACTGCCCAATTGCTCCTAACTGCCTCTGCCTGCTAGCCTGATCACCCCTAACTGCCCTCCCCTGCCAGCCTAGGTGCCCCAACTGCCCTCCCCTGTGGGCCTGATCTTGCCCCCACCTGCCCTGTCCTGAGGCCTGATCTTGCCCCCACCTGCCCTCCCCTGCAGGCCTGATGTCACCCCCTCTAACTGCCCTTTCCTACAGGCCTACCCTCCTCTGCTGGCCAATTTGGTTCTGATTGGTTCGTTTCTATGCCAGTCAGCATCAAAAGCTCTGCCTCCTAGGCAGCCATTGGCTCCCTACAGCACCCAGATTTGATTCTGATTGGTTGGTGTCTATGCCAGTCAGCATCAGAAGCTCCACCTCCTATGTAGCCATTGGTTCTTCACAGCACCCACATTTGGTTTTGATTAGTCAGTTCCTATGCCATTCAGCATCTCTGGGACTATCAATGGGACCTGATCAGAAAGACAGGGCTAATCAGCAGCCATGGTGGAGGCCTGGAGATAAATGGAGGCACGGCTGCTGACCAGACTGGGAGATAAAGAGAGAGGCAAGTGCTGATAAAAAGTTGCCTCAGAGGCAATAGATAAGTCCCTGCTTCTCTCTTCAGGCCTCTCTCTGGCTCTGATTCTCGGGCCCCTCAGCAGTCAGTGCTGACTGCAGGACTAACTTCCAGTTGGTTAAGCCTCAGTCATTACTGGTCGTTATGACTCAGGATTTTTATATATTAGGATGTTCTCCATATTGCAATAGCCTGAATAAAACAATCTCCTTAACTTTATTTTTTTTAATTTTTTTATTGTGTTACATGTATACATATCTTCCCATTGCCCTCCCCCTTCCCAGGCATACCTCAACCCCCCAGTGTCTTCTGTTTATTGGTTATGCTTATATGCATGCATGCATACAAGTCCTTTGGTTGATCTCTTATCTACCCCACCTCTCCTAAACCTTCCTGCTATAATTTGACAGTCTGTTTGATGCTTTACTGCCTCTGTATCTATCTTTTTGTTCATCAGTTTATAATGTTCTTTATTATCCACAAATGAATGAGATCATGTGGTGTTTCTCCTTCATTGACTGGCTTATTTCACTTAGCATAAAAAATTGTGCCCTAAGCCTCTCATACGTCTTAGCCTGCTTGCTTCCCTCACACCTTAGAAAGCAGTCAGAGACTGGGCACGTGTGTGTGTGTGTGTGTGTGTGTGTGTGTGTGTGTCCCTTCCTCCACATGACTTAACCAGGTAACTGGTTATTTAAAATGTAGTAATCAATCACAGTTACCTTGTCTACCATTCAACAGTAAACTGAACAACTCTCTGACTCTCTCTTTTTTATTCCAAGAGCTTTGGATTTACCATGTGCTTAAGAGAGCTCAAAGGAAAGGAGAGACCAGAGCCAGTGGCCAGGAAAAAGGTTAAGGTGTGATCATACTGAGCTCTGAGATTGAGACTAAAGTCAGTTGCTCCTTGTAAAGAAATACTGCCTCTCCAAGAACCCCACCTCAGATCCAACCAAGCTCCCTTTCTACTTCTTTCTTTCCCTTTTTCAATTTTCTACCAGGGTCCAATCTCCAGGCATTGCTGCTTCTACCTAGGAAGGTATTTCTGCATCCTAGCTACCACTGGCTTCTCTTTTCCCATTTTTGTCTTCTTCTTTCTGGCAATGCTCTCCAGCTCAGTCCTTGATATCTCTAGTTTCCTTCCCAGCTCTCTTCCCCTGCACCTACACATCTATATGTCAGGCTCCCTTCCTGTTCTCTCTGTCTCTGTGATTTTTCCCCACTTAACCCACAGAAACAAAAGATGCACTTTTTATTTTTATCAATGTCTTCTGGCAGTGAGAAGAGGGCGATGGGGGTCAAATTATTTTGGAACTAGATAGAGGTTATGCTTGCACAATGTTGCACACTTTTAAATGGTTAATTTTATGTTATGTGACTTTTACCTCCATTTAAAAAGGAAAAAATAACAGAGGCTCTGGGTTCAGAATGCTTGGTTCATCCTTGCTCATTTGAACCCAGGCCAATTACATACATGGTCTCTTGAGATTTCAGTTTTCTTATGTGCATAATAGGCATGTAAGTGATACTAACCTCTAAATGCAGCTGTGAGCACTAAATCCACAACTACCAGATAGATGTTCAATCAAATGAGGTTACAGTGATGTTATTTTTATCCCTTTTTGCTGTCTTTTATTTCCCCTTCTCTCTCTCTCTCTCTCTCTCTCTCTCTCTCTCTCTCTCTCTCTCTCTCTCTCTCTCCCTCTCTCTCTCCCTCTCTCTCTCCCTCTCTCTGTCTCGGTGCCCACATCCCTTTCCCCACACTCCTACCACTTCCTCTTTTTTCTATACGACAGCCTTTCTTCTTGCATATTTCTGTTCTTAAATAACATCCCCCACATTTAAATCTGTCCCTTCTTCCATCCTGATGTTGATTATGGGCCCATAGTTCTTAGCCCTTCACAACTTCACACTGATGGTCTCCTATGGAAACTCATAATTTACACTTGGGATCTTAGTCCACCCTCCCAGTTACTGGACAGAGAGTCTCTCTCTTCTACCTCTTGCTAATACCCTTGGATTCTACACAGAATCAGGTCATTTTGGAATCAACTCAAAGTAATACTGGTCTACCTACCCCATGTTTCCCTGGTAGCCCAGCACCACCATTTCCTTTTGGTGCCTTTATCTGTTTTTCTTCTTAGTCATAAGAAAGCAAAGTTTGTGTCTTCTCATAATTACCTCGTTCACAGCTTGGCTGAGTGCTGGGCATTTCCTGTGTCTCTTCGCTATTACTTTGCCAGGAAACATGTTTGTCTTTGATCACTGAACAGAGGAAAAAAATTAATTAGAGGTTGCAGGTAGGTAATTAGGGACACCACCTCATAATTACGTATCTGGATCACCCATGGATCCATGTCTTTGAATGGGGGGACTTCTGGCCCCTGGGTCAGTGAATCTCAGTGGTTCCTGACTTGGGGTTGCTTATCCCTCCCTTTCCCTGGAGCAATGAAGAGGGGGGAAAACAACACTGAAATTCTACAGTGATGAGTCTTGGACTTTAAGGATGGTGGTGAAACTGGAAAAGTTACTGAAGTTATTAATCACTGAACAAGATGATCAGAGAGGAATAAAAGCATTCTCAATATAAATTCTGTAAATGGAATGTCTCCATGAACTGTACAAACCTTAGAGAAGATCAGAGGAGTTTTCTCGGTAAGAGTGCTCGTTATTCCCGAAGAAGAAAAAATGACATTATTAAACCCAAATTAAGCCCTGGCACAGTAGTCACGTGGCAGGTTATTTTACATGGCAGTTTTTTCCACAAGTACTTCCACTCATACTACCTAGCATAAGGCTTGGGACACGGTAAGCATTTCATAAATACTTGCTAAATGAGTGACTGAGTTAATGAATGAATGAAAAGTAGATTTGGACCCTAAAAGGGAGGGAAGGAAATTGATTACCATTTATGAAGCTCCTATGAACCTGAATTAAATCAGGATACTCCTTCAGATGAACCCTGCTGAACAGAGCTTGTAGAAGTGACTGATCAAACATCTTCTCAAGGTGGCAGAGAATATGATACACCACTCTTCCTACAGGAACCAAGTCTTTACAGGCTTCTTGAGAATCCTTTTAAAAAGCACAATGGAAAAAATATATAAAGTGATTGTTTTAAAGTTAAACAACCATCAAGGAAGCAATTGCATAGGAATCAGTCTACTTTTTCAGTGTAGATTATAATTTTCATGTCATATTTTAGAACTTCTAATATATTTGATCAATTGCTTAAAATCACAAATGGAGCCTTCCTCTTGACTTTCGTACTTTCATCCTGCCCAGGCTATTTGTTTCAAGAATGGATCTTTGTACGGCAACTGCGTTATGAGAAGTCCTGATAAGACTTTAGGATACAGGGAGATGCACAAAGCACAATCACACGGTGACGTGTTAAATTCCTTCTCTGTCTCCAAGAGGATCCACTAGTCAAATTTGCTTGAATTCCAAGATTCCCAAACCACCTAATAAAGTTTAAACACTTTGGAGGAGACAACAAGAGCGAAATTTTGTTTATAATGGCACAAATGCCCTGTGGATTTCATTTGAAATTATGTGATAATGGAATACTGTCCCAATTCTTTCAATTATTTTTAATTTTGTTTCATTTTGCTATTTTGTGTAAATTGCTATGCATCTGCAAAGCATATCAGTTTCAATCCAACCATTTCACCATTACCCTCCACCTTACACCCATACCCCAACATGCCTCACAGACAAGAAGGGCTTCATGGGTGCAGATAATAGTGTGGTGAAGGCCTGGGAGGGTGGAGGGGATCAATGGGAAAAAAGGGGACATCTGTAATACTCTCTCAACAATAAAGATACATTTTTTTTAAAAAAAAGAGAAGGGCTTCTATTAGAATAGAAGTGCCATTAGTGATATCTTCTTGCCCTGTCACTCTCAACCTTACAGGATGATTAATTTAATAGAGTCTTCCCATTGCCTTTGTCACACATCCCACATGGTTCAGGGTTCAGGTTCAGGCTCTAGAGGAGATGGCGCATAAATGAAAGAGACAAGACAATTTGGAAATTGGGGGCCAGGCAGAAGCCCAAGGAAGGAATTCCCTTTGCTCTGGCCTTGCCATCCCTTTTATTCAGGTTTGGGATACAACCATAGCTCTTAGGCAGGCAATTTCAGTAACAGGCAGACTATTTTATCAGTAAGGATTTACATGACTATCTGGTGGGGAAGTTGCTTCAGCTACCATTGTCTCTACTAAACAGTGGTGCATAGCTCTGATCTTTGTCTGAGCTCAAGGGTCACCAGCCTTCTGGGATCCCTGTCCACACTCCACTGATAGTGAAGACGATGGGTGGCTTACCGCATCCCATGAAAACTATAAAGGGCTAGATTTTTAATCCAAGACACCAAACATAAGTTAATGTGAGGCTAGGGTACCATAAAAAGATATAATTATTGTCTCTTACATTATAGAGCTCTTCAGTGATGAAGGAGTGGTCTCTGAGGCTCTCAAGGAAAGGAAATGGCTTTGTTATTGCATTCGCTATCTCCACCTTATTTTTCTTGAAATGAGTCAAAAGAATGTCATGGGAAATTGTCTCTTTGTGCTGAACTGCTGAAAACATCCTAAGGGAAAAAATAGAATGAAAAAATTAAATGTTAAGATTCAAGACTTAAGTGGTCATCATTTCACAGTGTATACAAATGTCAGAGTATTATGTTGTAAACCTGAAACTAATATAATGTTGTGTATGTCAATTATACTTCAATTTTTTTTTTAATCTTCAGAATTCAGTTGTGAAGAAAAAAGGCTTTAGAATAACAAGAGATAGGTGTTGGTCTAACGGTCAAGACATGAAGAGTAGGAAAGAAAAAGATGCTTTGATCTCATCAGCCCCACACATAGAAGACAAAGGCAGAACTAACTCTGAAAAATTCTGCTGGATCAACTTGAAGGAAGTATGTAATAACAAGACTGACATGTGACACTTCTGACCCCACAGAAACAGAATAGATTATTCAAAGCCTCAAAAACTCCAAAGCAGAGTAAGATTCAAAGCTGGGAATAGCACCACTGAGGCAACCGTCTCTATAAGCTTCACCAAAAATGGCTTCAGGTCAGGATTCTGTATTGCAAGGGGAGTGTGAGCTGAGAGAGTAGTTTATCATTCAAAGGGAAAGACTTCCCGGCCTGAATTCAAAGACAGGAGTCAGTGGCAGGAGCAGTGCCTACAGGTTTTCTCCTGTGAATGAGAATTGGGAGCATAGAACAGGTGCCTGAGAACTTCAGGTGGGAACATTCATTCCCAGCTCCTGATGTTTTCTGCCTGGGACTGGGGGATTGGGGGAGACGAGAAGGAAGAAGGGAGGGTGCATCAATCAGTGTGACACTCCTGGTTTCCTAGTTTCTCCCTGCCCCCTCCGCCTCCCCATGAGAGGTAAGTTCTTGGATGTTTCTGAAGAAGGAACACAAGCTAAGAGGAGCCAGCCTGGGGGTACAGAGTAGGCCTCTAGACTGATGCCTCAGGTACAGTCATTGTAAGAGCTAGCCTTGCCTGGCCAGGGCCGGTTTACTCCATTATCATTTTGATTAATAATAAGACAGATGTGATCTCCAACTACCTGACTTTTTATCTCTCTCTTAAATGGCTCTAAAATCAAGCACATATAAGGTATGTTGTGGCCCCCTTGAGTCCCCACAAAAACCAACTGAGATATGTAGCTATAGTCATTTGCCCATTATAAATGAAACTGTGGAGGGGCAAGGACCAGACTGCGTTCCCCCCATAAGGAGTCGAATTAAGGTCAGGGTGACCTCAAGCCTGGAGGCAGTAAAACCAGGAACTGGTGGTTTTCGTACACAAACACCAGGTACCTGAGGCACACCCAGCTCTGAGAAACCACAGGGTCGTACAAACCACCCCTAAGAAGAACATCTGTATTCCAAGCTGCTTGCTTAATCAGAGTTTAGATAAAGAGTAATGCTTAGCCAATTAAAGTTAGCCAAGTCCTCCTGCGCTGAGGATAAAAGGCATTTGCTGCAGAAGTTCAGGGCTCTCTTGCTTCCCTGCTGTGTCAGTGGAACCGGGAGCCCGGACTCGAGTTCGTAATAAAGGCTTCCTAAATTTTCCAATTGGCTGTCTGGTGGTCGTCTTTCGCGGGTGGGTTCGAGTCCCACCTGGGTCGCCCCACAACAAAACCACCCTAGACAATTCCAACACTGATTCACCATTGGTGTGCCAGAGCACAAAGCTCAAAGCACAAATGGAAATCAAGAGGTGTTAGCTATCAAGGCTTAATAATGGTAGGAAAATGGCCAAATGGGAAACATCAGGAATCTGTCTCTCCATTTAGGCAACGACTCTACTCACAGAAAGTGTCTAAAGTCACAATTTTGGAACTCTGTTGAAATGCTTTTAACTTCCAGGAGAAAGCGTGACTGGTAAAGTGTGATTGATTTTGGCTAATTTCAGCCTTTAATGCTGTATTGGTTACCTACTCTCATCACCCCCTTCCCCCCACTCCCACCTCCTGCCTAGTAACAGGCAGCTGTGTTCAAATTCCTGATAAGGTTTACTAAAGCCAGAGTGGACAATAAGGAACCAGTCCCCCAAACATCAGGCCTCTGTTTTCTGATTGCTACTCACAGCTTTCCATCTGAGATGCAGGCACTGATATAGGCAGCCATTATTGCAATCCCACTGGCTGAGGTGGTTTTCTGGGGATTTAAAGGAGCTGCACCTGGATTTCTTTGTTTTATTATTTTTATTACTTTCTCCCCTTTTGGAAGCCAGACATTAAGATTAGACATTCAAGATCAACCACATACACAAGGCAATTTAGAAAACCATTGCACATGCCCATAGACAGATCCAGGCTCAAAAAAGATAAGAAAAGAACTTAAGCTTTCTACTTCAGCTGATCCCCAGCACAGAGATATTCTTCAACAATTAAAAAACAGTAATAAAACGAAAGCAATTCCATCTACAATAGCATCTAAAAGAAGTAAAGACTAGGAGTAAATCTACCCAAGACATGAAAGATTTGCATGCTGAAAGCTACAAAACATCCTTGAAAGAAATTAAAGAAGGCCTAAGTGAATAGAAAGACATTCCATGTTCATGGATTGGAAGATGTACATTGTTAAGAAGTCACTGCTACTCAAAGCACTCTACAAAATCATCACAATCCCTATCAATATTCAAACAGCCTTTTTCACAAATAATGGAAAAGCTGATCCTCAAATTCTTATGGAATTAAAAGGGAACCTGAATAGCCAAAACAATCTTAAAAAAGAAGAAAGTTGGAAGGCCCACACTTCCTAACTTTGAAATGTGATACAAAACTACAGTATTTAAAACAGTACAGTGCTGGCAAAAGGACAGAAATATGGATCAATGAAAAAGAATAGAAAGACCAGCAATATCCTCACTGATTTGGCTCAGTGGATAGAGCATTGGCCTGTGGACTGAAGAGTCCCAGGTTCGATTCCGGTCAAGGACATGTACCTTGGTTGCAGGCACATCCCCAGTGGGAGGTGTGCAGGAGGCAGCTGAATCGGTATCTCTCTCATTGATGTTTCTAACTATCCATCTCCCTTCCTCTCTGTGGAAAATCAATAAAATACATTTAAAAAAAAAAAAAAAAAAGGAAGGTATTGGCCAAACAAATGGGACTGCCTTCCTTCAGAAACACCAGCAATAAACCTTCATGTATATAGTCATTTGATTTTCAATAAGGGTGCCAAGACTATTCCATGAAAAAAGGATAATCTTTTCAACACATGATGCCAAAAAAACTTGAATAAATTTGGCCAGTCCATGAAGGAGAAACATCAAATGATCTCACTCATTTGTAGATAATAAAGAACAGTATAAACTGATGAACAAAAAGATAGATACAGAGGCAGTAAAGCATCAGACTGTCAAATTACAGCAGGAAGGTTAAGGAGAGGTGGGGTAGATAAGAGATCAACCAAAGGACTTGTATGCATGCATATAAGCATAACCAATGAACACAAGACACTGGGGGGTATGCCTGGGGGAAGGCAATGGGAAGATATGTATACATGTAACACATAAATAAAAAATTAATAAAGTTAAATTAAATTAAAGATGGGAAAAAAAGAATAAATTTGGGCCCATACCTTACTCCATATACAAAAATTAACTCAAGATTGATCACAGACCTAACATGAAGATGCTACAAAACCTTCAGAAGAAAACATTGGGGAAAATCTTCATGGCACTAGAGTTGGCAATGATTTCATGGATATGACTACAAAAGCACAGATAGCAAAAGAAAAATTAGATAACTTGAAATTCATCAAAATTAAAAATGTTGTACAGCAAAAGACATTTTGAAGAAAGTGAAAAGATAACTTACACAATGAGAAAAAATACTTGCAATTCACATATCTGATAGGTGATTAATATTCAGAGTCTACAAAGAACTCCCAAAACAACAAACAAGTCTATTCAAAAATGGGCAAAGGATTTGAGGAAACATTTTTCCAAGGAAGATATGCAAATGGCCATTTAGCACATGAAAAGATGCTCAACATCATCATTCATGATGGAGATGGAAACCAAAACCACAATGAGATATCATTTCATTCCTATAGGATGGCTATAATAATTTTTTTTTTTTAGTTTTTTTTAAACAAACCCACACACGAAAAGGAACAAATATTGCCCTGGCTGGTGTGGCTCAGTTTGTTGAGTGCTGTTCCCATGTACCCAGATGTCAGGGCACATGCTGGGGTTTCTGGGCTGGATTCCCAGTAGGGGGTATGCAGAAAACAGCGAACTGATGTTTCTCTCTCTCCCTCTCCCTTCCTCTCTCTCTTTCTAAATCAATAAAAACGCGTATTTTAAAAAAGAAAAGTAGCAAGTATCGGTGATGATGTGGAGAAATTGGAATCCCTATACATTGTTGGTGGGCATGTAAAGTGTGGAAAAACAGCTTGGCAGCTTCTCAAAAAATTAATCAGAACTACCAAAGGAATCAGAACTACTAAATGAATCAGAACCACCAAACGAATCAGAACTACTAAATTAATCCATCAGAACTAGCAATTCCCCTTCTAAAAGTTAAGTACACAAAGTAAAAGGAGGCGGGGGGTGGGGAGGGGGGATTCTCAGCTTAGTGGTGAATGTAGGTAACTCGTGTCAGGAAGAATATCAGAAACTTTTCAGGAGCCTCATCTGAACCTCTTACCCACAGGTTCCGCCTGCGGGCAAAGACCCAGCGGCAAGCAGACCTAACGTGTCTTCTGCCCGAAGCCGGGCTCTGCTCCTCCCCGCCCTCCATTCAGCCACGTCCTGGTTTGGCTCTTGAACTGGATGGCTGAACAGAACACACAAGTGAAGGGGTTCAAACTGAGCGGGACGTCCTGTCCCTAACTCCTCTCTCTTCCTCCACAGGAAGGGAACCTGATCTGTCCCAGTCCCTTCCCGGACCGGACCGGACCGGACCGGCCCCTGAAGCCGCAGACAGCAGTTGGGTAACACAAAGGTCAGGCAGAGGGGGTTGCCACAGTCAACACCGGACAAAAAGCGGGTGGCCTCCTCCTTGCACAAGGGCTCTTTGGTCCCGGCGGCTGGCGGAGAGCCCAGCCACGCTCCCAAAGCCCCTCCTCCACCTGGTCGGCCGACCTCAAGCAGGACGCTCTCTGCACTAAAGCCACGCTATTATTAAAGTATGAACCTGCTTGTGACCCGGGTAGCAAGTAGCCGCTGCCCCAGACGCTTCCAGGGCCTCTGGCATGTCCCTCCCCGCAGCCCCTACCTCACAGACCACCCCAATCAGGAAACCAATAGCAGGGGGTCCGCCAGCAACCGGATCCAACAAGCTTCGGTAAGAATCTGTTTTCATCAGAAGTACCCACTGTACTACCGGGTTATTTTTTATGCTAACTTTAGCAAGTGAAACTTCATTTCAAATTTGCATTTTAACGTTTGCTTCTCTCTGTACCCAGGACCCTCTCCAGGTTCTACAGTGGTCTACACTGCCCTCTGGTGGCAGCGTGTTGCTATTGCAAGTTCCTTGTAGAAGTATTTTTTTTTCCCCTATTCCTCCTCTGAATTCATCATCCTGTTGTCCCGTCCTGGGGGAGAAATAGAACTCTCTTCTCAAACCTCTAACCAAAGAGTTCAAAATTAAGATTGGAAGTACCATATTTTCTTACAATTAAGGGTGAAATAACATTAACAATTGGTGCATGATATGGTTGTCCTGTTTGGCAGTTCATATGCCCATAAATGGGTTTTATGACCTAGACGGAGAAGTTGTAGTTCAAATTGTGAGGGAGGCCCTGTGTGTCGGACCCCTTTTCCGAGCTGTGCCACTTCCTAGGCACCTGAGGCTTTCACTGGGCCTAGGTCTTCCCAAGGTCAAGGCATCTGCCCCCACAGCCTGGAGTGCCCTGAGGTTGCAGAGCCGTGAGGTGGCACCTGGCCAGCCTCCCCAGAGGGCAGAGCTTGTTGGCTTCCACTGGTTTGCCCTTCCAGATTCTCTGCTCTGTGAGTGCTTCCTGCAAGGTGACTTGAACAGCAGCAGAAGGGGCTGGGCGGGGACACAGAAGATGGGCCAAGACCCAACCCTGTGCCCATCACAGCCTTGCAGCCCACAGTTCCTTTCAAGGTGCACAAATTCATGCACTGGGCCCCTAGTTATTAATAATAAGAAAGGAGCAAAGGGAAGATCCAGACATTATAGCTATGTTCCCTGTAAAACACTGGGGGAGGGATCCAACAAAGGGAAGATAGACACAGGCTCAGTAAAGTTGGGATGACATAGGGAAGGTATTTGCTTGTCAATCACCCTGGGGATTGAGATGGTTAGCCAGAATGGGCATGGCCACTGCAAGTACTCAGAAATTTGGGATATATAATCCCCTGAACAAAGAAGTTTACTCCCTTGGTTCCTCTTGGCACACTTGGCTCATGGCTCACACTCGGCTTCCTGCCATTCTCCCAGGTGGCCCACAGCCATGCAGACCTCCCTCCCTCCCCCCGACACACACACACACACACACACACACACACAATGGATGAATGACTGCACTTAGCCTGATGCTGTACTGGACCCAGCTGCAACATGGAACAGAAACTCTGAACACTGGCTCTGATTTTAGCCCTGCTACACTTCTGTGACTGGACTAAGGGAAATGGGACTTTGGAAACCCAGGGATATAATTCCATGGAATAAAGCCATCTACCATATCATATCCTCCCATGTGAGTCTCAGAAAATCCCTGTTCTCAGAATAAGAGGAATTTGGGGGAGAATCCAAGATGGCGGCCTAGGTACACTTCTGCCTTGCACAACAATTTCAAAACTACAACTAAAAGACAGAACGGACATCATCCAGAACCACAGGAAAGCTGGTGGAGTGGAAATTCTACAACTAGAAGGAAAGAGAGGGGCTCACAGAGACCCAGAGGAGCTGCAAAATGCTGAGGTACGGAGACGCGCATGTGGAGAGAGCAGGTGCCGGAGTACCTGGCTGGCTTTCTCTGGTGGGAGGAAGACCAAGACTCCCAATTGCATTGAACACCTTATCCTACGACACTAAACCCCAGATCTAGCTGAAACTCATATGGGGCGAGTTTAGACTGTGAAAAGGGAGAAGTGCACGGAAATTTAGGGGAGTCGCAAAAGAGCAGAAGTCTGGTGGTGCGCACAGCACTGGACGCAGAAGACCACTGCTGATTGTGCCGCTGGTTTTCACAAGTGGGCGGGAGACAGAGCCTCACAACTGTGCCACTTCTAACTCCACTAAACCCCTGTTTCGGGCAAAACCCTGGGGACCCAGACACATATGGTCCCGGAGCACAGGGGAGACGGAAAGGCAGCAGTCTAGAGGCACTATGAGAGCGTGGGCACACACAGGGACCACTCCAGCGATTACCCAGCCACGTGAGACTCAGGGGCCGTGGAGGGCAGGGCCAACTGGAAGGCAAGACGGTCCCTTAAGCCCTGAGACTCCACCCATCCCAAGCTCAACAGAGAGGCTTTTGCAGTTTTTCAAGTCTGGTATCATAAGGCTGAATCCAACACAGAAGTTCTCCCAGCATAGTGAAAATGCCGAGACAGGGAAGGGATCACAAAAAAAAGAAATGGAGGAAAACAAATGACTAGATATAGAGTTCAAAACCATGCTTATAAGGTTTTTCAAGAATTTCCTAGAAAAGTTGGATAAAGTTAGTGAGACCCAAGAGTAAATGAAAAAGAGATGAAAAAGGACCAACTAGAAATGAAAAAGGACCAACTAGAGATGAAAAAGGACCAAATAGAAATTAAACATACACTGACTGAAATAAAAAAATATTATACAGAGTCCTAACAGCAGACGAAAGGAAGGCAAGAATCAAGTCAAAAAATTTGAAATATAAAGAAGCAGAAAATACTCAACTGGAAAAGCAAGAAGAGAAAAGAATCCAAAAATGTGAAGATAATGTAAGGAGCCTCAGGGACACCTTCAAGCATACCAACATCAGAATTGTGGGGGTGCCAGAAGAAGAGAGAGAGCAAGATACTGAAAATCTATTTAAAGAAATAATGACTGAAAACTTCCCTCATTTGGTGAAAGAAATAGACTTACACGTCCAGGAAGCACACAGAACCCCATATAAAAGGAATCCAAAGAGGACTACACCAAGACACATCATAATTAAAATACCAAGAGCAAAAGAAAAAGAGAATATTAAAAGCAGCCAGAGAAAAACAGTTCATTACTTACAAGGGAGCACCCATACGATTGTCAGCTCATGTCTCATCAGAAACCATGCAGTCCAGACAGGAGTGGCAAGAAATATTCAATGTGATGAACAGCAAGAACCTACAACCAAGAATAATCTATCCAGCAAAGCTATCATTCAGAATTGAAGGTCAGATAAAGAGGTTCACAGATAAGAAAAAGCGAAAGGAGTTCATCAACTCCAAACCAGTATTATATGAAATGCTGAAAGGTACTCCTTAAGAAGAGGCAGAAGCAAAAGTAAAAGACAAAAAATTATGAATAACAAATACATATCTATCAACAAGTGAATCTAAAAATTAAGGGAATTAAAAATTTAATGAACAGAATAAACTGGTGAATATAATAGAATCAGGAGCATAGAAAGGGAGTGGACTGATAATTCTCAGGGGAAAGGGGTGAGGGGTATACAGGGAGAGACTGGACAAAAATTATACACCTATGGATGAGGTCAATGGGAGGGAGGTAAGGGTAGAGGGAGGGTTGGGAGCTGGGTGGAGGGGAGCTATGGTGGAGAAAAAAAAGAAACAAATGTAATTATCTGAATAATAAATATTTAATTTTAAAAAAAGAATAAGAGGAATTTTATTCTAAGAACCCAATCCTACATGTTTTTCTCTGATAACAAAACCAGCTTTAATATCACATATTTTCCTAGATCACATGATTTTGAAAGCATTTAGGTTAGTTTCAGTCATATTTTTTATAATATTTTTATAAGTGCTTGTATTTAACCTAATTAAAAAAAGCTTTTTAGCAAGTTAGCATTATTACCCATGGTATAAAATACTATACAACACACATGAACATACAGACAGAGAGACACAGAGACCACCTGGTCTTCATTTTAAAATTGTTGCCATTGCTCTAGCTTATTTGGCTCAGTGAATAGAGCGGCAGCAAGCAGACTGAAGGATCCTGGATTCGATTCTGGTCAAAGGCATATGCCCAAATTACACTCAATCCCCAGTGAGGGGTGTGCAGGAGGCAGCTGATCAATAATTCTCTCTCATCAGTGATGTTCCTCTCCCTTCCTCTCTGAAATCAATAAAAAATATATAAATAAATAAATCTTATCTATTAACAGGATAATATGCAATTTAACCGTCACTTAGTCACAAAGATGGTGGCACCCATAGCCACAAGATGGCAGCACCCAGTCCTCTCAGCTCCCCTGGGGATCAGGAGGCAGTCGCTGAAAGCAGATAGCATGAGCCATAGCAACAAGGCAAGCATTCCACCCCAGCCACGGATGGGCCTGTGGCCAGGCTGGAGCACAGATGGGTCTCTGGACTGCGGAGAGCCTCTGAGCAGCGGGCACAGTGGCGAGGCCCTGCAGAGAGTTACTGGAGCACAGATTCATGTGCAGGGCTACTAGTAATAAATAAAATTGCTGCATGAACCCTGGGCAGTTGTGGCTTAGTTGGTTGAGCATCATCCCTTTTGATTCCCATGCCCAAGTTGGGATGTGTGCAGGAAACAACCAATTGATGTTGATGTTTCTCTCTCTCTCTCCCCTTCTCTCTCTAAAATCAACTTAAAAAGCATATTTTTAAAAAATAAATAAAAGTTGCTGCCATGAAATGAGCAATAAGTTATTTATCCACTCAGATGGCTAAGGCTTTTTCATATTAATACTAGTGGCCCAGTGCATGAAATTCATACTGGCAGGGGCGGGGGACGGAATTCCCTCAGCCCAGTTTTCACCCTCTCCAATCAAGGACCTCTTGGGGGATGTCACACAGGGATTAGGCCTAAACCGGGAGTCAGACATTCCTCTCCCAATCTGGAACTGCTGGCTCCTAACCACTCACCTGCCTGCCTTCCTGATTGCCCCAACTGCCCTCCCCTGCTGGCCTGATTGCCCCTAAGTGCCTCTTTCTCAGCCCCACCATTATGGCTTTGTCTGGAAGGAAGTCAGACATCCAGAAGATGGCCTTCCTGCTGGAGTCCCCCAGTCCTGGGGAGCGGGAGGCAGTCACTGAAAGCAGACAGCAAAAATGGCCTAGTGGAATGCTTGGTCTAATTAGCATCTTATCCTATCAATAGATTATATAGGCTATGATTGCTTAAATGGGGGGCAGGGAGTTTTTTTCAGCAGGAGAAGATGCTCTTGGCAGACAAAAATACATAATCTCTATATCTGAATTGATAGCCAGCCATAAGCATTATACTGTCAAACTGGTCATTAAAAAGTTGAACTGCTTTCTTACACCTTACACCAAATAGCAGTTGCCCTTAAAACTCCTCCACAGCCCTCACCTTAGGTTCTGCCTTGGAAGTTCAACCAGATTAGGTTCTGATTGGTCAAAAGTTGGTATCAAAAGCTCCACCTCCTAGGCAGCCATTGGCTCTCACGCTCCACTCAGATTTGGTTCTGATTAGTCAGTTTCTATGCCAGTCAGCATCTCCAGGCCTATCGCTGGGCCTGATCAGAGAGGTAGGGCTGGTCAGCAGTCCCCATGGAGGCCTGGAGAGAAAGAGAGGTATGGCTGCTGGTCAGGCCTGGAGAAAAAGAGAGAGGCAAGGACTGATCAATAGTTTTCACGGAGGCTATGGATCAGACACTGCTTCTCTCTCCAGGCCTGATCTGCAGCCCCCTCAGCAGTCAGTGCTGGGTTGCTGCATCTGCAGCACTGACTGCAGGACTAACTTTGGGTCGGTTGAGCCTTTGGTCATTTTGAATGTTATGGACCCTGGGTTTTTATATATTAGGATTTGTAGAGAAGACAATTAGGATTTGTGTGTGTTCTTGAAAAGGTGGGTTTGTAGCCAGAGAAGCAGTTTGTGCTTTCAAAATAACCGTTGTTCTCCTTTTATATTTTTCCTTTAGTCTTAGGAATTAAGAATGATAAAGCTGGAGGGGGGAGGATTTGAACTATTTCTAGAGCCACATTTTTGGTTTTGCAAAAATTTTTAAAAGTAGGGAAAATTGCTTTCAAAATTGGATTGTAATTTAATGACATTACAGTTTGACCTACCTGTCTAACTACACAATCCCTCATTTGCTTCTTTTCCTCTGGGTATATAGTTTTATTTTCACTTTGGGGAGGAGGCAGAGTCCTCCCTGGGTTGAAGAAATCCTTTCATTATTGCCCTTAAGTAGGCCTTGAACCAAGGAGTGAAAAATATACAAAGACAATCACCTGTAAATCAGTTTTACAGTCTTCTGTTTTAGATACTTTTTATCTTTCAATAAAGCTATTTAAGCTTTTTCTTTAGCATATCCAATTCATATTGCTTGAAGAGTGCATTTATATTTTCTGTTTACAGTATTAGTCAAGAGAATGTTTTTCAGTTCGACACAATGTCTGCTCCACATTGCAATCAAGTAAAAGAGACGCAATCACTTCCTCTAAAGCCTATCCAGAGTACATGTAAAACAATTCACCTGCAAATTTTTATCTTAATTCCATCAACTCTTAAATTCTTAACTGCAGTCCCATTAGAACTTTATCAATGATTTAGATCATAAAGACCGCGCTCTCAGGCCATAACAAGACAAAAGCATAGATACCAGACAGAGACAAGAGAAAAACATAATTAACAAAAACCCATGAGTACTCAAGCCAAATAAGCAAGGATCATTAAGACCAAGAAACTAGTTTTACAAATATTTTCTCCTGCTAATTGTGGACCAAAAAAAAAAAAAAGTGATTCTGTAATAAAGCTGACAAGTCCAATAGAAGTAACCTTATAAGGGATCTGATCATAAATTCCTAACTGTCCAGGTTATGGGAGATAGTCCCACCCCAGGCCTATAACTTTTTTAGTAAATTTTTTATCTTTGTTTAAACAAGTTCTATCTATTATTCTTGTGCATCTGGGTAAAAACACCTTTGAAATGCCAGAATAATCAGACCCCTGAAGCATAACTATCCTCAACAGAACACATAATCAAGCTAAGTATCCTGTAATACAGTTCTCACCTGGCTTTCTTCCACCTTCGTTTAAGCTTCCTTACATCACCTCCTTAATTCCAAATGTGTTAAAAGAACTACAAACTGTCATTGTTGGGGGCATTTGAGATTTTTATTCCCTGCATTGTTGTCAGTTTGGCTCAAACAAAATATAATAAAACTTTCTTACAGTCTCCAGTGTTTCTTAGGACATAACAAGACCAAAGGAGAGATACCAGACAGACAGACAAAAACAGAATCAGCACTTACTTGGCAGAGTCAGCCCACCCAGGACCACCTTGGGAACCCAGTGTCAGGTACCAGCACAGGCTCATTGTGCCCCCACCAGCTCCCTGCTTCACATTGGGTAGAAAACCCCTGAGGTGCGTAAGCGTTGAGAAAGGGAAAGGACAATAAAAATGGATGGCTGCTTTTAATTTCAGTTTTTTAATTGGATCACTTACTGAGGGTCTGAACAAAATCTTTGCTGGTTCAATGAGAAAGGAAATTCTAGCTCCCCAAAAGGAAGGACACTTGCTTTCCCAGTCCGAATAGCGAATGGGATGACCATAGTTGTTGCAGAGTCCAGAATTATCTGGAGTAGTGGGGATGGGCGCGGTGGGGCATCTGGTGAGGTAACACAGCCAATTCTGGAAGCCAGTGGCCTCCTCGGAAAAAGTACTTTGTGAAGGGCAGGGCACATGCCTTGGAAAGCATTGTGGTTCTGGTGGCATCGAAGCATAAGCTCTCGCTGGCCCTTGCTGGGGTCTTTTTAGATGACTAGGAACCTCTGAGGAGTTGCCTAAGGAAAAGTTTCCTGTAGGGCAGTGGTCGGCAAACCGCAACTTGCGAGCCACATGCGGCTCTTTGGCCCCTTCAGTGTGGCTCTTCCACAAAATACCATGGCCTGGGCGAGTCTATTTTAAAGAAGTGGTGTGAGAAGAAGTTTAAGTTTTAAAAAATGTGACTCTCAAAAGAAATTTTAATCGTTGTCCTGTTGATATTTGGCTCTGTTGACTAATGGGGCATGAAGCAGTCCCGAGGGCTTTCTACCGCATTTGGCTCTTCCAGAAGCTGGTTTTCTCTAGAAGTTTGTTCAGGCTCTACAGATCTCTAAGGAAAAACTAAAATTAGCTCAGGGAATTGTGCCTCTGAGGCTGACAAATCCCAGGGCAGTCAGCCTCCTATTAAAATAAGATGGCTAACAGGAGAATTCTTTGATACTCCTAAATTAATCTTTTGTATGCACACTTAGAAAAAAAAATGCCAGCTATAAAACTAGTCAGAACAAATAGAAAGCATATTTCAATTAATCTCTTGAAGCTTCAAAAAGAGGATTACTCTGGCATTTCCAAGGTGTGTTAACCTAGATGCACAAGAACAATGAACAGGGCTTGCTCAAGGCAGAGGTAAACATTTCACACAAAAAGTTATGTGCCTGGGGCTGACTACCCACTATGAGCTGCCCAGTGAGGAATTTATGATCAGATCACCCTGTGAGGTGATTTTCCATAAAACCCCTTTTTTGTTCAGGGTATATATGACATTCTGAGCTAAGGATGAGGTAAACTGCCTTGGGACTTCAGAGGGGAGGAAGGTCATTGCAGGTTGATAAGAAGAGCAAATATTTAGAAGTTAGTAGTTTGCCCCACCCCCAGGACAGGTCATAAAAAGTCACTTCTGGTAATAACTATTATTATGGGTAAGGCCCCTAATTTAAATTCTTCCAGGTAGTTAAAGGGGCTGAAGGTCTTAGGTCTCCGTTATCTTTAACTCAAAATAATCCCAGAGGCCTATTTTAGGTGACTCGCTCACTCTGAATCCTTATCTCTCTTTGACATAAAAAATTAATTTGAGTTGAAGATAATGAAAAAGTAGCAAACTTAGGAAAAGTGCTCTTTACCCTCCCCTCTTTTTGCCTACAGGCAGGATAAAAATTCTCCTTGTCCTGGAAACAGTTCTTATCAGCCCAGACTCTTATCTGCACCAGAAGAACCTGCAAACCACCTTCTTCCACCTTTTGCCTCCTCTACATTTACCTTCCCACAGTAGCCATCCTTGGGAGTTGAAAACTGCTTTCCTTCATCCTGTCGTTTCTCTGCAGATCTCTGTTCTTTGTTAAAGATGTTAATTAATCAGGGTTCTAAGCCACCTGTTTGAGGTACCCACAGGATAATGTGCACTGCCTGAGTTAGCAAGTGGTTTTGCTCCAGTTAATAATCTCTTCTAAAAAAAGCCCCAGCTTAAAACCTAAGGGGGGCAGAGGTAAGTTTTTTGCATCCCCTACTTGAGAATGAGGCAAGGACTTGGGGACAGAGCATTTATTGAGAGACTGACTAGGACACACAAGTGGGACAGGGAAGGAAGAAAATGCCAACAAATGGCCTGCTCCAGAGGGAGTGGACGCCTGGGGCTCCATCCTGCTGGGAACACTGAGAAGCTGGAGGGTGGATGTTGGGGGAGGTGGCAGTGCCCTGTGCTCACTGAATCCACCTGCTTGGATTGTCCCTGGGGCAATACTGCTCAGAATTTCCAAGTCCTCCTGCTTGCAGCCCAGCCAGTTCCCACAGAGCCCAGAGCCCAGGAACTCAATTGAGCAGGGAAGGCACAGACCACTGTCTCTCCTTTCCCAGGTTCATTCACTCTGTCCCAGCGTCTCCTTGCCTCCCTTTAATCTCAACCTCTCTCTCTTGCTCCCCCTTGGACTTTCTTCTGCTAAACGCCCTATCTGTGCCCTCTGCACTGTTCTTATTTGTTTCTCTGCCTTCTCCTTTGTGCCTGACGCTCCCTGTCTGTCACCACTGCTGTCCTCTGCAGTCACCCACCTTCAGAGGCTTTGAGCCATGTCCTAACCAGCTTACACATCAAAGGGACTTCTGAAATATGACTGTGTAAAAGGGTATCTTGCCTTAAAAAAAAGAATGTCAGGTAAAACCTCTCAATGCGAAATGCGTTAAGTATCCGGTGCACTTTGCCAGTTTGAGCCATGTTGTCAGCATGATCATAGAGAATCACAACATAGGACACAGGCAGTGGCCCTGTGGGGGCAGGGGGCAGATGCGATTGTCCATGTAAGAAACATCCAAACTGGAGAGAATTTTTATAAGTATTTATTTGAGCCAAACTGGCAACATTACCAGGAAGCAAACTCTCAAACGCTCCGGAGAACAACAGTTTTGCAGCTTACTTTATGCATTTGAAATCAAGGAAGGAGCAAACATGGAGATGGGAGGAAGCAGTTATGCTTTGGATAGTTAATAAGATTATGTGCTCTCTTGCTGACTGATGACCCACTTTGAGGATATTACTTCTGGTATTTCAAAGATGTGTTGTCCTAGATGCACAAGAACAATGGACATGAGGCAGGATAGTAAGAAGCTAGGTATATTTCTTGGCAAGTGGAATGAGGAAACAGACAGATAGCTGAACAAACGAGTCAGCCAGCTAATAAATCACAAGGCTTTCTCTTCCCAAACCAAGGACACTGAGGAGCAAATGGTTTATACATTACAGACCTGTAGGGGCAGACCTAACTTGGTCCTGACCCCTCTTCCCTGACACTCTTTGAAGGTGAAACTGATGGGAGAATGACCCAAATCCCTTTATACACTCATTTTGATAAATCAGCATATTGAACAGCACACTGGAAAGCTGATAGCTTATTGAGATCCTGACCTGAGGCCTTCTCTAAAATTGCCACCTTTAGAAAATAGGTTAAAAAAAACCCTCAAGATAAAGGAAGTCAGCAGATGTTCTCTTTGAAGCATGCCCACACCCTTCCTTTACTCAGGCATATACCATATTTTCCGGCATATAAAATGACTGGGCATATAAGATGACCCCCAACTTTTGAGAAGATTTTCCTGGGTTAAAAAGTCATCTTATATGCCAGAAAATACGGTACTTTTGTTCTCTTTCTCCTAAACTCTAAGGGGCCCTGTGAGACTTGTGACCAGGGGAGCAGTAGGAAATGGAAGCTCACCCTGAGCTAACCCCCTGGACCTGTTACCAAGGCCTCCTTTACTAACTTTTATTTTTTATTTTTTAATGAACAGACATGCAACCTTACAGAAACTGCCTGTTGGTCTGTGCTGGTCTCTGTGTCTGTTTCCTGTGAAAATGTCACACATGGAGCTTTTTTTTTTTTTTTAATATATTTTATTGATTTTTTTTTACAGAGAGAAAGGGAGAGAGATAGAGAGCTAGAAACATTGAGAGAGAAATATCAATCAGCCGCCTCTTGCACACCCCCTACTGGGGATGTGCCCGCAACCAAGGCACATGCCCTTGACCGGAATCGAACCTGGGACCCTTCAGTCCAAAGACCAACGCTCTATCCACTGAGCCAAACTGGTTTTGGCTAACTTTTCTTTTTGAAATCCTCACCCAAAGATATTTTTCCATTGATTTTTAGAGAGAGAGTGGAAGAGAGAGGGAAAGACAGACAGAAATATTGATGTGAGAAAAATACATCAATTGGTTGCCTCCTGCATACACCATGACCAGGACCTGGGCCCTGGTCAGGAATCAAACCCGAGACTCTTCAGTCCGCAGACAGGTTCTCTGTCCACTGAGCCAAACCAGCTAGGTCAGTGGTTGGCAAACTGCAGCTCGCGAGCCACATGCGGCTTTTTGGCCCTTTAAGTGTGGCTCTTCCACAAAATATCACGTGCAGGCCAGCATGTACAGTGTGATTCAAACTTCATGGCCCATGAGCAGAAGTCAGTTTTCGGCTCTCAAAAAAAATTTCAGGCATTGTACTGTTGATATTTGGCTCTGTTGACTAATGAGTTTGCTGACCACCGAGCTAGGGCATAACTTTTCAATGAGCTAAAAAGAAGCCCTGCCTTGGCTCACTTTTGTCATTGTGACTTTTACTCAGAGTAAAAGTAAACCAGAAGGGTGCGAACTGATAGTTGTAAACCAGTCCTGTGTGGCTCACTTCTTTTCTATAATGTTTCTAGAGGACCAACCAGCTCCACTTAGGCTCTCTCTTGTTGCTTCTTATATCCTAAGCCCACTGTCCCCAGCTTTCAGAAATGTACTCTCAGAATCACCTGGACTGGTGTTGTGATATCTTTCCTGCATGAAACCAAGACCCATACACTATAGGCCTGCATGAGGCAGATCAGCTCCTAGGCAGTCTCTTTCCAGTGAAAGATGGGACTGGCTTAAAACCCTTCACTAAAGAAGTTATAGGCCGAAACCGGTTTGGATCAGTGGATAGAGCATCGGCCTGGGGACTGAAGGGTTCTAGGTTTGATTCCTGTCAAGGGCATGTACATTGGTTGCGGGCACATCCCCAGTAGGGGGCGTGCAGGAGGCAGCTGATCGATGTATCTCTCTCTCTCTCATCGATGTTTCTGGCTTTCTAACCCTTTCCCTTCCTCTCTGTGAAAAATCAATAAAATATTTAAAAAAAAAAAAGAAGTTATAGGCCTGGAACATGATTACCCATCCACCAAGACTTGCCCAGTTAAGAATTTATAGTATAGTTAAATTTTTAAACTAGATGCTTGTTATATTTTTATTTATACATTTTTATATATTTGAGTCATTAGTAATTATATTTTTAAAATAAATATATGTTACCCAGAAATTTGTTTTAAAGAAAAGCAATTGGAAGATTAGACTTACTGTATCTAAAAATACGTTATAAAGCATCAGTAATTAAAATAGTTTGGCATCAGCAGAAATAGACTGACCCATGAAACAGAACAGAAAGTCTAGATAAAGCCCCAAAATGTATATGAATAAAGACCACGATAAAGGAACATTTCAGGTTAATGTAGTGAAGTGGCACAATACAAACTTGCAGAAAGCAGGAGATACCTGTACTGCAGAGGAAGTGACCTGCCTCCAATACTGGGTTGAATCATGACTGGCTTAGTCAATTAACATCTTCCATCCACTCACCCATAAATCATTGGTTCTGGGATTATCTTAAGCTTAGCCAATCAGAGAGACTCTCTGGACTCTTTTTTTTTTAAATATATTTTATTGATTTTTTACAGAGAGGAAGGGAAAGGGATAGAGAGTTAGAAACATCGATGGGAGAAGACACATCAATCAGCTGCCTCCTGCACACCTCCTGCTGGGGATGTGCCAGTAACCAAGGTACATGCCCTTGACCGGAATCGAACCTGGAACCTTTTAATCCATAGGCCGATGCTCTACCCACTGAGCCAAATCGGTTAGGGCTCCCCGAGACTCTTGTTTAGAACAATTGAACAGAAGGATCTACAGAGAAGGGTACAAACCTATAGATGTAAACCAGAAAATATGCAGCCTGGATTTCATCTGGCAACCACCATCTTCAGAGACAGTCAACACAAAAAGCAACAAAGCAGAGAAATGCAAAGATGCTGGGTCCTTAGAAGTATCTTTTTTTTTTTTTTTTGCTTTTCTTTCTATTTTTTTCCCATTTTTTTATGTATTAAATGTGTACATATATTACCATTGCCCCTCCCCCCACTCCCATTTTCATGCCCTCACCCCTCTCCCACTGTCTTACGTCCATTGGTCATACTTATATGCATGCATACAAGTCCTTCGGTTGATCTCTTATCTACCCCACCTCTCCCTAACCTTCCCTCTATAATTTGAAAGTCTGTTTGATGCTTTGCTGCCTTTGTATCTGTCTTTTTGTTTATCAGTTTATAATGTTCTTTATTATTCATAAATGAGTGAGATCATGTGGTATTTTTCTTTCATTGACTGGTTTATTCCACTTAGCATAATGCTCTCCAGTTCCATCCAGGTTGCTGCAAATGGTAAGAATTCCTTTCTTTTTATGGCAGCATAATTTTCCATTGTGTAGATGTAACATAGGTTTCTGATCTAGTCATCCACTGATGGGCACCTAGGCTGTTTCCAAATCTTAGCTATGGTGAATTGTGCTGCTATGAACATAGGGGTGCATATATCCTTTCTGATCGGTGCTTCTAGTTTCTTAGCAAATATTCCTAGGAGTGAAATTACTGGGTCAAATGGGAATTCAATTTTTAGTTTCTTGAGGAAACTCCATACTGTTCTCCACAGTGGCTGCACCAGTCTGCATTCCCACCAGCAGGGCACTAGGGTTCCTTTATCTCCGCATCCTCACCAACACTTGTCATTTGTTGATTTGTTAATTCTGAAAGGTGTGAGATGGTATCACATTGTCATTTTGATATGCATCTCTTGGATAATTAGTGACTTTGAGCATGTTTTCATGTGTCTCTTGGCTTTTCTTCTGTCTTCTTTCAAAAAGATTCTATTTAGGTACATTGCCCATTTTTTTATTGGATCATTTACCTTCCTTTTATTAAGTTGTATAACTGTAGATGTTGGAGATTAAACCTTTATCAGTGACAACATTTGCAAATATATTCTCTCATACAGTGGGCTTTCTTGTTGTTTGTTGATGGTTTCTTTTGCTGGGAAAAGGATGTAGTCCCATTTGTTTATTTCCTCTTTAGCTTCCATTGTCCTGGAGCAGTATCCATGAAGAAGTTCCTTCAACATATGTCTGAGATTTTGCTACCTGTGGATTTCTCTAGTATTTTTATGGTTTCCCATCTTATGTTTAAGTCCTGTATCCATTTTTAATTTATTTTTGTGTATGTGTAAGTTGGTGATCTAATTTCTTTTTTTTTTTTGCATGTATCTGTCCAATTTTCCCAACACCATTTATTGAAAAGAGACTATCTTGACTCCATTGTATGTTCATGCCTCTTTGTCAAATATAAATTGAGCATAGTGGTTTGGGTGGATATCTGGATTCTCTATTCTATTCTGTTGGTCTATATGTCTGTTCTTGTGCCAGTACCAGGCTGTTTTGAGAACAGTTGCTTTGTAATACAGCTTGAAATCTGGTATTTAGATCCCACCTACTTTATTCTTCTTTCTCAGGATTGCTGTGGCTATTCGGGGTCTTTTTTTATTCTAGATGAATTTTTGGAGAGTTCTTTCTAGGTCTGTGAAATATGTCTTTGGTATTTTAATGGGGAGTGCATTGAGTTTATAGATTGCTTTGGGTAATATGGACATTTTAATGATGTTGATTCTCCCAGTCCATGAACAGGGTATGTTCATCCATCTGTTTACATCTTCCTCTATCTCTTTTTTCAGTGTCCTGTAGTTTTCTGCATATAGGTCTTTTAAAATCTCCTTAGTTGGGTGTATTCCTAGGTATCTTAATTTTTTAGGTGCGATGGTAAATGGGATTGCTTTTTTAGTCTCTCTTTCTATAAGTTCACTATTGGTGTATAAAAATGCCATAGATTTATTGGCGTTAATTTTGTATCCTGCTACATTGCCGAATTCACTTATTAAGTTTATTAGTTTTTTTATGGAATCTTTCAGGTTTTTTATGTACAATATCATGTTATCTACAAATAAGGACAGCTTTATTTCTTCTTTTCCAATTTAGATGCCCTTTATTTCTTCTTCTTGTCTAATTGCAATGACTAATAATTCCAGTACTGTGTCGAACAGGAGTGGTGAGAGTGGACATTCCTGTCTTCTTCCTGTTGTTAGCGGAAATGGTTTTAGTTTTTGATCATTGAGGATGATGTTAGCTGTGGGGTTATAATATATGGCTTTTATTATGTATGACCCTTGTATTCCCTCCTTGCTGAGAGCTTTTATCAAGAAAGGGTGTTGGATTTTATCAAATGTTTTTTCTGCATCAATTGATATGACTATGTGATTTTTATCTCTCAATTTGATTATGTGATGTATCACATTTATTGATTTGTGGATATTGTACCATCCTTGCATTCCTGAGATAAATCTTACTTGGTCAGGGTGTATGATCTTTCTGATGTACTGCTTGATCCGATTTGGGAGAATTTTGTTGAGGATTTTGACATCTATGTTTATGAGGGGCATTGGCCTTTAATTGTCTTTCATTGTGTTGTCTTCATCTGGTTTTGGTTTTGGTATTTGGGTGATGCTGGCTTCATAGAAAGAGCTTGGAAGTGTTCCTTCCTCTTGAACTTTTTGGAATAGTCTGAGGAGGATAAGTTTTAATTTTTCATTGAATGTTTGGTAAAACTCCCCTGTGAAGCTGTCTGGCCCCAGGCTTTTGTTTGCTGGAAGCTTTTTGATGATTGCTTCAATTTCAATGGTTTGGTGGTAATCTAAACATTCTTCCTGATTGAATTTTGAAAAGTTTTATTTTTCTAGAAATATGTCCATGCCCTCCAGGTTGTCCAGTTTATTAGAATAAAGTTGTTCATAGTATTTTTTTTTAACAATCCTTTGTATTTCAGAGGGGTCTGTTGTTATTTCACCTCTTTCATTTCTGATTTTGTTTATTTAAGTCCTCTCTCTTTGCTTCTTGGTGAGCCTGGCTAGAGTTTCATCAATCTTGTTTATTCTTTCAAAGAATCAGCTCTTGGTTTCATTGCTCTTTTGTATTGTTTTTTGGTCTCTATGTCATTTATCTCCACTCTGATCTTTATTATTTTCTTCCTTCTGCTTACACTGGGCTTTTCTTATTGCTCTCTTTCTAACTCTTTGATTTGTAGGGTTAGGTAATTTATTACCATTGTTTCTTGTGTTTTGTAGTAGGCTTGTAGAGCTATGAGTGTCACTCTCAAGACTGCTTTCACCATGTCCCATAGATTTTGAATTGTTGTGTTTTCATTGTCATTTGTTGCCATGATATTTTTTATTTCTTCCTTGATGTCTCTGGTTACCCAGTCATTGTTCAATAGCATGCTGGTTAGTCTCCATGTGTTTGATCTCTTTTGATTGTTTTTATTGTAGTTGATTTCCAGTTTTATGTCACTGTGATCTGAGAAGATGCTTGGTATGATTTCTATCTTCTTGAATTTGAAGAAACTTTGCTTATGACCCAACATATGGTCTATCTTTGAAAATGACCCATATGCACTTGAGAAGAATGTATATTCTGTTCCTTCAGAGTGAAATGTTCTGAAGATGTCAATTAATTCCATCTGGTCTATTGAGTCATTTAGGATTGATGTTTCTTTGCTGATTTTTTGTTTAGAAGATTTGTCCAATGGTGATAGTGAGGTAATAAAGCCTCTTACTATTATTGTATTGCTGTCAGCCTCTCCCTTGATATCCTCCAGGAGTTTTTTTTTTTATGTATTTGGGTGCTCCTGTATTGGGTGTGTATATGTTTACCATAGTTATTCTTGTTGTATTGTTCCCTTTAGTATTATGAAGTAGCCTTCCTTATCTCTTGTTATGTCCTTCACTTTGAGATTTAATTTGTCAGATATAAGTATTGCTACCCCAGCTTTTTGTTTTAATTTCCATTTGCCTGAAAAACCTTTTTTCATCCCTTCACCCTCAGTCTGTGTATGTCTTTTTTTCTGAGATGGGTTTCTTATAGGCAGCAGATATTGGGGTCATGTTTTCTTATCCAATCCATTACCCTCTGCCTTTTGATTGGGGCATTTAATCTATTTACATTTAAAGTTATTATTGATAAGTACTTATTTGTTGCCATTTTTATTCTTTACCTGTGTTCCTTCTTCGCTTCCTTCCTTCCTTTTTTTTTTTTTTTTTTTTTTTACAACAGACCCTTTAACATTTCTTGCATTGCTGGTTTGGTGGTAATAAATTCCCTTAGTCCTTTTTTGTCTGTGAAGGTCCTGATTTCACCTTCAATTTTGATTGATAGCCTTGCTGTGTACATACCCTTCCTTTGCATGATTTTGTATATTTCATTCCATTCCCTTCTGGCCTGATATGTTTCTGTTGAGAAATCATTCTCTAGTCTGATGGGGGTTCCTTTGTAGGTAACTTTATGTCTGTCTCTGGCCACTTTTAAATTTCTTAGTTTGTCATTGGTGTTTGCCAATTTAATTATAATGTGCCTTGGTGTCAGTTTATTGGGGTTCATTTTGTTTGGGACTCTGTGAGCTTCTTGGATTTGTGTAGGGTTTTTCTTCCCTATATTAGAGAAGTTTTCTGTCGTTATTTCTTCAAACAGGTTTTCTATTCCTTGCTCAGTTTCCTTTCCTTCTGGTGTCCCATTTATGTTGATGTTGTTTGTTTTGTGTCCCAACATCCCCTTAGGCTCTCCTCCTACTTTTTAATTTTTTTTCCCCAGAAGTTGCTCTACTTGGGTATTTTTTCCTACCTTGTCTTCTAGATCACTGATGTGGTTCTATGCTTCTTCTAGTCTACTCTTGATGCTTTCTGTTAAGTTCTTTAAAACAGTGATATCATTTTTCATTTCTTCTTGGTTCTTCATTTCCTCTTGGTTCTTACTCATATTGTCAAATTTGTCACCCATCTTATGACCACTTTTCTGAATTCTTTCTCTGGCAGTTTGCTTGCCTCCATTTCTTTTACTTCCTTTTCTGGTGATGCCTGCTTTTCTTTCATATGTAGGCTGTTTCTTTGTCTGCCCAGGGTCTCTCTTCTACAGGTGTCTAGTTCCATAGTTCTCTCCCCTGCGTTGATTTAAAGGCACAAAATACCACACAACCAGGTACACTGCACAAGCGACTGAGCAGAAATGTATTCACGATATTAATAAACACAAATAAAGGTGAATACCAGACAGAGGCAAATTAGGGGATAGGAGAGAAATAAGAAGAGAGACAAAGAAAGGAAAAAAAGAAGAAGAAAAAAGAAAGAAGTGTTAAAATAAAATTGAGACGGAAAAACAATAGAGAAAAGAAAGAGAAACTATATATATGGGGAGAAAACTCCTATAGAACAGCCACTAATCCCAACAAATGCCAGCAATAATATCTAGAGATTAATACAAACTACAAACAACAACAAATATCAAACAAGGCAAGGGAAAACAGAAGCAATAAACAAACCAAAGCAAAGCAAAAAAAAAAAAAAAAATTAAACAAAACAATCTCACAAAAAAAAAAGCATAAAAATCTATATAATCAACATTCAAGCAAACAGCAACAGAAGGACAGTGAGAAAAACAATTTTTTGGATAGTGAAGACAGAAAAGGGAGAGGTGTGTGTGGACTTGGAGCAGGGGGTTGGAAAGTAGATATATATGTAGGGTGAAATTTTAACAGGGGGTAAAAAGAAAGAATAGGGAAAATCTAAAGTAGGAAAAGGGTAAGAGAAACAGGGCAACAAAAGGGAAAAAGTTATGAAGAAAGGTATGGCATAAAGGTATAGCTCAGATAGGATAAAATGATGCTAAAGGAAATATGAAAATAGAATGTAGAATGCTAATCCCAAAGTAAAATACTTAAAGAGAAAATAAAATGAAACTTTTTTTAAAAAAAGGTAAAATAGTAGTAGTAATAATACTGATTGAAATAAAAATTGTAACAAAAAGGTAAAATCAAGTGAGAAAAAAAAAGAAAAAATCAATTTCTTAAGTAAAAAATGAAAAAAATAAAAATAAAAAACTAGAATGTGCAGTAGTGAATACCAGATATGTGCAGGTCATTCACTTCTCCTATTGTTCTGTTTGACATGCCTCTTTCCTAGTCAAGACACTATTGCAGTTCTACTGTGCTCTACTGCTCTTCAGTGTTATAAGCCAGTCCTGATTTTTAAGGAGGCAGTGTGTCTTAATTTCTTTATTCCTTTATTTGTGATTACATAAGAGTCAATTTGTGATTCAGCTCCTGGATGGCAGTGTTTCTGGATTGACCTCCGAGACTGTAGGTTCTCTCTAGCCTGTGCTTGGATCCTGCTTTCCCTGTAGCACTCAATACCGTGTTGTGGGAGTGGGCTGCCCCAGAGCTGGTTCTCTGACTGTCACTCCCTGCTCTGATCCCCAGGTTCCA
Source organism: Lasiurus cinereus (assembly GCA_011751065.1). Lineage (NCBI taxonomy): Eukaryota > Metazoa > Chordata > Mammalia > Chiroptera > Vespertilionidae > Lasiurus > Lasiurus cinereus. The sequence continues at coordinate 569,141 of JAAGEH010000079.1, read as the reverse complement.
GAAAAACAACTTTCCCCTGCAGTCTCCTACGGTGTCCCCAACTGGGTGATCCTATGTATTGGGCTTAGCAATCAGAAGCAAGGATCTAAAAAGGAAAGAGCACAAAAGTGTGCAAACTCCAGTGCTGTGCACAAGTCTGTGCAGTCGCCCTTTCCCCCTCATGTCCAAGCAGCCTGCACACTTTTAAAACTCCAAGCCTGTCCTTCTGCGTCAGATCAAAATGGGCTGCTTTTTAGAGATCCTCTCAGTTAGCAGCTGTGAGGACTCTCTTCCACATTCACGGATCATACCAGCCCCAACAGCCATGGATATCTCTAGATGCAGACTCCCCACAATCCTCCAGTTCCCATAGTGCACACATTTCTCTGTCCTGCAGGATCAGAGACCTCACCTTATCCCAGGCGAAATCTGACCTTTCTGTGGTGGAGTATAGAGCTCCTCTGAATCTGCATGTTTGTGCCAATTGGGAATCGGTATTCTGGGTTTTGCAGCTGTTCAGTGGGTGCCGTAGTTGTAGATTTTCAAGCTTCTGATAGCATCCACTTTCCCCTTCAAGATGCTGCAGTCTCCGTGTCTGAGCTGGTGGCTCCAGGAGGGAACCCAGCAGCAGTGGGGGCTGCCTGATCAGGAGAGCCCTGTCCAGCAGTCCCCCACCTTCTCCTGAAGTATAGCTGTCCCTTAACTCACCAACAAACACTCCCTGTGCCACCCTAAGCTGTTCTTTCTGTCTGTTCCAGGACAAGGCTCTAGACACATCCTTTTTTTTTTCTTTTTCTAGAGATATCTTTAAACCACTAGACCAGTCTGCTCCAAACACACCAATCCTATAGTTAGAGGTGCCATAATTTAAGCCATTTGAACTTGGATTTTGCATTCCTTGTGACCCAAAGCTTCCTAGCTGACAAGCGGTTATCAAAAGGCAGTTTGCATCATCTTAAGCCAGTGAGAGGGGCTTGAAGAGAACCCCTTGGGGATTAGAGATGAAGGACTGACACAAGGCTGGAATCACACCCACAAAATCTGAGGGCTGTGAGTTGTAGGACTTTGGCAGCTGCAGGAGATGGCATGACTACAGTGGGAATGGCCTACTCTTTGATAGTTTGGTGGGAAAGGGACATCTGTGTAGACCCCATTGGCCAGAAGTGGGCTTGCTGAAGGAAGCCAGACAGGTCTTCTTGAGAAAGAATCTGCCTGAGAGACCTACATGCAAGTCCAGCAGGAGACTGAACCAAAGCAGAAGAGGAAGCCCTGCACTGGTATCAGTCGGCCAGCAGGAGGAGACATTGCCCACTTCAAGGCAGCTGTAGGTGCAAATTACCCAGCAATGGTAGAATCCCTGAAGAGCCTCCCTCCTCATTGCCCCCACCCCCAAAAAAATGCTCCCAGAGAAAATAAGGCACAACTGTGCCTCTTCCTTGTGCTGAAAACACCAGGATTAAATTACAACCCAATCAGTCAAGCAAAATCTTTCCTGCTGCTTACCTTCCCTCCTCTCCCCTGCCCAGCCTAGCCCTGCAGAGACCAAAAAGAGCAAATAGTAAAGGAGGAAAAAGAATTGAGTCACAAAAAAAAACCATTCAGATTATTGTCCTGCTGGTATCCAGTGTGAAGGAAGGTCCCAGCCGAAGCAGGGGAGAGGATATAAGTAGAACAAAATATCGAACATTTTTCCATTGTTACAAGGAGTCTTTTCTTGGGATTAAAAGCCTGGAAAACTGAGCCTTCACAGATTTTAAGCAGTTATGTTGTTCCCATATCCCTAGGCACTGATGTTATGAGGAAGACTGTGTTTTGAGAATACCTGGGACTCTAGCTAAGGGCTTTATCTGATTAGAGATGGTGCACAACCCTTGAGCAAGGCAAACCGAAAGTGCTTAAGTGTGGGGAAGCAGTCCTCTACCAATGAGGGACAGAAGATTGTGGTTAAGTACCGCAGCTTCCTAGCCCCCAATGGAGATAGTTCCATGATGTCTGAAACACACTATATATATAATTTTTCAGTTATATTTACATTCAATATTATTCTATATTAAATTCCTATACCGCATGGTGTTTAGAGTGCTCCCCCAATGTTTTCAGTGCCCACCTGGCCCCATATGTAGTTTTTATGATTTTATTGACTATATTCCCTGTGCTATAATTTGTATCTCTGAGGCTGTTCTGCAACTACCAATTTATACTGCTTAATTCTTCACCCAGTCCCCCAATCCCTCTCCCCTCTGAAAACTGTCAAACTGTTCTCTGTATCTATGAGTAAAATATATATATTAGTTTTCTATTGATTTCAGAGAGAGGAAAGGAGAGGGAGAGAGAGAGAGAGAAACATCAAGCATGAGAAAGAATCATCAACAGCTGCCTCCTGCATTCTCCCCACCAGAGATTGAGCCCACAACCCAGGGGGCTTGTGTCCTGACCAGGAATTGAACTGGGAATCGAACTGTGATCTCCTGAATCATAGGTCGATGCTGAACCACTGAGTCTCATTGGCTGGGTGAGTCTATTTCTGTTTTGTTTGTTTTGTTCTTTAGAGTCCACATATATGTGAAATCACATGCTATTTGTCTTTCTCTGTCTGACTTAGTCCATCCATGCTGTCACAAAAGGTAAGATTTCATTCTTTTTATGGCCAAGTAGTATTCTATTGTCTATATGTACCACAGCTTTTTTATCCACTCATCTATTGATAAGCACTTGGGTTGCTTCCATAACTTGGCTAATGTAAATATTGCTGCAGTGAACCCAGGAGGTCAGGGGGGCATATATTCTTTGGAATTACTGTGTTGGGTTTCTTGAGATTTGGACTCCTGTTCCCTTTCCTACCTCACTCCCTCACAATCCTACCTATTCAACCTGAGATTGCCTCCATGTAAACTGCTTGCACTCAAATTTGTGTCTCCGGGTCTGTTCCTGGGGAAATCCAAAGCAAGATGGCAGGAAAAGACAAGCTCATTTCAAAGAGCAGGTTGGAGCTGGCTTTAGGAGGGGGAAAAAAATGTTTTCTTCCTGCTCGTCCATTCAATACATGAATCACACTGGCATTCTGATTTTTACTCATAACGAAGTTTCCTGCCTAAAACCTGGGGACCAGAGGCAGCGGGGCTTTCCGTTCTCTTCTGCATGCTCATCAAATCTTGAAACTAAATAGAGTCAGATACTCATCAACTATTCCGACTTCTTCCTGCCTACTGAACTTTCCACTTCCTCCCATGATGTCCTTGTGCTGGAATGAATTTCACAGGGGGACACAGGTTGCATGATGTACAGCTCGTAGAGTTGGGGATAGTGGCTGATATGTGTCAGGGTAGCTAGCCTCCCAACAGCCCAATAGCCTTACTACTTTGTTTTTATATTTCCTTATCAAAGTGTAATTTACATACAGAAGAATTCGATCGTTTTCGTGTTCTGACACTTTTGTTTTGCTTTATAAATAAACTTTATTGTGAAGTATAATTCATAGATTAAAAAACATAAAAACAAAGATATAGCTGGATGAATGCCACAAGGTAGGCAAACTTTTAACAAGTTTATACAGTCAAGATTTCCATCCTGTCACGCTTACAGTTTTAACGTTCACATTTAGGACTAGGATCCATCTCAAATTAATTAATGTATATTGTTTGAAGTAGGGGGTCAAGATTAATCTTCCCATAGGAATGTTCATTTGACCTACATCATTTACTGAAAAGAAGTATTTGTCCCTTACTGACTTGCCATGGAGTTTTTGTCATAAATCCAGGTCCCATGTATGTGAGGACAGTTTTTGACTCTCTTTTCTGTTCCATCTGTCTATTTTGTCTACTCTTGCACCACCATCACACTGTCTTACTTACTATAGCTCTATATAGTAAATCTTGAAATCAGATAATATAAGTCCTCCAACTTTGTTCTTATTCAGTATCGCCTCAGCTCTTCTAAATCATTTGAATTTCCCATACAAATTTCAGAACCATAATTCAGAATTTTATTATCATAAAATAACTAACTAGGATTTCTCCTGGAATTTCCCTGAATCTATAGGTTAATTTAGGAATAAGTGACATATTTAGTTCATAGCAATATTTAGTCTTCCAATCCAGAGGGGCAGCCAATCGGTGATTCTCTCTCATCATTGATGTTTCTATCTTTCTCTCCCTCTCTTTCTTACTCTCTGAAATCAATAAAAATATATATATTTTTAAAAATCAGCTTTAGTCTCCCCAACTGTGTTTTTCTGCAGTACAGAAATCATAGCTCTGTCCTCTCCAGACACACATGTTTCCAACCCCTCACCTGGAACAAAACCTCTCTTCCCTTTCAAAAAGTGCTAGGGAACTAATATAATCTCTAATCAGCTGGAGATTGTATTACTGACCCATGGCTAGGCTGGCAAACAGTAGCAGAGGTAGCTCCTACTAGAACCCAATAGTTGGAATTGGGATGTGGGAAGAGGTTTCTCCCAAAGGGATGTGCTATTTCCAAAAGACAGATGGACTATCATAAATGTCTGTGTCATCCAGGCCCCTTCTTTCCTGGCATTCACTCCTCTGATGACTCTGTCCTTTTCAAACTGATAATGTATGCCTCTGTCCTCTCCTGGGTTAGTCCTCACACTCAGAGATGTCTGCAGACAGTGTGGGAAACACTCTCTTGGGTATACTCAAGGTAAACAACCACTTCTTGGGCCCAGTGGCATTTTGTACCTTTAAGAAATCCACAAACAGAACCATAGCAATATGTGGGTCAGTCAATTTGGTGATGCCTACTAAATTTTAAGTGTTTATATCTGTGACCCAGCATTTCTGCTTCTAGAAATGTACTCTATACTCACAGAAACTCTCACAAGTACACAAAAACATATGTATAAGGATATCCATTGCAGTATTGTTTATATTAAGGAAAAATGCTGTTGAAAGGGGTTAAATTCCAAGTACCTATGAATAGGAAACTCATTACAAAAATGATTATTTATTATCACAATGAACATTGTACAATTGTTTAAAAAATGAGATCCTAATACTGAAATAAGTTCAAGATACGTTAAGTCAAAAAACAAGTTGCAGGACAATAATAAGGGTGATGATGATTATGATAATGTTATCTATGTTAGTTAGTTAGTTAGGAAAAAATCAGAGCAATATATGCCAAAGTATTAACAATAATTTTCTGTCCTTGGGGGAGGGGAGGAGGTTGATGCAGACTTATGAGAAACTTTCATCTTCCAAAGTATATCTTTCTGTAGTATTTGAGGTTTGTTTGTGTTTTTTATTAATGTCTTTCTTTGGGATAGAAAACATAAAATAAATAATTTTTTTTTAAAAAGAAAGAGTCTTGAAAGTTGGGGCAGTGTGACAGATGCTGTTTGATCGCCTTTCAGACAGATGTCATGTGCTCACAAGGTTATTTAAGAATTCAAACTTATCTCCTTGCTCACTGACCCATAACACAGCAGACTAAATGTTTGACATGGGAAAATTCTCTGAGACAAAAGAGCTTATTCAAGCAGACCTAACAGCCATGAGCTATCTCATAATCAGCAGAGACAGACGTGTTGTGCCTGCACTGGGGGTGGGGAGAGGTTGGGAGAGTCTGGGTTGGGACAGGCTGAGCTGGGAAGGCGACTAACTCTTTTCTCCTATTACCAGCGCCAGTGGCCTTGGCTTTACTGAAAGTGAAGGGCCTGTGTTGGTGGGGGAGCCTGGGTAGGAGGCCCCAGGGGGAGTAAGGAAGCTGCTGCAGGGAGGAGGAAGCCGTGCTCTTCACAGGGCTTCAAAGGAACAATCAGAGTTAGAAAAAGTACAGACAGTGAGGTGCGTTTGAAGGTGGGTGATTGGAAAAGTGCCAGCAAAAAGAAGGCCTAGGTCCTGGTGGGGTAGCTCAGTTGATTAGAGCATCATCCCCACACACCAAGGTTGCCAAAGTTGCAGGTCAGGGAGCATACAAGAATCAACCAATAAGTGGAGCAACAAATTAATGCTCTTCTCCCTCTCTCTTCCTCTCTCTCTCTCTTTACCAAAATCATCTTAAAAAAAAACAAAAAAAAACACCTTAAGCCTATGTTAGGGAGGCCAACATAGAAACTGCATCCTGTGTTTTTCTGGCCTGAGACAGATAATCTCTGAATCAGATGATGCTAATGATGATGCCGAAACCAAGGGCCACGTGCCGGTGTCCAGCTCTCTCCTAAGATCCATCTGACTCTACAGGTCGCAGTGAATCCATTTCTGTCGGAAACCTAGTTTAGAAGCAAGTGGACCCTCTACCACATATTTCATCACTATGTTAGGGCATCTTTTGGTGTTATAGTCTCTCCTGGTGAAAGGAGCAGGGAAAGAGGTGTTTCCACAGCTCCTTACATAAACACAGGCATGTCCTCTGCTCCTTTTTACGAGGCAGCTGGGTGGGCCGGACACTGGTTTCCCACTAGTCTTGATTCCATTAAAGCTCATCAGAAATGTGCTTGTTTACGCATTTCATCAAGAATGCTGGTTTCTTCTGAGAAGGAAATTATTAATTGCATCACACAAAAATAGTTCTGTCCCAGACCAGTTTGAGAACAACTTTTCTTTTACAGGTTGTTGACATACATAAAAAATCACCCGAGCTGCTGATTAAAGAGCCAAATGTGTTCACAGAGCAGGGTGGGGAGCAGACCCCCCACTTCCCAGGCTTATCCACATTTCCCCTCCTCCTCCCCCAGCTCCAACTCCTCAAAGGCAACCCCTTCCCTAGAACTTTCTGCTCCACTGGAGCCACTGATCACCGCTGGTCATACCAGGATCACAGACTCAGGGTAAGTGTGGCTAACCTTGCCCAGGGCCTCCCCAAGGGCCAGAGGGTGAGAGTTTGAACTTGGGAATGAAAGAACTTCCCTTCCGTTTTCCAACGGGAACACTCCAATTTGGGTTCAGACTACTTTACTGAAAATTTGAGAAGACACACAAGGCCCACCCCAGCACAGTGGCAAAGTAGATGTCCCTATTCTTACAAAACTTCTTGGCCATTCATCAGGCAGTCACTGTAGACTCCCTTCTTTGCTGAGGCCCTGACCCACCCCCAACTCCAAAAATATTTCTCCCCACTTTATTATGCGGAGCAATTCCATGCTCATTACTTTCTGCCACCAACCTGCTTTGCATATTCAAAGACTAATTGCTATGCTCTTCCAGTAAAGGGGCCATTTTATCCAAGTCTTGCCCCCTCTTCTGGCCCCTCTCCCCTTTTGAGTAAGGAGGTAGAAAGTGGGCAGATACATTAAGACATACCCACCCCTTCTGCTGTGAGGCCCTGCTTCTCTAGATAGGATCTTGTGGTTTGCCATAGCAAGGGGGAAGTGGTTGTCCCAGCGGTTGTCCCCTTCTACCTTCTGCGACAAGCTGAGAATGAGTCTCGGCAAAGGCTGGAGGACAGATGCTGACTGCAAGACAAAGGACAGAGTAGAGGCCAGTGAGGCTTAAGGATGCTGCCAAGGACCCACCTCTTCCCCCAGTGTCTGGACCCAATGTGGATTCTTCTACAGAAGTGAGGAGGAGGAAAACAGAATAAGCAGAGCATAAATTGGACTGTAGAGGAGGGCATCACAGAACTGGTGAATTTTCTGGAATTGGCTCAAGTATCTGCCATAAGGCAGATATGGGGCTTGAGATAGAGACTGAGCTATAGAATTATTAAACTCTTTTTTTGTTCACACAGTTAAATGACTGAAATGATACCCGGATCCCCCAGGGAGAAGTGAAGGCGTCTCTCCAGAGTAGCCCTCAAGTTTCGAGGGAATTTGTGTCCCTAACCATAATCTCCTGGCTTCTCCCTAGTGGAAACACCCAGGCGAAGTGAAAGTTCATCTTAATCCACTGCAGTGGGTGAGGCCAATGTGGTGTCCACGGAGCAGAGAACGCAAGGCACTGGGGCTATCTCACCATCACACAGGGTCCCAGCTCTGAACAACAGGGCTATAGAGGCCTGAATCCACTGGGCTCCAGCCCTAGGAGAGGGATTGGGGCAGAAAAAGTCGTCTAGTTTGGCTCCAAAATAGTCTGACACTCAAAACTCATGGCATCATTCACAGTTTGCTGGAGGCCCACTTCCACAATGATAACAGCTACTGCCCACTGAGCACTGGCTCAGTGCCAAGACAGAGCCCACGCTTCATGCCCATAGTGACCAGAGACGCAGTTACTAATCCCTGATACTATGAGCTGTTGTCGTTTTCATTGAGACTCCTCAGGCCATTCCTGCCTCCTCCCACCGCACACTGGTGCCCGCTGTCAGTGGCCCTCAAGGCCGAGTTCAGAGCCACTTGCTCCAGTGACTGGGAGCCCACACTCTGTTTGCTTTTGCTTCTTTGGGTGCAAGGACCTTTCTGCTTCTTGTTGGAGTGAAAACAGGGCTCTGCCTTTTTCACTTTCGTCTCTTGCATGTTCTTACTGGGCCTCTGGAAGGAATCCCTCCTGCTGGGTAGTGATTCCCCAAAAAAGAGCAGCAGGGAAGTGGTAGCCTCTGCTCCCCAGACTGGAGCAGCTGTCCTCTCAGAGGCCATTGTGTCCAAACCACAATAATCTGCCACAGCCCTGTGGGGACCGGGTGTCAGCTGCCCACAAAGGCCCTTTCCTGGGCCTGCTGCTCATCCTCCCCCAGCCACCAGCCCCCTCCAGGTATAGCTCCGGCCGTAGCCTCAGGCCCCTGCAGCAGCAATAGCCTCTTCACCCTCTTCCAAAAGGAAGTGCCTCCTCCTCCTGACCTGCACACCTGCCCGGCACTTAGAGGCTCTGACCACCTGCTTCCTCCCAAGCCTCCAGTGATCCCTCAACAGTGTGATGTGGACCAAACCTACTGCACTGACAGGCCCTTCAGAGGTTGTCACAGGTATGCCCCTGGGAGCCTTGGCCACGGTGACCACAGACACACTCAGAAACATGCCCCCTCTCCAGCTCCCACTGAAACCAGCTCTGCTTGGCCTGGTATGTCCCTCACATGTTTAGTCAGGCCCTTGCTGCAATCAGTGGAGGTCCCCCTCCCACCTGCTTCTGGTTTCCCATCTCTCGTCTACCACTCTCTCCTCTCCTGTCAGGAATACACCTAGGCTCCCCTCCCAAACCCCTTCCACTTACCCCTGTGCTGCATGCCCACCCAACTCTCTTGAATCACTACAGTTGTCTCAGTAACCCCAACTTGCCTAACACATCTACTCCAGGCTTTGGTCCTCTCATTCTACCCCTGTAGCTGCCAATTGTAGGAGGTGTCCCATGGCGTCTCAAGGTCAGTGTCACCCACTTCCCGGGGGGCGACAGAAGCCACTTGTCACAACACAGCAGGTTCTAATTTCTAGAACTGCAGAGTCATCCAGAAAATGAGAAACAAGGTGTTGGGTGTCTGATAAGTGAAGATAGGGGTTTAGAAGGGTTGCAGGTTGGGGGAAAGGGGAGTAGGTTCAGAAGACAAGGCAGTCACACTAATTTTTCTCCAGAAGAGCCCAGAAGTTATCCATAAAATAGGATAAGTGTGATTGGGAAGTGAGAGCTTTGCTGGGACACAAAGGAACAGCCCTCTGTGAGCCTCCTCCATCAGCCTGCACCACGCCTAGGCCCCAGAGCCACAGCTCCAGAGGCCCTGGATGTGCAGCCAGAAGCTTTGCCCAGTTGTGCCTGGTGAGCCTTTGGAGTTGGGGCCCTCCCACTTCCTCACACTCTGTGAGTGGACGTGGCCTTGGGCAGCCTCCTCATGCCTTCTGGCTTCCCACCAAGGCCACCCAGCCCACCTGCTTATGTCTCAGTCTACTAACACCACTGTCCTCTTCCTCTGCCAACCATCTTCCTACCGGCCACCTGGGGACAGGACAGGGGGCAGGCTTACTAACAGACACAGGTGGCATTCCTGGGCATGTGTACCTGCCCCCTCTTCACACACATCCCATATGCCCCCACTCCCACAGAGGACATGTCAGACATGAGGGGCATGCCACCACACCTGGATGGCCACACTCACACAGAGGAGAGGTGGCCTGGGGAGGGAGTGGAGAAGGGCCTACTGGCTCATCTTCACGCAGAGTCAACCTGAAGTGTCCATGAAGCCAGTAGAGGAAGGAAAAGGTTCCCAAAAGACTCCTAAAGCCTGGTGGATGGTCAGAGGGCACCTCCTCAGGGTTTTCTCAGCACAAAAGGGAAAGAAACAGTCCCGCACTGTTGCTAATGAGCTAAGGAAGTGGGCCCCATGGCCAGAGGGAAGTGATCCTAAGGACAGAGTTGAGGTAATCCACCACCCAGTGCCCACATGCCATGCTTCAGACTGTCTCAAACCGTTCTTGTTCCTCCAGAAAGCGCCTGGACAATTTCAGCCACAGGGAAACTTCCTTTCTCTCCTCTGTTGTGGGCTGACCAGTGACAAAAAAACTGGTGCAGAGGGCAGCTTCGCCTCCCTCATGAACCTGGCTGAAATGAACAGGGGTGGCCTTGAAAAGGGTAGACTCAGACAGAGGGGACAATCTCAGCTCCCAGGGAAAGGTGGTTAGTGGGGAGGGAGAACAAGCAAGGGAGATAACTGGCCACATATTCAGGAGTTCAGACCTTTGTTACACTGGTTGGCAGTTTCCATCCTCTTTCCCGTGAACTTCCTTCCTAATTCTCTCCCAACACAAGGGATGTGGGGAACATGCCCGACCAACTATAGCATAAGGTTGCATAAGGTCTGCAGTCAGTGGCTGTTAATGGTGAAGAAAATCAGCACTTGGATAGGATTCACAAGCTACTAATCAAATGGTCAAATCACTTGAGCTCTCTAAGCCTCAGTTTCTCCATCTCTAAAATGGTGACAATATCAGTGTCCATTTGCAGGGCTGCCCAGAAGGAAAACTGGATAGAATGCATGTAGGACAAGGCATGGCACCTGGTAGGACCTTAGTCAATATTAGATTCTACTGTTGTCCTGACTACGAGTGGTAGCTGAAGAACCAATGGGCTCCTCACACCTTGTCTTAGAAGGTCTGCCTCTCTGGTCAATGCACAAGGACTAACTGTTTTAAGAGTCACTGAAGAAATTCTCCCCAGTTCGTTGGCCTCAATGTCTGAAATAGCATTCCAGAGACTTGTTTTTGGTGAGAGCCAGGCAGTGTCTCAGATCATAGGGCTCTCCACAAAACTGCTGGGATAGCAGGTTGGGGTACAAGGAGTCTAGCATAGGATTATGTAGGGGTGGGGTATGAATGGGCAAGGGAGGGGCAGATCTCCTGATAAAGACGGGTCCCTGGTGGGTCAGCAGCTGAGTGTCCCTTCTCCAATCCCCAGGAGACCTAGCACCCCAAGATATAGCCTTCCCAGGCCTCTTCATCATCACTTCCTGGGCCTCAGTTTCGGCATCTGAGCTGTATTATCTCTTAGCATTGTGGTTAAGTTGAATTGAGGCAACTGGTACAAAATCCTTCAAACTAAGCCAGACGTCATAACAAAGGACCACAGACTGGGTGGCTTAAACTACAGAAATTTATTTCCTCATGATTCTGGAATCTAGAAGTCTGACATCAAGGTGTTAGCAAGGTAGATTTCTCTTGAGGCCTTTCTCCCCTTGGCATGTAGTTGGCCATGTATCCTCACATGTTCTTCACTGTGTGACTCTGTGTCAAAACCCTTCTTATAAAAATACCAGTCAGATTGGATTAGAGTCCACCCCAAGGACTTCATTTTAATATAATTACCTTTTTAATGACCCTATCTCCAAGTATAGTACTGAGGTGCTAGGACTTAGGACTTAAACATATGAGTTTTGGGGGTACACAATTCAGCCCATAATAGTGGCTGCTCAGAAAACATCCCTATTTAATTCAACTCAACAAATAACTTCTTCATCAGCATTATTCTAGGCTCTTTGAGTGCATTAATAAACAAAGCCCAGACCAAGACCCTTGTCCATATGGGGCTTAATCCTGGGGGGTGGGAGGAAGGGTGACAGACATCATACAGTGACATAATCATGTGGTGTGCTAGAAGTTTTATGGGAGAAAAAAAATAGAGCAAGATAATGAGAGTTAAGAGATAGGGGTGGAAATTTTGAATAGGCTGGTCAGGCTAGGCTTCATTGAGGCAATACTTGACAAAGCCTTCAACAAGGTGGTCCATTATCTATTATTATTATTATTATTATTATTATTATTATTATTATTATTGAATCACATTAGATTCTGTGGTCTGTAAACCCCCATATCTCTGCCAATCCACACCCACTCTAGTATTAGAGGAGAAACGGTGCCCCTGAAACAGATCTGATGTTGATGGTCGACTCTGCTCTTTACTAGCTGTGTGATGTGGGGCAAGTCACTTAACCTCTCTGAGCCTGTGCTTCCACTCCTCTGGGCCTCACCTCTGTACAGGTATGGCTATGGCTATGCAAGAGCAGGGCTGCTTTACGGCTGGCTGGGGTAGGTGCTGAGATTTCCAAGAGTGCTGCCAGAGTTTGTGTGGTATGGGCTGAGTATCAGTTAAGACTATGTTCATCTGCAAGTAACTGAAAACTAGAGTAACAGGAGCTTAAACAACGAAGGGTTTTTGTTTTAATCTCATGCAGAAAAATAAGTTCAGAGTAGGCAGTCAAAGGCTGTTGCCTCAGCCAATATCCAGACTCCTATCTTCCTACTCCAGCACACTCAGCTTCTGCCTTTTAGCCTCATGGTTGAAAGATGGCTGCTGCACCTTCAGGCATCCAGACTGTCTTCCAGGAAGGTAGAAAGAGGAAAGGGTGAGGTCAGCGATCAGAGATAACAGGCTGGTGAACATGCCAGTTGAGTCAGTTCCTTTTTTCAATATCTACCCACTGACTTCCTCTCTTATTTCATTGGGTGGAACCGGAGCAACGGGGCCACCATTAGCTATAAAGGATCCTAGGAAGCATTTCAGCTGGGCTTATTGCCATCCCCCCAAAATTGGGCTCTGCTAATAGGACAAAGGGGAAGCAATATTGCTTTCAGAATGGGTAATGCTCAAACCCCGAGTGAGGCCAGCGCTGGGGTCAGAGCCTGACACGGAACCATCCTCACCAGCAGCAAGGAGAGTCCACAGCAGGAAGGGGCATAGCCTGGGCTGCAGGTCTGGAGGATTTTTCCTTCCTTAGCAATGTGCTGTCTCACTCACACCCAGTTCCTCTGTGCACTGGTGTCATGCAGCCTCCATTTTCCTAGAGATCTTGTACTCTTATCTCCCTCACCCACTTGGGCTCCAGTCTTTCTGACTACATGAGCATGATAGGAGATGAAAACTGTCACTGCTTCTCAGAGGTCCCCCTTCCCTACACACACACACACACACACACACACACACGCACACACACACACACACACACACACACACACACACACACATACACACCCTGCCAAAGAAGGAAGTAGAGCTAGGCACTGGGCTGTGTGCTAAGAACAACTATTCTTTCAGGTCCTTCAGTCACCTACCCTGACTTCCACCTCAAAACTGACAGTATGGGGAGCATCCTCAAGGCCCTCAAATCCAGAGCCTGTAGGCTAAAGGAAGTAAATGTGAGGATTGAAGCAAAAGGCCTAACAGAAGGACAAAAAGCCTGCCCTCTCTGTCACAGCAGCATTACAGGGTGAGCCCAAAGATGAAAAGACAGGAACTAGCTGTGGGGGTATCCTCCCCACTCCTCATCCACGCTTCCAGCAGCAAGCCTAATGGGCATGTTGAATTAGCACATCTCAAAGCAAATTCGTGATTCCACCTAAGGGACCTGCCCCTCCCAGCCTGCCCTTCTCAGCCAGCCGCATCTACATTCTGCAAGTGGCTCAAACTGCAGCCGAGGATCCTCCTCGAAGCCTCTTCCTCTCCTGCTTCCCTCTGACATCCAATCTGTCATCTTCCTTGTACTAACTAGAAGCTGACAAATCCTCCTGCTTGCACGACTGCCACAACGGCCACGTGACTCCTATGAACCTCAGGACCACATCAGCCACTCAAGAGTGGGCTCCTGCCTTGGGGCCTTTGCACTTTCTGCATCATCTGACTTTGAAGCCTTTCACAGAGCACTGGGGGTTGGAGGGAGGGGAGAGAGAAGGGGGTTGTCTCAGCTGTTCAGGCCTCGGTAGCACCTACCTGAGAGATTCTCTCTTACCTCCTTGTATTAACAGACACTAACCCAACCTGCTTTCTCTTCTCCATAGCAAGCAAGGGTCACCTCCAGAAACAGTTACAAACTCCTGGAGGGAGGAACCAGACCTACCAGATTTCAACCAGTATGTGCTGAGCAAATAAAAAGGATGACTCAATCAATCAATGAATAAATGAAAATGAGGCCTCAGGAACAGACCTTGGGGTCATGGTCTTACTAACCTCTGCATTGGATGACTTGCATGTCCCTCAGACTTTCTTAAAATCACCTTGGGAAACATGAAGAGAATCAGAGTAAACGTTTCAACTAAAGCCCCAGCAGAGAATGAGGGTAGCAGCGACAGGGACAGTGGGCCCTGACAGAACCTCGGTAGGGTTCACAGAGGCCATGGTTGGGAAAGGCTGGACAACCTATTTGAAACAGCCCCTCCAGCGGCCAAGGCTGTGGGCGGTTTGGCTCTGCTACTTTCTAGCGTTGTGAGCTTGGGAGACTGAACTTTTCCAACCCTCAGTTTCCTTCTCTGTATAATATGGATAAATAACACACTCTCTTTATTGCCCTTAATAAAGTGAATTTTGAGGCGACACTGTTTTTACATATATGTGTGTGTGTGTATGTGTGTGTGTGTGTGTGTGTGTGTGTGTGTGTGTGTATTATTGATTTCAGAGAGGAAGGGAAAGGGAGAGAGAGATAGAAACATCAATGACGAAAGAGAATCATTTATCAGCTGTCTCCTGCATGACCCCTACTGGGGATGGAGCCCGCAACCCAAGCATGTGCCCTTTACCAGAATCAAACCCAGGATCCTTCAGTCCGAAGGCCAATGTTCTGTCCACTGAACCAAACCAGCTAGGGCGAGGCTGACCCTGTTTTGAAGGGCTGGCAAAATCTTCATTTCCCCACTGGGACCTCCTTTTTCTCTCATCAGAACCCAGGAGGTTCTGTGGCACTTCTGTCTTTTGTACATCAAGGTTACTCTTGGCTTTTTTACTGTCCAAGCTCACTGGGTGTGGCCCCCCCCCCCCATTCCCAATGCCTAGAGCCCCTTCGAGTGGGAGAATCTTTGGCAAGCCTAGGTGCCCCACCTAGGACCCCTACACCAGGCCTGGCCACTTCCTCTGGCTGCTGTAGGGTATTGCTGGTAGCAAGGACCAGCATGCTATCTACCCTGAGGCTGGAGTCTATGCCACTCTCCAAAACAACCTCCCTCCTGCCCTCCAGGACACTTAGAATGATCTTATCAACATCTGGCTTAACTCCAGGGGATCTACTGCAAGTGTCTCCTGGGGCTGGGCAGGCTGGCTGATTGTCAGAGCCACCAAGCCCAAGGGAATGACAGGGCCTGGATGAGTTGGCTAGGGCTGCCCTAGCAAAGCACCACAACAGAAATCTGTAGTCCTACATTTCTGGACTCCAGAAATACAGAAAGTGCTAGAACTGGGAGAATGCCAGGCCAACTAGGATGGGTGGTCATCCTATAATGTAGGCCTTATTGTGTCATATTTCAACAATGGCCAGAAATTCAAATTTCATGTAAAACCACCCAATTTTAAATGTTGGCAACTAATTCAACAAATTTAAAATCCCGCAGAGCCCCAAGTGAATGTGACGGGTAGCCAGCTTATGGCCAGCTTGCCACCCGCTGAAGTTTTGGGAGATGGGCCATGCTAGATTCCACCAATTCCCAAGGCCAAGTCACACAAAGCATGATGCTGCGCTGAAGGCAGTGTTTAAAAGATCAACCCCAAATTAACCTTTCAATAAATGATGCTGCCTGGTGTATGGGGTCCTTTGCCAGGCACAGGGAAGGTGATGAAGAATCTAAAGAATGTCTGTAGCTGCTGTTAGCTCAGAGAGAGGGATTCACGAGAGGGCTGGAGAGGCTTGCTCTCATTCCACCTTCTTCGGAAGCCATCCTGGGCCCTCCTGCCCATGCTCAGTAGCACTTCATTCTCCAGAAACTTCTATAACAGCTGGTGGAGTTTAACATGACCCAACACTTCAAAGTGTCTCCAACACTTCAAAGGGTGGCAAGCTGGCCAGATAAGAAGCCTTCACGACCAGGGGTGGCATTTGCACATTTACAGCCATGTGAAAGTTGGAGTTGGTCACCCAGGAGAAAAGACTCCAGACTGAAGAGAGATGAGAGACAGAGGGCACCAGGCAGGCACTCCGGTGAGAGGGACTGTGCTAGTTGGCCAGGACCACCATGACAAGCACCACACTTTATAACAAGGCTGGTTCACTTTATTTTCTCACAGTTCTGGAGGCTACAACCCAAGGTCAAGTCAGCAGGGTTGGTTTCTTCTGAGGCCTCTCCCCTGGGCTTACAGATGGTGTCTTCCCCTGTGTCCTCACATGGTCATCCTCTGTGTATGTCTGTGTCCTAATCTCCTCTTCTTATGAGGACACCAATACTATTGGGTTAGGGCCCACCCTCATTTTTATATAATTACCTTTTTATTTATTTTTTAATGATTTTGGAGAGACAAAGAGAGGGAGAGAGAGAGGGGAACATCCATATGAGAGAGAAACATCCATTGGTTGCCTCCCTTATACTCCCTGACCAGGGATCGAACCCACCACCTTTTGGTGTTCGAGACGAGGTCCAACCAACGGAGCCACATCAACTGAGGGAACATAATTACCTTTCTTTTCTTTTTTTTTCTTTTTTTTCATAACTAAAGACCTTATCTCCAAATATAGTCACTTTTATAGATACTGAGGGTTAGGACTTGAACAAATGAATAGGGGAGGAACATAATTGAGCCCATAATAGGAGCCACTTTGTGGGTGTCTCATGTGGGGAGGGGCATTTCATGGGAAAGTGATGGAAACACTGAAAAGGTTACCCAGCTCCCCAGTTCCCACTTGTGCAACCACTACCAGACTGAGCCATCAACTTCCCACCCCCACTCACGCCATGCCACTCGCTGCTCCTTATCTACCCAGATCAACTCCAGCACTTTTGAAGGCAAGATTACCCTCTCATACAACAGAACCCCCTCTCTGCTGGTGGTGACTAAAAGAGGGAATTGCAGACAAGGTCAGAAAGGAGGTTAGCACAGGGCACAGTGGGTGAGGATGAGATGTTTTGGTTCCTTCCTCAGAGGCCCAGAAAGGTGCCTGTCCAGGCCTCGGCCCCCTGGTTGGGCTGGCCCTGTGCAGCCTCTGGTTTGCTGGCCCAGACAGCACTCTGGTCTGTTCCTGGCCACAGCAGAGCCTGCAGATCTGGAAGGGGAATGAGGAAGTAAGAGAGGAAGCATTGTTGAAAAGAGGGGAAAGGCAGGGACTCCCCCTTCCCTCTTGGCAGACCCTGTAGCACTGGGGAGCCCCCCGCCATGGGAGACCACCTTCTTCCAGCTGGGAGCTGCACCCTTGCTTGGCCTGGCCCCGGGTGACCTGTCCTGCCTGCTGTGACCTGGGCAAAACACGCTGTCCCTGCACACACTCGTGCTTTCTGAAACCTGAGGAGGCCAGGGGGATAAGGAGTCCCGCACAGCCCAGGCCCAGCTGGTGGGGCTAATTTTAGGATTTTCCCAGTTTAACCGAGGCCCACTAATCTCTATCCACCCAGAAAATGCACACTGATCAGATGGTGCCTTCACTCATGGTATCCCCCACACCTATGCCCTAAGAAAGGCTGTCTAATTTTAACCCCTTTTACCTGCCCATTCCCACCCCCTAAGGAAACTTGCCCTTTTCACTACTTCCTGCAGAGAGCTTTTCTGCCCCAGTGTCTGGGGCAAGTATAGTCTGAAGGCATAGTGGAGCCCTGTGTCCCCAGCACAGTGTCTAAAATTAGCACTCTGTCAGGGTGGGTGGAATGAATGAATGAATGAATGAGCACTTAATTACATAGTGCCATCACATGTTACACGGAAGTTAGGTCTAAAGTTAGCACATAAGGTCGAAAGAGTGAAGTTTAAGTCACCCTTGAAACTCCATCAACAAGACAAAAATCCCTCAGTAAGTCCAGTGCAACTATATTTCCTCCACAAGACCTGCTCCTCGACCTCCCCACCTCCTAACCCCCCTCCCTCCACCCAGCCACCAACAACAATGACCAAGGAGAAGGACTCCGTCTTCTGCCCTCTTCCCCAGCTCTCTGCCCAAGATTTGGGACTAACAGGTACTGGCTCTGGAATTCTCAAGCTTAGGCAACATGTCCCTACAAGAACCCACATCTAGAAACTTTAAAGGTAAGAGGCTCTTTCTCCATCCCGGCTCAGCCTCCTCTGGGGGCTGCTTCTCTGTGGCCACAACAGTCAGGGCAGGGTCCTCAGAAAGTCCAGCAGGCTGAGGACAAAGCCAGCCAGAGGCAGGGAGGTGGCCCCAGGCCCAGAGCAGAAAGAGGAGGCCTGTGGTGAGCAGCAGAATGCCCAGTTTTGAAGAACTCTGAAGTGTGGCCAGGAAAACTCTCCGGCTCCCACCAGGAAAAGGGAAGTGCCCCAGGCTAGAACTGAAATCCACCAGCCAGGAGGGAGGGCTGTTCTTATCTCATTTTTTCTCTTATGGCTCAATGAGTTTCCCTCACCTTTTCACTTGACAATTTCCAAACATAGAGGAAAATGAAAAGAATAGGACAACAGTCATGAGCCCTCCGTCTAGGTTCCACAAATGGTTAGCATTCTGCCTTACTCCCTATCTCCCTGTATTTGAAACATTTGATAGTGAGTCCAGACATCATGACACGTCACCCCTACAGGCTCCAGCTCCATCTCCTAGAATTATCTATTCTCCCACATAACCACAGAACCAGCTTTCATGGGTATTTGAATTAAAAAAAAAAAAGTTGAACCTAATACTTTTTCTAAATAAAGAAGCTGTGCAAGACTAGAAAAATAAGGGAGGGTCAGGGGTTACAGAGGACAGCCATACCAAACTAAACCTAGATTTGTTCTGAGAAACTTCTAAATTGGGTTCTCATCACAGGAAAACAAGAGCTTTTCAGCTCCGCTAAATACCTCCCCAGGAAGCCTCCAGGTATATATTTAACATCAAGTCTCCAAGTTACATATTTATACTTCCCAAAATGATGTCTTGTGAAGCTGGAGTTGTCCTCTAAATGTATGTTTAGCACATAGTAGGTGCTTCATAAATCCAAGTGTAAACTGCCTTGGCGCAATGGAAGGTGTTCAGAGCCCAACCCTGGGCCTGCAATGGGGCTCAGCATGAGTCAGTCCTAACTTGGCCCAGAAATAATGGCCTTTACTTCATTCAAAGGAGGTCCCTCTGATCTATTGGTCACCAGCTCCAGCTGCTCTGAGACCAGACCTCCTTAGCCATCCAAGTCCTCCCAGCTTTTCTTCTTATATAAATTCCTAATATATTTGTGGCAAGTATCCCAATTTGGCTCTTAATTTGTCCTCTATTTTCTCCCTGTGGGTTAATCTTATTCTTTAACCAGAGGCCCAAACCCTCCCCATCTTTACCTTATAGCTCAGAGCTCAAGCCAAAGTCTATTTCAGAACCAGGGCAGGTAAAGATCAGAATCACCACAAAATCTCTGACTCCTAGGGTGCCAGGTACTGAGCTAAGCCCCTCCAAACACAATCTCACCTAATCTTCACAAAACCCTATGATGTGAGTATAATCCCCAATTTATAGATAAGGAAATTGAGGCTCGGAGAGCTCCACAGAAGTGGCACAACTAGTGAGTAAAACAGAGGCAGGATCTGAACCAGTCACTCAGGAACCAAGTCCCAGATTTTTTTTTTAATATATTTTATTGATTTTTTACAGAGAGGAAGGGAGACGGATGGAGAGTTAGAAACATCGATGAGAGAGAGACATCGATCAGCCGCCTCCTGCACACCTCCTACTGGGGATGTGCCCGCAACCAAGATACATGTCCTTGACCGGAATTGAACCTGGGACCTTTCAGTCCGCAGGCCGATGCTCTATCCACTAAGCCAAACCAGTTTTGGCCAAGTCCCAGATTTTTTAGAACTAGATGCCAAAGACAGCAAGGGTGCTGCATGGGTTCCCACCACACTGGATGGAACTGCTGTATCAGCATTGCTAAGGTTCTACTCCAGGTGCAAGCTTTGCCTCCCTCTACACAGAGCATCCCGCAGAGCAAGGGACCCAATTGTCTCCTCTAGCTTTCTCTCTGGATATCACACAACAGTGCTCCATAAATACTCAGTGAGCACAACAGGTATGCAGAAATGTGGCTTATTTCTCCTTTATCATCCCCTCCCCACCCCCTCCATCCTATCCCATGCAAATGTCCAGAAGTCAGAGTGCAAGGAAGTATCCAGACCCACCCATTTGTGTCCCCTTGACAACTGCAGGGAGTCTGCTCTCTGCTCTTCAGGCTGTGTTTGAGGTCCTGACATCGTCTCCCAGGGAACGGATTTTCCACAGCAGACGACCGGAGGTAGACACCCCACATTCTTCTGTATTATGTAGGACAGCTGTGTGGGATACAAGAGAGGCCAGAAATGGAACCGGGAGGATGGAAATGAAGATGAGCAAACAAAGGGCTGCCCCCCAACAGATTCCTTCATTATCTGACTCATTCATTATCCAGAAATATGATGAAGGAAATAAAGAGGAGAGCTCAGTTCTTCCTCAGATAGACAAACATAACTTCTTTTAGAGTGAGAACTTTGAACATGAGAAATAAATGAGTAGGAAAGTGTGCAATGAATTTGAACAATATTAATGAGACCTTGAATCTCCACCTTATTCTGTGCTCCATTGATCTGTCTGGGGAAATTTTAGGATTTGTTACAGAAGTTAAATTAAGAAGAAAATGGAAAGCTAAAGGAAAAAAAAAATAAGCCTTCAAAGTCAGACTATTGCTTTATAAAACGATATTCTAAATTACTTTCTCTCCCTCCCAAGTTAACTTTTAACAAAATGTTTTCTCCCAATCCTTTTTTTTTTTAACATATTTATTTCAGAGAGGAAGGGAAATGGAGAGACAGAAACATCAATGATGAGAGAGAATCATTGATCGCTGCCTCCTGCATGCCCCACCCTTAGGATACAGCTTGCAACCCAGACTTGTGCCCTGACCAGGAATTGAACCCTGACCTTCTGATTCATGGGTCGATGCTCAACCACTGAGCCACAGAGTCTGGGCTCTCCTCATTCTTTTGGAAGCCAGGGGAGAGCTGGCCCCTTCAGCCCAGGAAAGAGTGAGCAGAGGCAGAGAGAGGGGAAGGGGTCAAAGCAGTCCAGAGTCATCCCAATTAGCAGAAGGTAGATGGGATACAAACAAGAGCAGGCAGAGAGTAGAGGGACCTCTTCTCCTCCTCTCCACATTCTACCTCACCGCTCGTCCATACCCAGGCCTCTGGGGGAGGCTATCTGTACCCATCTGGGATGCAGTCACAGCTGCACCAATCTGAGGGAGTATCTTGGTTAGGGGGGCCCCACTCCACATCTGAGCTCTGCCAGAGCCACCCTTTGGTTCCTGGAATCATGGGTTAGACCTTGAAGGAGCTGTCAGTCTAGATTGGGAGCTTCTTAGAAAAAAAGGGGGAGGGGTATAAGCAAAGCACTAAGAGTGGAACCAAGTACAG
Source organism: Lasiurus cinereus (assembly GCA_011751065.1). Taxonomy (NCBI): domain Eukaryota; kingdom Metazoa; phylum Chordata; class Mammalia; order Chiroptera; family Vespertilionidae; genus Lasiurus; species Lasiurus cinereus. The sequence goes on along the minus strand of JAAGEH010000079.1, from coordinate 547,530 downwards.
GCTACGCGCCTAACTCCCAGGGGCCTTCTGCCCCAGGAGGAGCTGGGTGGGGCGAGCCAGGGGTGTATTGGTTTCCAGGGATGCAGGGCCCATGGTGTTCAAGGTCACCACCACTCTGTCCCCCGGCTCTACTGAGCTGGCCTGGAACAAGTAGGCACATTTGTACAGAAGTCAAGAAGCCTCCCAAAACCAAAGCAACCCACACCCTGGGTCTGAGCGTTTGAACTTCACCATAAGAGCATCTCTGATGAAATGAAACTGCCCCAAATGAGACTGGTGGCAGGAAGGGCCTCAAGGGGAAACTTACCCATGAGAACAAGTAGTGGCAGGACTCAGGGTCCAGGTTCAACAGGAAAGCTTAGGATGTGGGGCTCAGCCTGTGGACTGGCCCAGGAGCTCCCAGAGTGGCTTTTAGAGACCACGGCTTAGCAAGGCATTCAGACCTTGGGAGACCGAGGGTGGGGCTCCTCTGCTGCCTGGGCTGAAAGCAGAGCAGTGGCACCATCCCCAGTGAGAACAAGGAAACCTCCTGTGCAGGGCCCTTTCCGGGTAGCAATGGCAGCCAAAGCCAGGAGTTGGACTGAAGTCTCCACCCATTCACTGACACTTGAAATCCTATGCCATCTCTGGTGCTTGTGACCAGGTCCTGGCCCCTCTGTCCCTCTGCTGACCAAGATCCTAAGCCTCTCATATGTCCCAAAGTGTCCCCAGCTCTGTCGTCCAGTGTGATTGACAGCAGAGGGGCTTGGCTATTGGGTTCCTGGGAGAGGCCATCAGACACCATGGTCCCCCTTCTGAATCCTACACTGAATCCCAACACTGGGGCACCTGGCACTTCAGCTATACTTCATCTAATCAGTACCCAGCTGCCTGGGCCCTGCCCACAGCTACACCCAGCAGCCTTTCTGCACTGAGGGCAGCCAGTCCAAGCATATTCCAGGCTGGTCCTTCCTTTTGAGTCTTTGCTTGTGGTGCCTTCTTTCCTCTTCCTACCTGGGTTTGCCTGGTTGATGCTTAGAGATTCAGGTTAGGCACACTCGCCTGAGAAAGCCGTCTCCAAATTTCTAGTATGGACTTCTCTGGCACCCTGCACAGACTTGACTTCTATATTTCTTCCATTCCTTCCACAAATATTTATGTCCCTATTATGCATCTGCTCTAGGTCCCAGGGATGCAGCGATGAACAAGAGAAAACAAAGAAATCCCTGCTGTTATGGAATCTACTTTCTAGAGCATGTAGAAGGGGGACAGAAAATAAATAAAATAAACTACATGGCATGTCAGACTCGAAGTTCTATGAGGATTAAAAAAGCAACAAAGGTGAAGAGTCAGGGGGAGGTCATTTATGGGTGTGTCTCTTTCAATGCATGCTTCTGAAAGACAGGCATTTGGTTGTGTTTCTCTTTGGACCTCAGGTCGAGCAGGGTACCTACTGAGTGGTCCTCTCCACCAGGCCTGCCACATGCACAGCCACTTGCCCCTTAAGACCCCAGAAATCCCTTGGATGTCTGAACCCATGCCTCAATGCTCCAGATCACCCAACCAGTAACCAAGGAGTGAGGGCCCAGGAAAGTCAAGGTAGGGCTTCCACGGGATTCCAGGACCACCCAAGCAACCTGCATAGCCCTTCTTAAAAACAATTTGGGGATCGAGCCAATAATGTTTCTGCCAGCCTTTAAAGGGGACTTTGGGCAAAGAACTAATAACAGATTTTTGATGAAGGTCTGCATCCCAATGCGGCATCAACAACCGGATGTCCTAGAAGACAATCCTGCCCAGATAGCATCGTAAGAACCATAATCCACTTAAAGAGGCTGGATCTGGTCCAGGGAGAAGAGGTCAGCTTTAGTGCTGTTTTCTAGAAGTTTCTTTTTATGATTTTTTAAAATCAGTTATACTAGAAATTAAACTCATTTCCTCCCAGGTCACAGCTCAGATAGGCACTCTATGTTCCAAGAAATTCCTCTCCTGCTCCTAGCCCCCAGTTTTCCCACAGATAATCCCTCATCCAAGGTGGCCCAATCCCTTTCTTCCGGGATGTGGAAGTGAGTCCCAGAGTCCCAGAGGTGTTGCTGCTGCTTGGAAGCTGCCTCATGAGCACTCTGCAGCTGGGGGAGGACATAGAGCTGGAATCAGTGCCACACCCAAGGCAAAGCTCCCCAGCTGCCAAGAGAGGGTAGAGCAAGTGTGCAAAGGACAGAGGGATGGGGGCTATGAGAGACAGAGACAGAGATACGGAAAGGTGTGGGGAGAGAGAGAGGGCAAGAAAAAGAGTAAGAGAATAGGAGAGACAGACAGACAGGCTGGCTGGGTCTGGCGGTTTGAGAGAATGCTGAGATACATGTGGTGGTGGAGGCATGCCTGGGAGAGGGGCATGTGGCTCTGCCTGAGGAAGCCAGAGAGGCGAAGCTTCCTGGCAAAGAATGATGATGCTTAAGGTGAGCACCAAGGATGAGTAAGATGAAGCTGAGAAGCAAGGAGCGGAAGGGAGTTCCAGGCTGCACATATCACAGGTAGAGGTATGAGGCATCATGGCATGCCCTGGGACATCCTGCGAGTTGGGGATGACTAGACAGTGAGTAAGATTGAAGAAAGATCAGGAGCCAAGACCCAAGGGCACATATATCATACCGAGGAACTTGGACTTGGTGATTGGTCAGCTGTGTGGCAATGTTCATGGAGCAGCAAAAGATGCATTCCATGGGTAAAAGAAAACATTTTAAACTTTAGATGCCGTATCAGGACTGAAGATATCTATCAGAGCATTGGCAGCATGGAAGTGAAGAAATTCTAAAGTGGATGAGAAGTGAGGCAGAATGAGAGAGAAGAGCACTGCACTGAGTATAAAACCCCAAAGAGCAAGACTAGGATCTTCAGATCCCAGCCTCCATCAAAGAGTCTCTGAAGAATCGTTGATGAATAGAAGGAACACCAGGTGAAGGCTGTGTTGGGAACCAAGAAGTGGAAAGTCTCAAGAATGAGCGTATCAGATCAATAAAGCAGTCCAGAAAGATACGGACTGACATGTATCCAGTTGGCTTGATAATCTGGAAGTCACTGGAGACTAAAGTAGTTACAGTGGAGCTGAAGGGACAGAATGCTGTGGGGTGGGAAGGATAGAATTTCCCAGTGAAGATGGCTCTTTTATCAAGCTCAGGGCAAAGGAAAGGGAAGAGAACAGGGTCCAAGGAAGGTGCTTTGGAGGAGGGGGAAGCTTGAGTATGTTTCTGAGGGGGAGAGGAGAGAGGTTGAAGACATCAGAGGGAGATAGGAGTAGGCGGATTAAGTCCCAGAGGCATCAGAGGTAACACAATCCAGTGTACTTGGGAGGGGCTGACTTGAACCTGAGGAGGGATGCCTCCTACTGGAGACCAGGGAAGGTGGGCAGGTCTGTGTGAAACACAAGCAAAGCAGGATGATGTGAACAGTAGCAGGGCTCAACCCAGGATGAACAGTGGGAAGAAATAGTAATGAGAGCTTACCTGTGGATCCTAACCCTTTCCAAAGAGAGTCCAGAATAACTTGCCAATTCTAAATGAGTAGCTTTCTTCTACAGTCAACCCAGGAACAAGGAAAGATCTGAGTTTGGGTCAGAAAATTAGTAATTTTACCAGGTATTTCAGGCACCAGGTGACAACAGGTTTAGGATCAAAATGTAAGATGATGCTGAAATGGAGCAGAGGTAAAAGTCACTGGAATTGAGAAAAGCAAAGACATCTGAGGCTAGGTTCCTGGGTAGAGGTTTCAGGTCAGAATGACATTCAGCTGCAAGCAACAGAAAATGACTACAGTGGTTTACAAGAGTAAGGGTACACATAGTAAGCCCAGAGTGGACAGATGTTGCTAATCTTTCAATCGATTTGAAGACAGGATGGCCACTCTCATCTCTTTTTCCTCGTGGTTCAAAGATAACTGCCCCTGCTCCAGCCATCATATCTACAGTTAAGGAAGGAAGATGCTACCAGACATGTATGTCCCGGGGTATCAAGAAAGCAGATGCTTTTCCAGAAAACATTTCCTCACTGCCAGCAGATTCCCACTTAGGTCTCCTTGAGAGAACTAAGACACATGGCCTTTCCTGAATGCAGGAGAAGTGAGAACAAGGCTGCCATGATAGAGGTAAACCCTGAGCCTGGTCTCACGGCTGCAAGGAACCAGATTCAGGGAAGAAGGCGGAACTGCACATTGGTCAGGCAAAGATGAGATCTGCTACAATAGGTCCTCTGAGCTGTGAAAGCAATCTTGCCCTGTCCCCAATGGTTGAGACTCAGGTTTTGTCTCCCAGCAATGCTGGGTAAGAGCTTTCCAGGACTCCTGCTCCCACCCCCTCCTCAGGGCCCTCTGGTCCTCTGAGCAGAACAGACTAAGGCAACACAGAGGCAACCCATGGGCAAGACACTGATGTGGCTACTAACTGGCTGTGAGGGCCAAGGAGATGAAAGGGTAAAGTTGATCCCATTTCAAACCTAGGTGACCTGTCTGCGGCCCATGGCAGCCCAGAGGACCTGGGCAGCAGTGGTGTCCCGGTGTGTGGCCAGGATGTCAGGCTTTGTCTCAGATCCACCAGAGTGTGGGTGACTGAGTTCCTCCTGTCCCTCTACCCTTTGTCCACTCCTTCAAACACACCCTCTAACCAGAGGGCCTTCACATAAACTGTCAGTCTAGAACGCTCCTCCCCATATTGTTCTCCAGGCTAACACTCACTCTTACTTTGGACCCTAGCCTAAGCATCACTTTCCTAAGGATGAGGATGCCTCTCCTGGCCCTTTGCCTGGTCAGTTCTTTCTGTTTTCCATCGCAGGAAATAATTCTCTATTAGTTAAGGTAACTGCAGTTGTTACCAAGTCAAAGTTGAGGCCTCAGTGAGCAAGCACAACAGTGATTTATTTCCCTTAATTGTGAAGTTCGATGTGGCTTGGGTGGCCCTCCTTCATCTCATAGCTACACCATCTCCACGGTGCCCATGGTCATCTAGGCAGAGCTGAGGAGGTTAAAAGAGACATGCCAACTCTTAAAGTCTTTCCCTGGAGGTGACCGACATCACATCCACTCAAGGTCCTTGGCCAAAATTAATCACATGGCCCCAACCCAAACTCTAAGGAGGGGAGATGGGAAATGTGGGGAAGCACACAGCATATTTGGTAAGTGCTGCCCATCTCTGCCACAGCTCTTCCTAAAACCTCTTATCACAATTGTCATTTTACATTTGTTTACAAGCTTCTTTTTTAAAAAATATATTTTGATTTTTTACAGAGAATAAGGGTGAGAGATAGAGACTTAGAAACACCGATGACAGAGAAACATTGATCAGCTGCCTCTTGCACTCCCCCAACTGGGAATGTGCCAGCAACGAAGGTACATGCCCTTGACTGGAATTGAACCTGAGGAGCGCAGGCCGATTCTCTATCCACTGAGCCAAACCGGTTAGGGCTATTTACAAGCTTCTTTGATGACATGTGTCCTTTTCCTTAGGCTATGAACCCCATTAGGGCAGCAACTGTGTGTGCGTTAGTTTATCAGTCACCTTCAGATTACCTGTGTGTAGTAGGCGTTCACTAAATACTGCATGACTGAACCGAGTAAGCGGGCAAGTGGGCTCAGCAATTGGATTCACTTCCGGAGACAGAGCATCAATTCAGAGGTGAAAGAGATGAAATTGACTTAGCAATCGGTGGGGTAGCTCATTTGACCGGAAAGAGCAAGAAGATGTGATAGGAGAAGGTGTTTGGGTGGAGGAGTGCCCTCCATTAATAAACCAACTTTTATTAATTCACTTGCAAGCCCTCTGGCCCTCCCTTAGCTGCCTTGGGGCAAGAAGTAGGGAAGCCAGGAGCTGTGGGGGAGAAGCCGACGATCGCCTAGCCATCACCAACACCCACTCCTAACCCCCTGACCCTACCTCCGCCAAAAATAACGGAGCAGCAGCAGAATCTGCAGTCTCTATAATTAGGCCCCATGAAGAGGGGAAGCGATCTCAAAAAGGCAGTTGTTTAGCTCTGTTAGCTGTCGGAACTGAAGGGAGCCTGTTTCCCAGAACCGAGGGCTTAGCCACTTGCCTGAGGACAGGCAGGCAAAGGAAAAAGAAACTACTCAGGAAAAAAGGCTTGGGACCTCTGGAAAGGTGGTGGGCTCTGGATGCATCTAAAACCCGGCTCTGCCTCTCACCAGCTCTGCGGTGGTGGCCACAGTACCCAGCTTCTCTAAACTTCAGCTTCCTTGTCTGTAAAATTAATTCTTCATCATCAAGTCTAAGATGCCCTTTCTTTTCACATTTTAACATCTCTGAAATTTGCAAACAAATGGCAGGTGACAATATTGTTTACAGAGTGTTTTTTTTCTTAACGTTGCAACATGCAGCTATGAGTACTACAACCCAGGTGTCCTATATTTGATAAAATACAGTATTGCCCTTTTTGTTTTAGTATCCGCTATTGAGGTAGGTAATGCCTCTGGCATAGGACCTGGCCATAGTAGAGTCTCAAAATAATTGCTATTTTAAACTTATTACTTCATGATATAAAAAGAAAAACAGTCTTCAGGCTCTTTGTGAATTGCTTGATTTCTATCCTCAGACTCTGCACAACTGTCATTATGGGCTTTAGGAAGTGCCCTTGCATGACCTGTTAGGTGAAATGAGCTAATTTTTCAGGTGGGACTGGAATAAAAGCTAGATGAGATGAGGGGGCACAGAGGAGTGGGGGAAAGAGAGAACACCGAGAGAAGAGAAGTTAAAGCCTTAATATTAACTGATGACTTCATTGGAACTGTACAATCACAATTGAACTGTAGGAGATGCTGGCTCCAAGCCGGGGAAAGGCAGCGAGCCCGAATGCAAGATCAGGCCTCATGAATGACTCAGCAAGGAGCAAAGAACATCCAGGATGACAAATAATCCTTAGCCTCAGAGAACCAGAGACTGGAAGAGTCGAGAAGCCATGAACTTGGATTATTATAAAATTGAAAGTTGAAAATGTAAAACTTTTCTTTTTCATTGAAAAGATAGAAACCTTTGTTTGGTGCAAAGCTCCCCACTAATTTGTAAAGAAATGAAGGAACCCTGTTAGGTACATGGGAAAGAATGCCCAAATTTATCCCTGGTTTGGATCCAGCTCCTCCCCCTCGATGTCCATCCTCACCCCCAACTCCACCCTCAGCCCACCCTACCCCTACCGCAGTGATTTGCTCTATTTGAATTGTATTAATTTGAATTGTTGAAGTTGTCTTCGTGTGTGACTATCTGGATATTTGTACTTGAGTTTCACACTTAAAAGTTAAGTTCAGTTTTTGAAGTGCTTTTTATAAAAGGATTTCTTTTCTTTTTTTCCTACCACCATTTATGCCCCCTAAGGATTTAATTTCTTAATGGAGTGGAATAATATTTAAAGGCAAATCAGGTTTTGATTTGCATTGATCTGGAGAACTTCTACAGGATGTCAAATGTTTATAGTTTTTCAGATCAAAATGATAAGAAACTTGGATAAGTATCAACTCTTATTTTAAGGAAAGGGAATTATTAATAAACTAGAGGCCCAGAGCATGAAAATTCATTCACTGGAGGGGGGCCCTTCAGCCTGACCTGCCCCCTCTCACAGTCTGGGAGCCCTCAGGGGCGGAAGGTGATCCAGCAATCAGGGAAAGGTGATGCCCCATCACACCTCTGCTGTTGCCACTGCCATCAGCGCAAGCCTTAGCCAGCCCTGGTTACCTGAACCTTGGGTGGCCCTGGGCCGCTGGGCAGCTGCCATCTGAGGCTTGCCTGTGCCTCGGGCTAGCTCTGGGCGGCTGGGAGTGCTGAGGGGACTGGGCCACTCTGGAGGCAGGCGCACAGAGTGGCCGGACCCACCTGGGGGCAGGCCCCGGAGGGGCCGTGCACCTGCGCCGTGCACCTGCCACCCTGACGGGGCTGAGGGGATTGGGCACCACTATCTTGTGGCCCTGGGGGCCACCATCTTTGAGGGTGTGGTAGTCAATAGTGTATTCCCTCCTTATTGGCTGTGGTCATTGCCATCTTTGTGAGGGCTTGACTGCCAATTAGCAGAAGAGAGCAAATGTGAAGATGCTCAGTTTTGTGTGTAATTCAGTGCACAATTAAATAAGTGTGTCCATTTCTGCTAAGTGAAGCTATAAAGTTGTATAGCAAATTTATATTAAAAAAATAAAGATCCTATAAAAATGAAGAACTGAGTTTTTGCTCATAAGATAGCTTGGCAAATAGCAACATTAAATTAAAGGACAAATTACATATTTTCCATGATGTAATTTGTCCTTTAATTTAATCAAAATGACTTCTTTAGAGATAATTTTTGTTAAAGCAGTCAGTGGTGAAACTTACATTTGAAAGCTGAGATAGAAATTGGGCTGGTTTTAAAGTAATTTTTATTTAAAAACATCCCATAGTGTTAATTTGTTTAGTAAATTGAATCAGGGACATCCAATAATTATTGCAGAATGGGATGGGATTTTGTCTTTAGAGGTATCTCATCTACCTATAACCTAGCCTGTGCTCTGGGGCGGTTTGTGGTATGATCATCATAAAATGGGCTTGGTCCACTGAACACCTGTGATCAACTCAAATCTACAAACTATAAACACTTGTAATAAAAATGTTACATTGTTTATATTTTATACATTTTGAAAGTAGTTTTATATCTTTTAATTTGAAACTTTCTTTAGAGCATAGTCAGTCCCTATCACTGGGGTTATTCGAGAAGTGGCTGGAAATTTATGTGAATGGTCCCAGAGGTGGCTAGTAGAGCGTGTTGTGAATGTGGAATCAGCATGGCTGGATGCATTAGGGTTTGCAGGAGCTGCACTGAAATTGTGACGAGGCACATGGATCCTTAGTCTAGAGGAAATCAAGTTTCAGCTTGATGGACTTGATCTGGGTCATCTCCAACACACTTTGTGTACCTCATGTACTGTTCCTCAGACTCTGTGGCAATAGAAATAATATCTTCTGCATCAATCCTAAGATAGCCAGAGATATTACAGCTCCTTCTTGGGGGTCCTGCTGGCAAGTGGTGGCCAGGTACCAAGTCCATCCCCTACATCCTACCTACATGCTGTCATCTGGACCACACCTGAAGTGGAGAGAGCCTGTCTTCTGTACCATTCTAGGTGTGAACAATCCTTTATGGAAGCAGTGGGTGGCAGCTTCCCTGGGCTCTCTTCCAACTGACGCAGAATCTTGAGAAGGTTGGATTCTAGCCAAGGCCACTGCTTGAGTGTGTCTCTGGTGCCTTATCCTGATCCCTAAGTCCTTCTTCTTCCAGAAAGTAAGCAAGTGCTCATACTGCCAGAGGTTCCTAGTCACCCTTCAGTCAGATATGCCTATATTGAAGCCTGTGGAGCATGAAGTTGCAGATTCCTGGTGAAATTGCCTAGCAGAAATCAAGTTTCAGCTTAATGGATTTGATCTGGGTCATCTCCAACTCACTTTGTGTACCTCATGTACTGTTCCTCAGACACCGTGGCAATGTTTATAATGTCTTATAATGTCTGGCCTCCCCTTTGCTCTCTTCCTATTTTAATATTATCTAGTTAGTTATGACAGTAACAATACTAGAAGCATAGCTGAATGGGTATATATTCATCTTTTGAAGCTCAGGTCTTTCAACCATGACAATCTAGAAGAAACTTTACTACAGGGAGTTGTTAGCATGTTTTTTACCACAACCACCAGGACTATTGTCTTTTTTTTTTTAATATATTTTTTTATTGATTTCAGAGAGGAAGGAAGAGGGAGAAATAGAAACATCAATGATGAGAGAGAATCATTGATTGGCTGCCTCCTGCCCTCCCCTCACTGGAGATCTACTTCACAAGCTGGGCATGTGTCCTGACTGGGAACCGAACCGAGACTTACTGGTTCATAGGCCTATGCTCAACCACTGAGCCATGCAGGCTGGCAGGACTGTTATCTTTGTAATGAAGGAAAACTGGGAGCTCCAGCTAAAATAGGACTTCCCAGAATCAGGGCTGGGGCCAGGTTGCCAGTTTACTCATGTCTTGAGCTGTTAAGATGGTGGTTGTCCACAGAGATAAGTCACTGGACAGCTGAACAGAGCCTCAGGGCACAGATGCTTGTCAGGACAAGTCAGGATGACTTGCTGGGTGCCATCTAGGGGAGGTCCTCACTGGAGCACAGATTTCACCAGGTCATTAAGGAGATGATTTTATTCAAGCTACTCAATAAGGAGAACATCCATTAATGAGGAGCATATCACAGAAAAGGAAGGGATCCTGGGATTTTATAGAGAAAGGTAAAAAAGGGAGTCATCTTAGAATCTAATGGTTGTCATGAGTAAGGATGGAGATGAGACTTACTTACAGAACCTCCTTGAATTCCTTGAAGCTAAGATGTCTACGCTCCTGGTGATGTAGTGCATAGTCTTGTTATCTCTCATCAAAAGCATGCTGACCCATCTTTTTGGACTTCCTTAGTGGTCCAGCAGCAGCTTGTCCAGGGAGAATTCCAACCCTGTGCATGGTCTGCTGTGGTGTTGGTTCCTTCAATGCCAAATCACCAGCCTTTAGCTCACTGTGCTTCTTAAATTCAGAGGGAAAGGCAAAGCAACCTGTAGTCTGGTAGAGATCTGAGCAATCAAGTGTTAGTTTGTGGTGATGCTGAGTCAGGTGGAAGAAAAAACTGAAACATTAGATTGGAGGATTGTAGTTGTATTTTGAAGAAAACTGGAAGAATTGAAAATTTGGTAAGGATTGGCCATTGGGCAAGGTAAGAGATATAATTCAAATTGTCCTCATTTTTTTTTTTTCTGAGAAAAGAAAGGAGAGGGAGATAGAGGTAGAAACATCAATTGGATGCCTCCTGCATACCCCCTACTGGGGATTGAGCCCGAAACCCAGGCATGTACCCTGACCAGGCATGTACCCATAACCTCCTGGTTCATGGGTTGGTGCTCAACCACTGAGCAACATTGGCCAGACTCCATCAGTATCTAAACATGCCCAAATCTCAGTTATTTTCTAGACCCTCTCTTCACTAGGCATTCTTTCCCACTTTCCTGTCTTGAAAATACAACCTATGCACATTATTTCCAAATCTCTCATTCACACCTAAACCCACTGCCATCCCAGTGTTTCTTCGCTCATTACTCCATTGGTACAGCTTTTTCTAAGGTCACTAAAATGCTCCTGTTGCCACATCTAACCAATAATTTCAAACCTTAGTATTACTTGATCCTATTGCAGTACTAAATTATTTCTCTTGAAATGTGCCTGTGGGACATAACACTCTCCTGTTTTTCACCCTATCTTCTGATTGCTCCTAGATGATGTTCATCTTTCTAAATAACTAGACATACTCCAAAAACCTGGTTTCCATCCCATATTCTCCATTCTTTCCTGCCATATATATATATATATATATATATATATATATATACACATATATCCATCAAATCACCAAATACTGCCTTCTAAATACTTTCTTTCTAATTATTTCATCCTTGCCCATGTCCCTACCATAGTCCTAGCTCAGGCCCCATTATCTCTTGCCAGGATGGCATTGCCTCCTACTGACCCCACTACCACTAATCAGGTCTTCTTCTCATCCATGTGGCACACAGGATCAGAATGGCATTTCTAAATCTAAAGTATACATCTGAGCTTGTCATTCCATGGCTTAAAGTTTCATCAAACCTCTTTTCACTGTCTTCATGTGGAAAGTCAGTCTTCTTAACATGGATGAAATGGCTTTTCATTATTGGACTTTTGCTCATCTCTCCAATCTTACCTGTGCCAACTCCTCTCCTCAGTTCTGCTGTTAGTGACAGAATGGATGGGCCTTCAAGGCATTCTACTAAGTAAAATAAGCTCTACAGAGGAAGACAAATACTATATGTTCTCATTTATATGCAGAATCTAAAAAAGCTGAGCTCATAGAAATAGCAGAATGGTGGTTGCCAAGGGCCATGGATAGAGAAAATGGGGAGATGTCTGATCAAAAGGTACAAATTCCCAGCTATAAGGCAAATAAAATCTGGGGATCTAATATTCAGCATTACTATATTTTATATTAGAGGCCTGGTGCATGAAATTCATGCACTGGTGGTGGTGGGGAATCCCTCAGCCTGGCCTGTCCTCTCACAATCTGGGACCCCTCAAGGGATGTCTGCCTGCTGATTTAGGCCCAATCCCCGATCTGGGATCCCTCACACCTGATCACTTACCACTCAGCTCCTTACGGCTCACTGCTCCTTAGCAGCAGGCTCCTTAGCACTGGGCTCGCTGCTCCTTAGCACTGCCAAAGAAGCAAGAGATGCTCCCACCCCCACCGCTGTGCTCACCAGCTGTGAGCCCAACTTCTGGCTGAGCAGCTGCCCCCTGTGTGAGTGTACTGACCACCAGTGCTCATCACAGTGACCAGTCACTCTGATTGTTCTGCCATAACGGTCACTTAGGCTTTTATTATATAGACTAGTGCCCCAGCATATGAAATCATGCACGGGTAGTGTCCCTAGGCCTAGCCTGCAATCAGGGTCATCTTCTGCTTGCTTGCCAGTCCCCAGTCCTGCCCCATCACTGCCACTCACCCGATTTTGCCATCTGGGTGAATGGAGCCTGTGAGCTGGGGGGAAGGACTAAGAGGTCTGCCTTCTGCCTGCTCACCAGTCCTGCCCCACTGCCACCAATCCAATTCCCCATGGTTCCCCATTGGCTATCTAGCGATCAGAGCCTGCGGAAGAAAAATGCTCAATGCACTTCATAGAGACTGGTCAATTTGTCGTTCTGGTCATTACGCCATTATGGTTGCTGGCCTTTTATTATATAGGATAGTTGAAAGTTATTGAGAGTAGATCTTAAATGATATCACCACACACATACACACAAAGTCAAAATTATGTGAGGAGATGAAAGTATTAACTAACCTGGCTGTAGTAATCATTTTTCAATATAAACATGTATCTAGCCCTCACAGGGTAGCTCAGTTGCTTGAGCGTTTCCTGATACACCAAGGTTGCAGGTTTGATCCCTGGTCAGGGCACATACAAGAATCAACCAATGAATGCATTAATAAGTGGAAAAACAAATCTATGTTCCTCTCTCTTCCTCTCTGTCTCTCCCCCTTCCTCTCTCTAAAATCAGTAAATAAACTTTTTAAAACATGTATCTAATCACCATATTGTACACCTTAAACTTATATATGTTATATGTTAATAATATATCAGTAAAGCTGGGGGGAGGGGTAATAGCAATAAAAAATTCTCCTCCTCTAAGCTCTACAGATTGGGGGAAATGTGCACTTCCTCAAATTCATTGTGCTTTCTGGCTTTTGGTGCTACTTGAATGGTTTTGCTTGAGCATTTTTCTTCATCTCCAACTGGCCAAATCTTATTCACGCTTCATGTCTCACTCTTTCGTATTGCCTGGACTACAAACTCATTGAGTTGCTCAATGTCTCATTCCCACCGCCTGTACTCAGTAATTATGTGCTCTCAGAAAGTATTTGTTGAGTAAACAAAGTTTCAATGAGCTTTAGAGCAGGTTTGGTGGGTATGAGGCTATGGGAAGGGTGGGTAGATGGGAGGAGCAACTAAACAGAAGAGTTCTAAAGTTCAAGCTTCAAAGGTACAGTGGTGGTGACCGAGAGACCCCGGGTGGGGCTACCTGAGTGATTGTTGAAGGGGAGTGGAAGTGAAGGTCACTGGAGCAGAGAATAGGAGGGAACTATGATCCAACACCTGAGATGAGTGGTACTTCTGTTGCCAAGGAAAGGTAAGGTATGAAGTCGGGTGGAAGGGAAGCTGTGAGTCAGGCTCCAAAGTCTTTTCACAGGTGGTGAGATTAAGGAGGGGAGGTGCCTTCATCTCATGACCCAGCTTCAGTGGAGGAGAGGAAGGAAAACGACAGTGATGGAAGATTTATACAAGACCAACCATGACTCCAGAGAATGGCGGCCCTTCCTTCTGAACCTGAGGTCTATGCACTCGGCATAGGAGAGTTGAGGTGCCTCTGTGAAGAGGGTTTTAAGGTGAAGAGGTGGAGGAATTTCCCAGAAAGAGGAAATATATCTCGAATGGGCTTTCCAGAGAGCCCAGTGGAAGGAAGAACGTGTAAATTTAAGTGATCAAATGACAGGGCTCCTTCTGCTTTGGCTTCAGAATTTGTTCTTGATGCAGAAATTTCTGCTGTTTTGCTGGAAACCTGACCTTTCAGTAAAGAAATAAAAAACTTGCATATGGGGTTATCCACCCCCGTGCAGTCACTAATTCTGTGAGAAATTGGGTCTTGACTTGTTTTTGTGGGATGTCAGCACAATCAAGGCCTCCCTTTGGGATTACAATAAAAGAGGATGTCTATCTTAAAAAAAAAAAAAAAGGAAAGAAAGATGTAGGGATAAAGTCCTTATTGAACAAAGTCTCAAAATTAGATAAAACTTCCAAGACTGCCTCTCAGGAGGCCTGGCACCTCCCTGCCATGGTTACTGGAAAGAAGCAAAGAGCAGGTCGGGGACCAGCCTGTTCAGGACTTTTTGTCAGCTGACTTCTCTTTAGTAGCCTATGCGACCACGGCTTTTCTAACAGCTTCTAATATGCTTGAGGTAATTGTCTGAGGTTGGGATGGACTTCGCTTTTAACATGTCGATATTTTACTGATATTTCAAACTTTTTAATTAGGTTTTCCCTATATATTTACTAGCAATGTAGTCTAGTTTTCTTTTTGTGTCAATTGCTTTATAGGGGGTTTGTATCAAGATTATAATGAGAACAAGAAAAATCGGCACCCTCCCATCCCCTTCCCAGACCAATGCAAATCACTATCTGCATTTCAACAGGAGGCCCCAGTAATTAAGCTAATGATGTGGACATTACAGATTGAGAAGCTGCCCCAGGCCTTGTCATTTACTGAAAACTGCTCCTTCTCTCACATCAGTGTAAGCAACCTGGCTCTCCAGCCAGCACTTCCTTCAGTCCAGCTCACTCCCCAAACTGTGCTGGTTCCAACAATCCTTTCACCCACACTTTCATGGGTCCTTCCAACACCTACAGGGTATGCCTGCATCTCCACTCCCATTTCCTCAACTACCTCCAATATGGCTTGGATTCAATAGTCGGCCATTACTATTATTACTTTCTTGATTACATTCTCTCTTAGCTTTTTCTCTCTCCATGGAGTTCTCTCACAAAAATAACCCTGGTTGCCAAAACCGGTTTGGCTCAGTGGATGGAGCGTGGGCCTGTGGACCGAAAAATCCCAGGTTTGATTCTGGTCAAGGGCATGTGACTTGGTTGTGGGCACATCCCCAGCAGGGGGCGTGCAGGAGGCAGCTGATCAATGTTTCTCTCTCATCCATGTTTCTAACTCTCTTTCCCTCTCCCTTCCTCTCTGTAAAAAATCGATAAAATATATGTATATTTTTTAAAAAGAATCTTTCTTTCTAAAAATAAAAATAAAAATAAAAAATAATCCTGGTTGAATAAATACAACACTTTCCCAGTAACTTGTGGCTGGAGAAAAACACAAAATAACTCTGCTGACCCATCCAGCTTTACTCCTCCTCTTCCCTCAAACTTCCAACAGCTCCTCCCCTCCAGGCTCTGATGATGATGTTGCTTCCCATCCTAAAATAAAAAACAAACAAACAAAAAGAAAGAAAACAAGCAAACAAAAATTCCTTTGACCCTATATTCTTTTCCAGCTACCACTCATTTCTCTGCTCCTCTTTAGAATAAAACTTCATGAAAAAGTTCTCTACACTCATGTTGTCTCTTTCTAAAGCCCCATTCTCTCTAGAGACCACTCCAGCCAGGCTTTTCCACCCAACTCTGCTGAAACAGCTCCTACAAAGGCCACAAGTTACTTCTAAGATCCTGATGCCAATGGCCAATCACTAATACCAACCTAGACTACATTGCTACTATTAGCCAGAATGAATCAGTGTCATTGATCCATCCTCCATCCCTTGATCTCCTGTGTCTTTTCCTGCCCCACCCCACGCCCCTGCTCTTCTCCTCAGCAACTTTTGCTGGTTCCTTGTCATCTCCCTGAACTCTCAAGTATTGGGGGCTTCCTGCTCTTCCTTGGCTTTGCCCTTTATTAACACTTACTCCCTAAATTGTCCCATTGAGTCTTGAGATTTTACTGCCCCAAGGACTCCCAAAATTCTATCTCTAGCCCAGACCTCTCCTCTAAACCACAGCTTCTATATCCAGCTTGGGTGTCTAACAGGTAGTTCAAAGTTAATATGCCCCCCAAATGTATTCCCGATTTCTTCTCTTCACATCTGCTTCTGTTTGTCTTCCCCATTTTACCAAATTGTAATTTCTAGATGCTTAATAAAATAATGACAAACAAACCCTTAGAAATAAAATTCTGTCCACTCTACTGTTCTTTTTTAATATATTTTATTGATTTTTTACAGAGAGGAAGGGAGACGGATAGAGAGTTAGAAACATCGATGAGAGACATGGGTCAGCTGCCTCCTGCACGCTCCCCACTGGGGATGTGCCTGCAACCAAGGTACATGCCCTTGACCAGAATCAAACCTGGGATTTTCAGTCCAAAGGCCAACGCTCTATCCACTGAGCCAAACCGGTTTCAGCTCCACTCTACCTTTTAAATGCCTTTAGAACCCAATGACTCTTTACTCCTCCCTGGATGGA
The DNA here is from genome assembly GCA_011751065.1 of Lasiurus cinereus. Lineage (NCBI taxonomy): Eukaryota > Metazoa > Chordata > Mammalia > Chiroptera > Vespertilionidae > Lasiurus > Lasiurus cinereus. Next base: position 530,905 of record JAAGEH010000079.1, on the reverse strand, counting down.
GCCTGTCTTCTGTCAACTGGATTATTTCAAAAGGTTTCTAACAGGTTTCCCAGCTGAAGCCTCATGCCCTTCAGACTGGTCTTCACAGACCAACCATAGTGGTCCTTTTAAAATGTCAGACCACATCCTTTCTGTGCTCAAAACTCTCCAAAGAGCTTTCCATCTCATTCAAAGTAAAAACAACAGAGGTCTCATTTCAACCGATAGGGTTCCTGTTCTCTGCTCATCCCTGCTCTCTTCCCACCCTCAGGGATCTCACCTGGCTGGGGTCTATGGCATCCCACCTCAGGGCCTTGGTCTTTGCTGTTCCCTCTTGCCTTTCCAAGCACATAGGGCACAACATGCTCTTTATTCATGTAGCAGCTACCTGTCCAGGAGAGCTATAAACAATAGTACTCTATACTCTCTCCCTCTCTTGGCCTGTGTTGCTTTTCTCCATAGCACTGAAAACTATCCAATGTCATATACGTACTTTTATTGTTTGTCTCAGGAGCAGGAAATGTTTTGTTTACTGTCCCACCACCTGAAACAGTGCCTGTCACATAGTAGAGGCTCAAAACCCCTGTCCAACTACAAAAAAGAAAGCAAGCAACAGAAAGAAACAAAAGTAAACATATACAACATTTCTATGTTCCAGACTCTGCTGTCTGCAATGCCTTTTCTCCTTCATCCTCATAAGCCTATGTTCCTATATTCTTATACGTGTGCGCAAAAAACCCAGACATAGGGACAGGAAATGGCCCATGGAGACTAATGGTAGAGCTGGATTTAAATCCAGGCAGTTGAATCCTATTAATCTGGATCATTCTATCACTGTCCACACTCTCTCTCAGAGGACGCTAAAATGAGAATTACTTGTCCCTCACAAGGATGACAGTTTCAATCTACACAAAGTCAGCTAGGTCTTTAGCAGAAATAAAACTTAATGTTAAGAGTTGAGGAAGTGGTTGTGGAAAGTGAGCGTGAGATTCCCCCAAGAACCATGCTTACACAGAAAAGGGGGTGAGCACCAATATTTAAGTGTCAGATGAAAGAAGGAGGAAGTCCCTATTTTCAGCTTCTGCATTTCTGTACACGTTCACTCCCTATTCACCCCGGCCAGGGACTCCGGCGCCGAGTCCGCCCGCTCGCCAGGGGGCGTCGGAGGCCGAAGGGGGCGTTGCGGTGCCGCCCGACGTCGCGCCCTCGGCGGCTGCGCAGTGCGCACGTCAAAGCCGGGCTCTGTCCGGGAACGGGGAGCGGCGCGGCCTGGGAGAGACCCAGTCTCCGGGAGCCGAGCGAAGGCAAAGGCGGCGCCGGCTCTGCAGCAGCAGCCGCAGCCCAGGCGATCGAGCACAGCAGTGAGGCGGCCGCCGCGGGAGCCCCAGGGCCGCCATCTGCCCGCGCCGCCGCCGCCGCCGCCGCCGCCGCGGGAGCCCGTCGCTGGGAGCAGGAGCAGGCGGAAGACAACGGAGGGGCCGAGCGCCCGAGCCGTCGCGGGGACCGAGCGAGCAGCCCGAGGCGGCGGCGGCCGAGGACGGGGACGGCGAGGACGCGGAGGCTGAGAGGGAGCCGCCCGGCCCAACCCCGTGAGTGACCCCGGGCCCTGCCCTGCTTGCGGCGCGGACGCCGGCTCGGCTTCCGCCTGCCCTGCCCGGCCCGTCACCGGCCCCGGGGCTGCCTCCATTTTCTCGGGCCGCTGCGGCCCGGCCTCTCGCGGAGCCTGCCCTCCTGCTCTGGCCGACGCCGCGCCCCGGGGGCTGGCGGCGGGGTCGGGCCGGCCCGGGCTCTCCCGCCGCCCCGCCGCGGGTCCCTGGCCGGGCGGGCGGCGTGGGGACGTCCCGGCCGGAGGGCAGGGAAGTGCGGGCCGCGCCAGCTGTCACTCCTCCCATCCAGCACGGACCCCCGGTAAACTTTCTGTTACCCCGGGGGGGGGGGGGGGGGGGGGGCAGGTCCTGTCGCCGTGCTCTTCCTTTGGGGAACATGCCTAACTGACTTGGGGTTAGGAATTGTGCGGCCCCGAGTGTTGCCGAGTTCGGTTGGACCCGCCCGAGCGCGCTGAGCTGCGTGCCGGCAGGCGCCCTGCTCGTCCGCTCCGGAGGGATTCAAAGGTGAACCCAGCCCCGCCGTCTCCTCCCGCGAGGAGCTTTTACGCCCTGGTGTGGGTGATAAGCGCCGGGCACAGATAATCCGATACCAGGAAGGAGGCGATAAAAGTCTTCTGGAAGGACTGCCAGGTGCTAGAAGGGAATCCAGGGAAGACGGGGGGCTCCCCGATCCGCCAGTCACTTCCGCCCAGCAGAAATCGGGAAGGCTCCCTTGGGCGAGGCTGTGCCTAGGGGAGTGAGTGCCTTCAAGGCTGAATGGGGATTTGGGAATGAGGGTTGCAGAATAAGACAGTATGTGGAGAGTGGATAATAGCAAAGCTTAGAGGGCAAAGGTAAAAAAAAAAAAAAAAGGCGTTGTGTAAAAAAAAAATTAGTGGATAATTCATTCTGTTGCCCAGGACCTTGGTGGAGGACGTGGGGGTGTGCTAAAGAGGTATTTGGGGACCTGATCCTTGAATGCTGGAGAGGGAGCTGTTTGAATGGCATTCTACAGGAAACTTAAGAGCTCATTTCTCGGTGACTCATGAGCCCGGAAATGTAAGTTAGGGGGGTATTAAAGGCGCTCTTGTGAGAAAGAAAGGGGAGAAGGAGGCCCAGTCAAGAGTTGGCGTTCTGTGGCTTGAATATAATACAGTTGGAGATCGATTTTGACAGCTTCCCAGATATTTAAGTCCACGTCCAGTCTAAGCTTAAGTACCTTTTGCAGAAAGCTTCATTAGACATCAGGCACCACTTGAGTAATGGAAAGATGTGTTTAAAATAAACTCCGTTGGTGCAGTTCTCTCAAATGCACCAAAACTTCTTGCCTTGTGTATTAGGTGTCTGCACTTGGGAATTACTGACCTGAACATAACTTAAATTTGAGATGACATTTGTGCAAAGCAATCTAAATGGATTATTTTAAAAATCAAATTGTTGCTAATATTCTGGGATAGGAAATTGGACATGGAACCTTTTTTATAAAAAGGTGAAATTTCATTTTTAGTTCTGAAAATTCTTTATAAGAGAGCCAGAAACAAAATTCTCTAGCTTTATTTCGTACATTAAAAAAAAAAAAACATTACTAGCAAGTAATTAGCTGTATTTGAAGCCTAGAATCTATGGAAACAGTTTAGAGCCTGTGTTAGTTTTGTAAGCAGCTGTTTGTTGTTTGCTTATATGACAAGTGAACGTCAACTTTTTTCAATTAAAAAAAAAGTTGTTAAATGCAGGAAATACTGGAAAATTTTTAAAACATATACTTTTATCACTTAAATTTGGTTACTGTTAATATTTTTTTATTTTTTGCATATTTCCTTTTAAGTCTTTTGCTTACTTTTTCTTTACATAATGGAAATAAACTGTATATATATATATATATCACTTTTAAGCTTTTTTTTTGCCATTAAGTATCTTCATGTAAAAATATTTTTGCCCAAGTAAGAGAATTCTTCTTAAATGTATTATTTTCTTTCTGACAAGGTTGCATTATTTATGTCAGATAAAATGCAGTAGTCATGCATTTTATTTAATAACTGCTATTGTGGACAGAATTTTTTGTAAAGGTTTCTTGTTTGAAGTATATTAACTTCTCTGTATAATTTAGATCCTATTGCTTGTTGAATAAGTATTACTTAGGACACATCTTGTCATCAGGTGTGGAAAAGATCACACATTTCTGACAAACGAGAAGATGTACTTTTTTAAAAGGCATTATAAAAAAGATTACTTTCATAACTCATATATCTCCCACACAATGTAATGTGCCTCCCATTTCTACACCCCACTCTCACAAATAGTCTTTATAAGCCATCTATATAGGCTAACTACTTTTGATCATGACATTACAGAGGTTCAGGCTAGATGCATTTAGTTTTCTGTTGGTATTTCTAAAGTAAATATAGAATTTGTCATGATATAATTTGCTGTTGTAATAAAAGGGACTTCTTGTTTTATTTCAGGCACTTCACTTTAGTTCATTATCATTTCAGACTGCAGGTTCTTATTTAAACCATTTTCCCCCCATGTGCTTTTCATTCTAAAATATATTAATAAGGTCTCTGTTTCTGTTTCTAATGACAAAAAGTGAGCTGCTGAGCTAGATTGTATACATTTTCATAAAGTCAATATAAAAGAATAGCCAAGAAAGTTTAGCTTAAAAATGAGATTTAGTTTTATAATTTGGTTTTATTTGAATCTTTCTTTGTAAATTGCAAATGTGTATGCCACAGGCATCCTTTATTACTTTTGAATATTTACTAAAGTTTTTCTTTTGATCATCTATTGTAGGTTATATATTTCTGTTACTTTGCCCTACTTGCCCAAGAGCCTTTTTTTCCAAGAGGAGTTGATCACTGATTATTCAGGTTTATCTGCCATAAAAATACAGATTCAAATCCAAATTGTCCCCCTACCTGAGCTCCACAGCACACAAAAATAATATAGGGTAGAATTTCATTTCAGGTAGTGTGTTCTGGCTACATTTCTGGTGGTGGTTTTATTTTTAAAATCTATTTTTCTCTTGTCCATGGCTCCTTTTAATTAGGAATTTGATTTTATGAATGTTGTCTTGTGCTATAAAAATAGGAGTGTCATAGATGGGTTAGTATGGGTAATGGCAAAATGTTGGTAAAATTTTGGTATGTGATGAAATTGTGGGGAAAAACGGTCAGATATCTGACCCTCTAGTTTGGATTGCTTGTCACTTGTTTTGTTGTTCAATTATTGAGGTATAAAGATCCTGTGTTTGTGTGGGTGCATATCAAGCCAAGTAGCCTAAACATTGCATAATAATTTAATCATTAGTCTGTATTTTGATTTTTATTGGAAAAAAGATTGGTATTGGATCCCTCTCGAATTTAAGAAGGAATTGAGCTGTATGAGAGTTCTTTCTTTGAGTGTCTCACCACTCTAATGCCTATCCAACTGGTCCCTAATCATTACCTTTATCAGTCCATATAGTATGGGTGGATAAAGTGAGGCAAATATCTCTACCACCAGCTTTTGTAAAGTAGACCAGTCTGAGAGGAAATAAATGTTCTGTTTGTTTCTCAGACCTTCCAAATTATTGAAGGACTGAATGACATATAATGGTGATGAAATTAAGGTTAATGTTACCATCAGCATTTTGTTTTAGAGTGTGTATATGTGTGCATCGTCCTCCAGTGTGTTGTTTCTACCTCACTGAGTTTCCTGGCCCCACTGTGCTTTTTCTCTAGAGATAGAAGAACTCTGATGAAGGCAGAATTGTGGTTTGTTTAGTAACTGTGGTATTAAGCTGGGAGAGGAAGGAGGAATGATATGCAGAGAATTGTAAGAGGTCATTCAGGTGTAAAGTGGCCCCAAAGGAGGGAGATAAAGCCTCCTTCAGCCATTTATGTTGGCATTGTCTAGCACATAGCAGTTTGTGTAATCCTTAATACAGTAGATGGTGTCTAACTTGAGATTGTGTTTGTTTGCTTGCTTATGTGGATGCATGCATTTTCATATGCATAGTTACTAAGATGAGAAATTCTAGTTAACCAAAGTTTAGCGGCTGACTGGTTTATGGTAATTATTCCTTGGGAGCATTATCCAGCAGATAACTTGTTGATGACCAAGAAAATATCATGCACAATATCACAACACTGATTCTTTTGATAAAATGTTCATTGGAGAAGCAAGTACACATTTTGTAGCTTGTTCTTAATTAAGTAGCTACTTTATAACTTTGATGAATTGTAGCTTGCTCTTTTACAGGGTGCTATTAACACTTTGCTCACTATTCTCTACCTCCACAGATTATGTATCAACTGTATTTAGGCACAAGGAAGAAATAGCATGAACAGACTTTGGTTTACATGTCTGTAAGTTAAGGCTTACTCTGCAATTTACAGAATTCTGAGAGTCAGTGGTTAAAAGCACAGATGCAGAACCTGCTTTGGGTTCTGTCACTTTAGGCATGTTCTTTCACTTCTCTCTAGCTTAGGCTCCTTGAATAGAGGTGGTATAGACCATATCTGCAAAGATTATAAGAAGACTTAAATATTTGAGTTATTACATCTAATGTGCTTATAACAGGGCCAGGCATATACTAAGTGGGGGACAAGTTCTGTGATGGTACTGATGCTACACTGTTCAGATGGAAGAAATGTGAGAACTTTAAAAACCCTCTAGTCAGAAAGTTTTTTTTCTGTAGTTGAGAACACTGAGACCAACTGTAACTCGAGCAGTGTGTGGCTTTGAGCGGTAACTGGTGCTTTCTGTGAAGTGGAGTCACTTGCTTAGGGTCATGCAGTTTATTAGCCACAGGACTGAACTAGATAGAGCCTGGTTCTCCTATATTCTTTATCCAGTTGGCTTGAAAAAATTGCTTTATACTTTATTCAGAAATGTCTTCTTTCAACATTTTCACTAACATTTACAAAGATTATATATATTCACATCCCAAATGTTCTTTGTTTCATAAATCTTGTTTTAAGGTGTTGAATATACTAACATCTATATTATGATTGTAGCTGGAAAGTGGTGTGGGGGGTGGTTATATGAAGTTAAAAAGTTGAAATAGTCAAGGGAGATGGACAAAAATAGATTGAGGGAGAAAATTACCATTTCAGTACCATTAAATTGTAGGGCAGACCTCTGAGGCAGGTAGTCTTGTCTCCCAGCATCATTACAGATGGGAAATGAAAGTGAGGAATTGTTCAGGGTCCCATAGACATTGAACAGTTGAGCTCGGATTTGAACCCAGATCTATCTCACTCCAAAATGTGTTTTATTTTCCTCTATATGTTCTTTGTTTCTTGTTGGTAATTTTTTATTTAGTACTTTAGAGTGAAGGTTTGTAGATATAGCCTAATGAGGATTTGAATAGGTTTCTAGATAGTAACCACATGTCATACAAAATCAGATGGTTTATTCTAAGTACTGTAGTTGTATAGACTCATAATTTGATTAGTGGTTTGTAGTTTTAGTTAGTCCAGTAGTGTTTATTTTTTATGTTAGTCTAGTAGAGGAGATGGGAGGCCTTGAGCTATAGTGGGAAATGCAGAAGCCTGGGAATTGGAAGATCTGACCTGGGTCCTGACTCAAAGACTAATCATGTCACTCTGGGCAAGTCACTCCACCTTTCAGGGCATCATCAGCCATCCCATTATTCTACTCTAGGGGGACACCAGATCGAAAGCCCTTCAAGTCCCTTGCTCTTATTTTCAGTGATCCTATGTGTAGGCTTTCTAACTGCCTTTTCCCCCTGTACTAAGTACTGCTCCTTTTTGTCTGTGGTCTTGAAATCAGTTTCTTTATGAGAACTTTCTGGCACATAACCATACTTTAACATTTTTTTATCCTGGTTGGTCAGGTGCCTGGTGTTATATACCACAGTAGGGTAGTTCTCTGCTTTAGGGAATATAATACCAAAATGTGTATCCTTAAATTTTTTACTTTCATACTTATGAATAAATGGTTAACAGCTAAATGTTATATAGTTGTAAAGTACAAGCTTTTAGTAAATTAATGATTAACAAAATCCTCAAGCCTCACATCAAGTTTTACTGTCAATTTTTAAGTACCATAATCTATGAAGCTCTGTGAGTTCTTTGTTTTGAGGAAAGGAAAACCTTTAAGGCAGTGGAAATGGAAAAGAAAGGAATCAAAAGGTAGAATCGAATTTGAAGGTGTGAAGAACATGCATAAGATAGTATGCATGGCCACAATTGGTACTAAGCCTCTGCCTATATAAAGGTGGTATGCCAGTCTTGATCATAGGATTGTTTTTAAGCCAGGGTTCTATCGGTGGTAAGAGATGACGGTGATGTTCACCACCTCTGAGCATATATAACTCCTCAAATATATGTTATAGATTAATTTGTTCCACATGTAGTTTTTATTGCCTATTAAGCTGGATTCTGTCCTATATGCCCGTCCCAAAGGGCTCCTAGTCTAGGTAAACAACTGTTCCCTTCTTGGGTGGCATGTTATTGGCCAGTTCATTTATTTCTGGATTCTCCACCAGGGAGACAGAAACTCACTAACATGATTTTTGCAGATCTTTAGACTCTGTTTACAATGTGTTTTTTTTCCCTCTGTTCAGCCTTTGTTCCAGTGTGAGTTATAAGATTTTCCTCTGTATGTAAGTTTCACCTTAATAGACTTCTTATGTATATAAGTTTTGTACAGTAAATTATAATTTATTTGAATTGCAGGGTGTTTTTTTTTTACCTTTCTTCATATCTTTTCTCTAGACTTTTCCCTATTTCATGTTTTCAAAGTATAATACATGGTTTCTGTACATATTTATTAAATGATACAATTCTGTAATGTTCTGATAAAACTGCTCAGCAGAGGTGAAATACTTAACCAAATTACAATTTTCTGTTAATTTTATTTATCTCTGCTGTATTTGTGCTTATTTGCTAGAATAGCTGAAGCTTATGAAGACCCTTTTCCCAATAAGTTTACATAAAGCAGTGTTTCCCACATTGTGTTTTGCAGACACTAGTTTTATGAGAAATTAGGAGCTGTGGTGGGAGAGGTTACAGAACGAAATATGTGTTTAGGAAAACACTGAGTTAAAAACAGTTAATCAGATTTGAAATTTGATTGTAGTTGTATAATTGTGTTTCCGTAGTTTGTCAGGGTATTTAGTTATTTATTTATTTTTCACAGTGTAAGAAGTTTATTTAGCCTTTAAGAGATAGTCACAGAGGCAGAAGAAGTGAGCCAGCTGGGCTGCATGGACTCACAAAACAAGTTACAAAGGCAAAAGAAGGTCCCTGGGAGCTTAGCACAAAGAAAGCAAAGGATACGTGCCTAAGGAAAGAAGTGGGGGAAAGGTGGGCATACTTGAGAGAAAGCGTGCCAGGGTTTTTAATAATGTGCATTGTGACTGTCTAGGAAGGAAATATTGTGTACAGTATTTCCCAATTTGCCAAGATGATTTGGTCACAAGAATACTCCCTCTAGAAAATGCACTCAAAACATCTTGAAGCAAGGTTTTATTGCAAAACAATTTGGAAATCCCTTTATTTATATACTTATTAGTATGTAATTCAAAAACTTTTAAAAAGATTTGATTTGAAGGAAAAAGAAATAAGGTGAGAAAGAAAAAGATACATTGATTTGTTGTTCCACTTATTTATGCATTCATTGGTTGCTTCTTGTATGTGCCCTGACCAGGGATTAAACCTGCAACCTTTGCATAGTGGAATAATGCTCTAACCATTAAGTATCTGGCCAGTTCAAGTAATTTACTTTGTGATTAGAATAATTACTTCTATCAGGTCTGGAATCCAACTAAGGTTGGAATAATTTATTTTCAATTTAGAATGAACATCTTAAGTGAGTGGCTTTTCAATCCTTTTTTTTTTTTTTTTAATTTTAACCCACACTGAGAAATTACATTTTTCTCAATGACCCAGCACATACATTAGCACAAACTGAAAAAGAAGTTTCATGAAACAATACCTAGACTTTACTAGAGTGAGTGAGAAAACTAAAGCTTAGCCTAAAGATAAGAGGAAAAACTCTAACCTTAGAAATTTCCAGATTTTTTTTCTGCTTGTGTTTTCTTGGCCCATTGTGAAAAGCCAGTTTTGCCTCAAGTAGAGCCTACACATAAAGTAGTTGTGAGTATTCAGTAAGAAATACTTTGCAAAATGTGTCTGATATGCTAAGTACCCAATACATTTTAGCTTTTATGATAACTGAAGCTCTAGAGCTCTTTCTGCTGCACCATACACACACTTTCAAAAGTATTTTAAGACTTTGAAAGTGTAGAAGCAGCCTTCAAGTGAACTTGGACTCTGATATGTAACTAGATGTATAATTGGTTGTGATCTTAGTTGCCGAGTTTTATGCTCTATTATTGTATGTAATTTATTCTTTAATAGCACCTTAAATTTAGAAGAATCTTCATAGCATGTATTTAAATACTAATATGTACATATCTACACCATTAATTAAATTAGCATGCTTATAGTTTCAGTTCAATGGAAGGACAAAGTAAAAATTGCTATTCCATGTTTTATCTCTGTTTCTGTAGTTTTTTAATTTCCTCATCATCAGTATTTTATATTTTCATTAGGGGTTTAATTTTGTAGAAAAGGGACAGTTAGAAGAAATTAACAATGTTGGGAGCCAAATCCAGTTTGTAGACTGTTCCCTGTTTTCTTGAACATAATTGGCTACCTCATACACTTAGTCACCTACTGAGGTATTTTGTATTGGTTAGCCTTGGTTAAATGTTTTTCTGTTTGTTTCTTTTATTGCCCATTTGTCCTCATCATGTCCTAAAGTTGCTAAAATGAGAAGTTCTAGTCAGCATCACTACGACATGCCAATTCAGTATGAAGGTGGCATAAAGATTCTCTACTTTTGTAAACAAAAGGAATGAAGTAAAAAGGATAAATACAGGGGTGAGCAAAAGTTGTATGTGAAACACAGAGTTTGTTTTTGTATTATTATTTATTAACTAGGGGCCCAGTGCATGAATTTGTACAACTTGAAATGAACTGTGGGCTTCGAAGCTGCATTGGGCACAGGGGCGGGTCTGCACCCATCCTCCATGCCCCTGCCCAACCCCTTTTACCGTGGCCCCAGTCCACTGTCTGCTGGCAGCCCTACACCTGCCACTGCTGCTCCCATTCATTGTATTAGAATATAGCTATGCAAGAGACTTTTCCCAAGCTGTATATGGCAACATTAGTTGCAGATATTGACCCACATTCCTATGCCTTGCCTTTTCAAGTAGGCAAAAAGGAACTAGAACTGGTAATGTTTTCCTGTATGTGCACATGTCAAAGTAAGTACTTCCTAGTTTTATATGTTAAATCATGCATCTCTGTTCTTTAAGATTGATTATAACCCATTTATTTATTCAAGAGCTAGTCTTGCTCTTGTTCCTGAAAACCTCATAGTGAGTTAATGGGAAGAAGGTTAGACAATAGGAGAGTGCATTCCTTCCTCACAGAAGCTAAAAACTTACAGAAGAAGGGTGAAAATGTCTTGGATCTTCACCCCTCTTCTGTGAAAAGCTATAATATATAGCTTTTTCTTTTTTATCTTATAAAAGCCCTTCTTTCCCCTTTTTTTAATTTGCATGAATTTAAGCCAAACTGACAACATAGGCTGGGGAACAAGATCTCAAATGGTCCTTGAAAGTTTCCCCATTTTAAAAATTAAATGTAGTAAAAGGAAAACAGAGGAATGAATGTGCTTAGTATAGGGTATTATATACATACAAGTAAGTTGGAGATTTTCCCAAATTAAATTATTGTCATAGGTGTTTGGAAAGGGCAAAACTATCTTTTATAGAGGCTTTTATTGGGAGGAGGAAGAAATAAGAAAAATGGAGGAGAAACAAATCATAGGAGTACATCTAGGGGGGAGTAACCAGAAAAGACACTAGGTCTAAAATGTGTATGTTGTGGACAACTTTGAAAGATCTAAGGACATAGTCCCTGGTTGGGCAGCTCAGTTGGTTAGAATGTCATTTGATATGCTAGGGATGCTGGTTCGATCCCATTCAGAACACATACAAGAATCAACCAGAGTACATAAATAAGTGGAACAACAAATTAATATCCTCCCTTCCTTTCCCCTCTCTCTCTAAAAAATCAATTTTAAAAAATCTTAAAAAGAAAGATGCAAGTGGAGAACTGGTTGCTTTTCAAAATTGTCTTAAGTTGAGCACTTGAATAGATTGTCAATCATGGACTATATTAAGTATATATTAAAGACCAGGGCCTCCCAACCAAAAAAGAAAGGGGTACTCCAGACCTAGATTGTAAAGAAATTAGTTCTTTTTTATATTTTGAGGGGGGGGTATCAATAAACCATCTGATTTATTCTAAATAGTAGAAAAAAAGATACCAAATTCATGTTATAAAACTACCACAAACTCTTTAAAAAAAAATAAACCTTTATTGTTCAGATTACTACAGTTGTTCCTCTTTTTTCCCCCCCATAGCTCCCCTTCACCCGGCTCCCACCCTGCCCTCTGCCCTTAACCTCCCCCACCCCTTGTCCTCATCCATAGGTGTATGATTTTTGTTTTTTGTTGTTGTTGTTTTTTTTAAATTAAATCTATATTATTCAGATTATTACATTTGTTTCTCTTTTTTCCCCTTCTTAGCACCCCTCCACCCAGCTCCCACCCTTCCCTCTGCCCTTACCTCCCTCCCATTGACCTCATTCATAGGTGTGTGATTTTTGTCCAGTCTCTCCCTGTACACCCCTCACCCCTTTCCCCCTGATAATGATCAGTCCACTCCCTTTCTGAGCTCCTGATTCTATTATATTCACCAGTTTATTCTGTTGATCAAATTTTTAATTCACTTAATTTTTAGATTCACTTGTTGATAGATGTGTATTTGTTGTTCATAATTTTTTGGCTTTTACCTTTTTCTTCTTCCTCTTCTGAAAGAGTACCTTTCAGCATTTCATATAATACTGGTTTGGAGTTGATGAACTCCTTTAGCTTTTTCTTATCTGTGAAGCTCTTTATCTGCCCTTCAATTCTGAATGATAGCTTTGCTGGATAGAATATTCTTGGTTGTAGGTTCTTGCTATTTATCACGTTGAATATTTCTTGCCACTCCCATCTGGCCTGCATCGTTTCTGTTGAGAAATCACCTGACAGTCGTATGGGTGCTCCCTTGTAGGTAATGAACTGTTTTTCTCTTGCTGCTTTTAATATTCTCTCTTTGTTTTTCGCTCTTGGTATTTTAATTATGATGTGTGTTGGTGTGGTCCTCTTTGGATTCCTTTTATATGGGGTTCTGTGTGCTTCCTGGACTTGTAAGTCTATTTCTTTTACCAGATGTGGGAAGTTTTCAGTCATTATTTCTTTAAATAGGTTTTCAGTATCTTGCTCTCTCTCTTCTTCTGGCACCTCCACAATTCTGATGTTGGTATGCTTGAAGCTGTCCCAGAGTCTCCTTACATTATGTTCACATTTTTGGATTCTTTTCTCTTCTTGCTTTTCCAGTTGAATGTTTTCTGCTTCTTTATATTTCAAATTTTTGACTTGATTCTTGCCTTCCTCTAGTCTGCTGTTAGGACTCTGTATAATATTTTTTATTTCAGTCAGTGTCTCTTGTTGGTCCTTTTTTCATCTCCTCTTGGGACTCGCTAAATTTATCCATCTTTTCTAGCATATTCTTGAAAAACCTTATAAGTGTGGTTTTGAACGCTATATCCAGTCTTTTTTTCCCCTCCATTTCTTTTGTTTGTGATCCCTTCCCTTGTCTCAGCATTTTCACTATGCTGGGGAAACTTCTGTATTGGATTCAGCCTTATGATACCAGACTTGCAAAACCGAAGAAGCCTCTGTTGAGTTTGGGATGGGTGGAGTCTCAGGGCTTAAGGGACTGCCTTGCCTTCCAGTTGGCCCCGCCCTCCACGGCCCCTGAGTCTCACGTGACTGGGTAATCGCTGGAGTGGTCCTTGTGTGCGTGCGCCCACAGTGCCTCTAGACTGCTGCCTTTCCGGCTCCCCTGCGCTCCAGGACCACACGAGTCTAGGTCCCCAAGGTTTCACCTGAAACAGGCTTAGTGGAGTCAGAAGTGGCACAGTTGGGAGGGTCTGTCTCCTGCCCACTCGCGAAAGCCAGCAGCACAATCAGCAATCTGTCCTCTGCGCAGTGCACTGTGCACCACCATACCTCTGATCTTTTGCAACTCCCCTAAATTTCTGTTTACCTCTCCCTTTTCACAGTCCAAACTCCCCCCGTATGAGTTTCGGCTGGGTCTGGGGTTTAGTGTCGTAAGATAAGGGATTCAATGCCTTTGAGAGTCTCCGTTTCCCTCCTGCCAGAAAAAACCAGCCAGGTATTCTGGCACCCCCTCTCTCAGCGCACGCGTCTCCGTACCTCAGCTTTTTGCAGCTCCTCTGGGTCTCCGTGAGCCCCTCTCCTTCCCTCTAGCTGTAGAACTTCCACTCAGCCAGCTTTCCTGTGGTTCTGGATGATGTCTGTTCTGTCTTTTAGTTGTAGTTTTGAAATTGTTGTGCGAGGCAGCAGTGTAGGTGTTTACCTATGCCGCCATCTTGGATTCTCCCTGGGTGTATGATTTTTGTCTAGTCTCTCCCTGCATGCCCCCTCACCTCTTTCCCCCTGAGAATTATCAGTCCACTCCCTTTCTGTGCCCTTAATCCTATTATATTTTCCAGTTTATTCTGTTCATTAGATTTTTAGATTTACTTGTTGATAGGTATGTATTTGTTACCATTTTGTTGTTCATAATTTTTTTAAATATATTTTATTGATTTTTTACAGAGAGGAAGGGAGAAAGACAGAAAGTCAGAAACATCAATGAGAGAGAGACATCGATCAGCCGCCTCCTGCACGCCCCACAGTGGAGATGTGCCCGCAAGCAAGGTACATGCCCCCAACCGGAATCGAACCTCGGACCTTTCAGTCTGCAAGCTGATGCTCTATCCACTGAGCCAAACCGGTCTCGGCTGTTGTTCATAATTTTTATATTTACCTTTTTCTTCTTCTTCCTCTTCTTAAAGAATACCCTTAAGCATTTCATATAATCTTGGTTTGGTGGTGATGAATTCCTTTAGCTTTTTCTTGTCTGTGAAGCTCTTTATTTGACCTTCAATTCTGAATGATAGCTTTGCTGGGTAGAGTAATCTTGGTTGTAGGTTCTTGCTATCCATCACTTTGAATATTTTCTGCCACTTCCTTCTGGCCTGCATAGTTTCTATTGAGAAATCAGCTGACAATCGTATGAGTACTCTCTTGTAGGTAACTAACTGTTTTTCTCTTGCTGCTTTTAAGATTTCTCTCTTTGTCTTTTGCCCTTAGCATTTTTTTTTTTACAAATATATTTTTTTGATTTTTTAAAGAGAGGAAGGGAGAGGGATAGAGAGTTAGAAACATCGATGAGAGAGGTACCGATTCAGCTGCCTCCTGTACACATCCTACTGGGGATGTGCCCGCAACCAAGATACATGCCCTTGACCAGAATCGAACCTGGGACCTTTCAGTCCGCAGACCGACGCTCTATCCACTGAGCCAAACCAGTTAAGGTGCCCTTGGCATTTTAATTATGATATGTCTTGGTATGGTCCTCTTTGGATTTCTTTTGTTTGGGGTTCTCTGCTCTTCCTGGACTTGTAAGTCCATCTCTTTCACCAGGTAGGGAAAGTTTTCAGTCATTATTTCTTCAAATAGATTTTCAGTATCTTGCTCTCTGTCTTCTTCTGGCACCCCCATAATTCTGATGTTGATACACTTGAAGATGTCCCAGAGGCTCCTTTTACTTTCTTCACATTTTTGGACTGTTTTTTCTTTTTGTTTTTCTGGTTGGGTGTCTTTTGCTTCCTCATATTTCAGGTCTTTGGTTTGATTCTTGGGGGTCCTCTTGTCTCCTGTTGTATATTATTCTTTATTTCAGACAGTGTCTGCTTAATTTCTGACTGGTCCTTTTCCATTTTTTTTGGCATTCTCATTAAGATGCTTGAAGTTCTCACTAAATTTCTTGGCGGTTTGTAGAAGATTCTTGAGTAATCTTATAAATGTGGTTTTGAAATCTATGTCCAGTCGTTTGCTTTCCTCCATTTCTTTCATTCGTGAGATGTTTCTTTGTTTCTGTATTTTGGCTACTTCCCTCTGTTGGTGGAGTGGCTTTGTGTGCTAGTTGTCCTTTATGGACCAGTACCTCCACCTCCCCAATCACCTGAGGTGGACACTATTGGTGCACCCCTTTGTGGGCTAGGTAGACAGTCTTGTAGTTAAGCCTTGATTGCTATTGGTACACTGGGAGGAATTGACCTTTAGGCCAAATGACTGTGAGGATTAGTTATGTCTATTAATAGAAGAACTGCTGTGCTGGAGACACCCCTATGGAGCAGGACTTGCTTCAGTGCGGCTTTGGTTCTCACTGAGTCTGCCTCTTGAGTGTGTCACTTATGGATGTAAGGAGTTGAAATCTGGTGTCATCTCACACTGACCTCTAGGTACATTTGGTTCCTGGGTCTTCAACGAGGTGCAGGTCAGCTAGTGTCTGAGTCCATCCAGCAGGAGCTACAGGAGACCTGCAGATTTCTCCTCTTTGCTTGGAGTTTGAAAGTATTGGAGTTGTCTGACCCAGTTGCAATTTGTTTGGTTAAACTGCGAGTGGGCAGGCCATTCATATGCAAAAGCTGCTGTGCACAGCTTGGTGGGTTTGTAAATTAGGCGGGGTGGAGTCTCAGGGAATCACTAGGGCATGGCAAACAGCGATGGCTGCCAGTCAGCCTTGTCTGCATCTTCATGTTTCCCCGTTCTGTTCCATGTCCCATGTCCCACACCCCAGCACAGTAGCAATGATTCCTGTGCACACCTCTGTGAGAAAGCCACCCTCGCTTTCCAACCCGATGACAGTCCAGTTTCTCCCTGTATGAGTCTGGGTCCCCAGAATCTCACCAAAAACTGGAGTTCGGAGCAGTCGGGAACTTGTAGCTCCCTCACAATTGAAAAAAAAACAGCGCATGCCAGCCCGATTCACGCGAGTCTCTGTACCTCTGCCTTTCTGAGCCTCTGTACATCCTACCAAGTCTCAGTGCACTTTTATCTTTCCTTCTAGTTGTAGAATTTCCACTCTGCCAGCTTTCCCGTGGTTCTGGAGTATAGTCGTTTTGTCTTTTAGTTGTAATTTTGGTGTGGTTGTGAGAGGCAGCATGTACAGGTGTATACCTTATGCCGCCATCTTGGTTCCGAGCTGGTAGCATTTTTCTTGCTAGAAATACCCAGTTATAAAAATATTGGGAGAAAAATATCATTAAAGGGACAAAAATGTGAAATGCCCTGATGGAGGCATCTATATGAAAAGTTTGAGATCTCTATGAAGAAAATTGTAAATGTAATTGAGTAAAGAAAGATTTAAGAATAGAGAGTTACCATATTCTGGAATATGAAGCTAGGAAAGAAAATTTCCCAAGTTAAATTATTGGCCAGAAAGTATAGTTCGATTTTTTTAAAAGTCACTAGGGAGCTCACTAAATGGCATATATGCACTACTACATGAGCGAAATCACACATCAGTGGGGAAGGAGAAAGGATTTGTTTTTTAATTGAGATAACATCCTATATAATAAAAGGCTAATATGCAAATTGTCCCCTCGACTTGGCATTCGACCAGGGGGTGGGGCCGGCCAGCCAATCACTTGCAGCCCCTCCCCCCAGTGCCCCTGCCCTGGATCAACCTCCCACCCCAAATGGGCCGGCCAGACCCCATTGTGCATGAGTTCATGCAACGGGCCTCTATTTAGTTTATAACATATAAGTTTAAGCAGATGTGTATTATAATTGAACATCTGTATATACTACATTGTGCTCACCACCAAAAGTTAAGTTTCCATTTGTCATCATACAGTTAATCGCCTTTATCCATTTCATTCTCTGCTCTTCTGTTTTCTGCTTCTAAGAGTTTGTTTTTTGTTTGTTGTTGTTGTTTTTTTCTAATTCCACATATGAGTGAAATCATGTGGTATTTGTTTTTTTCTGTCTGACTTTTTTCTCTTAGCCTAATACCCTCAAGGTCTATGCATGCTATTTCAAATGGCAGGATTTCATCATTTCTATCACTGAGTAGATTCTGTTGTATAATCCTATCTAATAAAAGAGTAATACACACAAGATGGCTGCCCCCATGTGGTCAAAGATCCTGTCCCAAGGTGGACACAAGATGGCCACCACAAGATGGGGAGGGCAGTTGGGAGGGACCAGACCTGCAGGGGAGGGCAGTTTAGGGGTGACCAGGCCAGCAGAAGAGGGAAGTTGGGGTGACTAAGTCTACAGGGAAGGACAGTTGGGGGGGGGACCCAGGCCTTCAGGGGAGAGCAGTTGGGGAGACCAGGCCTGCAGGGAAGGGCAGTTAGGGGTGATCAGGCCTTCAGGGGAGGGCAGTTAAGAGCAAACAGGCTGGCAGGGGAGCAGTTAGGCATCAGTCAGGCTGGCAGGGAAGTGGTTAGGGGCAATCAGGAAGGCAGGTAGGTGGGCAGTTGGGAGCCAGCAGTTCTGGATTGTAAGAGGGGTCCCAGATTGGAGAGGGTGCAGGCTGGGCTGAGGGACATCTCCTCCTCCCCTTCACCGCCCCCCCCCCATGCACACATTTCATGCACCGGGCCTCTAGTCTATATATAAAAAAAGGCTAATATGCAAAGTGTCCCCATGGGAATTTGACCAGGAGTTCTATTGCTCGCTATGATATGTGCTGACCACCAGGGGGCAGCGTGGAATGAAGGAAGGCCCCGTCAGCAGCCAGGGAAGGGGGACCCTGGCCAGGAATGGGGAAGGGGGATGCCAAAAGGTCCCAATTGGCCCTGATCACCAGCTAGGCCTAGGGACCCTACCCGTTCACAAATTTCATGCACTGGGTCTCTAATATAATACATATTCTTTATTTATCTGTAAGTGGATATTTAGGTTGTTTCTATGTCTTGGCTGTTGTGAATAATGCTGCAGTGAACATAGGTGTGCAGTTATCTTTTTGAATTAATGATTTTGTATTCTTTGGATAAATACCCAGAAGTAGAATAGCTGGGTCATAATTTTTGAGAAATCTCTACTGTTTGCCATAGTGGCTGCATTAATGTACTTTCCCATCAACAGTGTACGAGAGTACCCTTTTCTCCACATCCTGTCCAGGACTTGATAGCCATTCTCATTGCGATTTTGAAGTGCATTTATTTCCCTAATAATTAATGATGTTGGGCATCTTTTATTTTTTAAGATATATTTTTATTGTTTAAAGTATTACAAATACTAGTACATGTGTCTCCTTTTTTTTCCCCCCTATTGACCTCCCCCTGGCCTTCCTCACCCCCCAGTACATGCTCTCACCTGTTGTTTCCCCCCCACACACACAATGTCCTGTATCCATTGGTTATGTTTACATACATGCATACAAGTCCTTTAGTTGATCTCTTACAGTTCCTCCCCCCCCCACAACCTCCCCTGCCCTCCCACTGTAGCATGACAGTCTGTTCATTGCTTCTTTGCCTCTGTATCTGTTCCCGCCTCCCCCACCCCCCCACCCCCAATTCTTTTCTTTAAAAATATCTTGCCTTTGTAGGCTAGAAATAAACTTATAAGAACAAAAAATGTTTGAGTCCCAATTTCAATGTTCATTAGTTATGAGTCCCAGTTTCAGTGTCAAACAGTTCCTTTTGTGTACACATCATCAATGGTATCTGGATAGTGGACAAATGGTGGCAATGCAGGTACGACCCTCTCTGTTTTGGTCGTAGGCATCCTGTAGTGACACATACTGCTGACCGCTCGCATGGCAAGACATCGTCAGCATCTTCCATCTCTGGACTATTTCTCCTCTTATCTTCGTGGTTGGAGCAGACCTGTCAGTTCCTCTCTATTGCAGGAGTCCACTTGGTCTTGGAGTTGTTTTCTGAAAGTATATAAACATGTTCTCAACCGAAAGTTAATAAAGGAGTCTTTTCTATAAAATTGAGTTGGGGTTGTTGAGCATCTTTTCATGTGCCTTTTCACCATCTGTATGCCTTCTTTGAAAGGAGGAAGGATTATTTAGCCAGACATGATAGACAATTTATTATTTGGGAAAATAAATTTTTATAATTAAGCTACCCTTTATGTAAAGAAATGAGTTTTAAAAAACATAAAGTAGTAATAAGAAATTTATATGAATATTTTTCAGACCTTTGGATAAGGAAGCAAGTCACTGAAAGGAAAAAAAACTAAAATAAATCTATGAAAATTTTTACATGATAGACAAAGGGTTAATATTTACCTCAGAATAATAACAACTCACACAAACTGATAACTGTGTGTGTGTGTGTGTGTGTGTGTGTGTGTGTGTGTGTAATTTTTTCTTAAATGCCAGGATGGCATATTATACAAGTTAAAATTTTAACAGTATTGCTATCATTTTATAAATAATTGAGACACAGAAGGTAAATGTTTTACCCAAGGTTTTGGCACACACCTGAACTCAACAGCAGAACTGGAATTCAAACATGGGTCTGATGAGAGGTTATGTTCTTAACTCATAAAGCATCCTGTTTTTCAAACAAATTAAAGGCTAAAACACTAGATAAATGGGCAGTCAATTCTGATAGTGGACAAATAAAAGAAATGCAGAGAAGGAGAGATTCTAAATGTAAACACCATATTTTCGCATGAATTCACTCATCGTCCTCTTATATGTAGTTTCTCAAGAACTATTGAAAAAAGAGAAGTTCGGAAGTTCTAATTTTTGAGTAGTTGTTATTGGATGCCATGTAACTCAGAAAGGACTGTTTAGGGAGATGATACACTAGAATTTGACTAGCTAGAACGAAGACGACAGCAAGATCAATTCTAAGACTGATGAGTTAAAAAAACAAACCAGCCACTTAGGAGTAGTATAATTTTTCCAGGAATTGGAACCCTCTGGATCCTTTGTAATGCAGGCTTTGGTCTTTAATACACTTGTCTCTTCATTTTTCTGTAGAGTGTAAAAGTTAAAGTATCTTACTTAGTACAAGACATGAAGAATAGCTCAGCTGATATGGCTCAGCAATTGAACATCCATCCAGGAACAACCCAGGAACGATCAGAGCACATGCTCAGGTTTTGGGCTCAATCCCCAGTGGGGGGGGATGCAGGAGGCAGCCAATCATGATGTTCCTCTCGATGTTTCCATCTCTCTAGCCCTCTCCCTTCTCTCTTTAAATAAAATAATAATTATAATAATAACAATAATAATATAAGGCTGGAGTGCAATTAAGTCTACTTTTCTAATGCTCTATACTTACTCATTATCACTGAACTTTTTATTAAAATTGACACCAGAGAAGTCCAATTTACCACTCTACTTTAACAATTAGCTGAGCTGGTGGGTAGCACTATTAACATTTGTCTTTGAAAATTGAAGAGCTTAACCAGAACTTCATTTTTGTTGTTGTTAATCTTCACCTGAGGATATTTTTTCCATTGCTTTTTAAAGAGAGTGGGAGGAGCGTGGAGAGACAGAAATATAGATGTGAGATAGACACACCGATTGGTTGCCTCCCATACCCGTCCAGACTAGAGCCAGGGATCCAGCCTACAACCAAGATATGTGCCCTTGACTGGAATCAAACCCATAACCCTTCAGTCCGAGGGTTGATGTTCTCATCACTGAGCCAAACCAGGTAGGATTAGGACTTCATTTTATCTATCTTATCTATTTATTTATTTATTTTATTATATTTTGTTGATTTTTACAGAGAGGAAGGGAAAGGGATAGAGAGCTAGAAACATCTATGAGAGAGAAACAATGATCAGCTGCCTCTTGCACACTTCCTACTGGGGATGTGCCCGCAATCAAGGTACATGCCCTTGACCAGATTCGAACCTAGGACCTTTCAGTGTGCAGGCCGATGCTCTATCCACTGAGCCAAACAAGTCAGGGCAGGACTTCATTTTAAATCTAGTTGTATAAATTGACTTGAAGGCTAGGTCAGTGTTTTCCTCAGAAAATAATACTGTGTTTAATCTGCAGACATATTTAATGGACAGTGTATTATATCATAAAGTATAGTTTTTAAATTTCTGACATAGAAGCCCAAATAAAAAATAAATTAAAAACTGATAGAAGTGAGGTACGCGGGCTGGATCAAAGATGGATGCTCACCTGCTCCACACCTTATAGGAAGGTTTAAAAACCACTGTGCGATTCATGGCTAATTTCATTTTAGTTTGAGAAAATTTCAAAACCTGGATTACCAATCTCCTACTTTTAAGGGACAAGCTCAATGTATGCACTCCATTATCCCTAAGAACACCTATAGAAAACAGAATTTTAATTAGCATTAACTTACTGTTTGAACTAAGGTTTTGACAGGATGGTAATATGGTTCTGAATAACCTCAACATTTGGGAGATCAAGCTAAAAACCAAAAAGGTAGATTTTTGAGGCCTGCACAGAAACGGTAATGTCTGTCTGTGTTTTTTGATTTGTGTGTGTATGTGTTTTAATTTATCTTTATTGTTGAATGTATTAAAGCTGTCTGCTTTATTTTTTGTGTTCTTTTCCCCATTGACTCCCTTCTCCCCATATACCCCCTCTCCCCCCAAGCCTTTGCCCACAGTATTGTCTGTGTCAGTGGGCTATGCATATATGCATATAAATTCCCTGGTTATTCGCTCCCTTCCCCAACTCCACCTTCCCTCTGAATTTCATCAGTCTGTTCATGGTTCTATGTCTCTGAATCTGTTTTATTCATCAATTTATTTTGTTCATTAGATTCTATATATGAGTGAGATCATGTGATACCTATCTTTCTAGGACTGGCTTATTTCACTTAGCATAATAATCTCCAGGTCCATCTATGCTGTTGCAAATAGTAAGAGTCCCTTCTTTTTTCCTGCCGCATAGTAATTTCACAGATCTAGAACGAACACTCCAAAAATTTACATGGAATCAAAAAGGACCCTAAATTATTGCCACAATCTTCAGAAAGAACAAAGTTGGAAGAATCACAATACCAGATACGAAATTATATTACAAAACAGCCTGGTCCTGGCACAAGAACAGACATATAGATCAATGGGACAGAACAGAGACCCCAGAAATCAACCCAAACCATTGCACTCAATTTTTACAAGGAGGCAAGAGCATACAGTGGAGTAAAGACAGTCTCTTCAACAAATGGTGTTGTCGAAACTGGACAGGTACATGCAAAAAACAAACAAACTAGACCACCAACCTACACCATACACAAGAATAAACTCAAAATGGATAAAAGACCTAAATGTAAGTTGTGAAACCATAAAAATCTTAGAAGAAAACAGAGGCAGAAAAATCTCAGACATCTCTCATAGCAATATGTTTACTGATACATTCCCTAGGGCAAAGGAAAATAG
Organism: Lasiurus cinereus; assembly: GCA_011751065.1. Lineage (NCBI taxonomy): Eukaryota > Metazoa > Chordata > Mammalia > Chiroptera > Vespertilionidae > Lasiurus > Lasiurus cinereus. Next base: position 508,009 of record JAAGEH010000079.1, on the reverse strand, counting down.
GGAGAAAATAAACAAATGTGACTGCATCAAAATAAAAAGCTTCTGCACAGCAAAAGAAATCAACAAAGTGAAAAGAGAGCCCACTGAGTGGGAGAATATATTTGCCAATGATACATTCAATAAGCAGTTAATTTCCAAAAAAATATAAGACTCATACAACTTAACAAAAGAAAGAGGGATAATCCAATTAAAAATGTGCAAATGATCTGAATAGGACTTCTCCAGAGTGGACATACAGAAAGCCGTGAAACATGAACAGATGCTCAAAGTCACTGATTATCCAAAAGATGCAAATTAAAACAACAGTGTGGTATATTACCTCACACCTATCAGAATAGCTATCATCAACAAAAAAGTGTTGGGGAGGATGTGGAGAAAAGGGGATCCTAGTGTACTGCTGGTGGGGATGCAGATTGGTGCAGCCACTGTGGAAAACAGTAAAGAGTTTCCTCAAAAAATTAAAAATGGAACTCCCATTTGACCCAGTGATCCTACTTCTAGGAATCTATAATAATCTATAATAATAAAAGTGTAATATGCTAATTAGACTGGGAGGAAGCTGGAGCTGCAGCCACGGGATCTAGGCAGCCATAGCTGCGAAGGCTTAATTTTATATGAATTTCGTGCATTGGGCCTCTAGTATATCCTAAGAAACCTGAAACATCAGTCAGAATATTGATTTGGAAATAGCTAAGATTTGAAAATAGCCCAAGTGCCCTCAGCAGATGAGTAGATAAAAAACCAGCAAAAATGTCTATGTGTATGCTTTTTTGCAAGTTTCAGAATACTTTCATAAATACTTAGTTTAGTCACCACATTCACTTGAGTTGTTAGCATTCTCCTGAAATAGCAAAGGAAAAAATTCAATGTCATGTTCAAAATTTTTGTACAAGGAAATAACTTTTTAATGTAAGTGAATGTATCTATTGTTGCTCTTCTGAATGTTTTGGGGCCTATACCTAAAACTTAACTTTTTATGCTCCCGATAAAATGTGTTTGCTGTGCATTTTAGATACAGCTTTCAGATAAAAAAAAGCAAGTTTTCTCCAGTGACTATGTTGTGATGTCAACACTCACCTGGAAAGTACCACTCCATAAAGTTGTGGAATGTTCTTTGAGAAATAAATGAAGGCATGTGGTTATTCTGTAAACAGAACTTGGGTTTATGGTGAGTTTTTTGCCACCTTCTGCCTTCCTTTTTGCTCAATACTTTATTACCCACCAGAGCTTCATGAAATAACAAAATAATTTTTGTTTCATTGTGATGGTTTATATTGTTACATAAAGCTCTCTCATTAATTCTAATACATTTTCTTACTCTTATCCAAGTTTACTTTCTGTACAAAACACAGTTAAAGAAGCATCTCCTCTGTTAAAGTTTGAGACCTTCAGCACAGAGTGTCCACTGTATCCTCGGAATTTGCTACCCAGGTTATTTTATGGGTTCTTTTCATAGTCAGATGGCATGTATTAATTCTCTCTCTCTCTCTGTCTCTCTGTTTCTCTCTCCCCCTCCCTCCCTCCCTCTGGTTAATTCTCACCTGAGGATATTTTTCCCATTGCTTTTTCAGAGAGAATGGAAGGGAGGAAGAGAAAGTTGGGATGAGGAGAAAGAGAGAAACATTGATGTGAGAGAGACACATCAACTGATTGCCTCCCACCACACCCCAAAAGGGTGCAGGGAATGAACCCACATCCCAGGTACGATTCCCTTAACCAGGAGTCAAACACACTACTGTTGGATATGCCGGCTGACGCTCTAATCACTGGCTGGACAGGGCAGTCTTATAGAGATTTCAGTCTTCCTGTGTGTATGCCTCATCTCATAGCTGGAATAACTAGTGAATGTTCTAGAACAACTAGTGAATGTGTGCCATAAGATGAGGCATGACTGCATCTTTTGGTCCACAAGCTAAGTTTTGGCTATGGCATTGGGAATTTTCCTCCAAAAGTTCAAGCAAGAGCTTTTATACTTGTTCATGCAAGTCATTTGACACCTGACTTTCAGTTACTTCCTCTAAAATGAATGTTTTATAGCCTTATTTCATCTTGAATTTTTCTCAACCCAGGTCAAGACTCCATATACTAGTGTGTGGACGTGGATGGGTGGAAAGGATATATTGACTGTTTAGAAGTCTCAGAGAAAACATCCCTGGGTAAAATGTTCCACGTGATCTCTACAGGGCCATTTCATTGTTTATTCTGTGACTCTAAAAATACTTCTGTTGGAAAAAGTCTATTTACAATAAATAACCACCACAAGGTGGCCTTTGAGCATTTTAAAAAGAAAACAAACCTTCAAATCTCCAACTATGGTGCTTTAGCTAAAGCTGGTTTTGTGGCATGTTGGTGCTTTTATGGGCATTGGGCCAGAACAGAAATAGCAGCTGGGACCTTGAAGGAGAGTGATTTTCCAGGTTTACATCTGATCCTCTAGAAATAAGTTTTAAGGTTGTAAATTTTAAAAAGAAAATGTTTTTTTTGTTGTTGTTGTTCGTTTGTTTCTTTAGAATACTGTATCTTCATCAAAATGACTAAAAGGAAAAAATAAAAATCATTTCATCCTTCTCAGGTATAGAACCATAGCATTTTCTTTTTTAATTTGTCTTGCTTGACAAACAAAATATTTTCTAAAAGCTTTTTTTGTATTTTAACTTTGTTTCAAATTTTTCATTTGTTTATAGTTCAAGTTTGAACTATGCCTTCTCTTTAAGAGTTATCTTTTTTAAAGAGCAGAATTGGCTATTTGCTTTTATTTATCAAAATGCCAATGAGGCCATGATATTTACCAATCATCATATGGGCTATGTTTATACTACCTGTGGCAAAGTGAGTAGTAAATATAACAAAGAAAAATGGATTTATAATTTCATCCTTGAAGATTGACAGTTTTACATTTTAAAATGTGAACATTGATTAACTTTCATATTGTTAAAATACAGTGCTAATTTGTGAAGACATAGTTGGAGTTCATGTTTTGAAACTAATTTTAAAACTATGATAATGTAACTTTTTTTAAAAATATATATTTTATTGATTTTTTACAGAGAAGTAAGGAGAGGGATAGAGAGTTAGAAACATCGATGAGAGAGAGACATCCATCAGCCGCCTCCTGCACGCCCCCCACTGGGGATGTGCCCGCAACCTACGTACATGCCCTTGACCAGAATTGAACCTGGGATCTTTCAGTCCGCAGGCCAATGCTCTATCCACTGAGCCAGACTGGTTTCGGCTGATAATGTAACTCTTAATTCCTTAGGATATCTGTGAGTGAATCAATGAAGATGGCAGATCCATATTGACAAAAGACCTTTAAAATACTCATGGAAACCAGTAAATTAGTTATGTATTACTGATGTTTCTAAATACTGCTTTGTAATATGTAACTGCTTTCAAGTCTTAAACTCATGCTAAAATATTTTTTGCCTTGTGATAATTTGAGAAGTTCAGCATTGTGTATACGATAGTTGTCATTAATTTTAAATGTTTTACAGACTACAGGTTCCATTCTATCAGTTGGTTGTGAAATCAGCGTAGCCCTGACCAGTGTGGCTCAGTTGATTGGGGTTATCCCATGTACTGAAGGGTCTTGAGCTCAATTCCTGGTCAGGGCATATACCCAGGTTGTAGGTTTGATCCCCAGATGGGATGTGGAAGGCAGCTGATTGATGTTTGTCTCTCACATCAATGTTTCTTTCTCTCTCTCCTTCTCTCTCTCTAAAATCAGTAGAAATATATCCTTAGGTGAGGATTAAACAAACAACAACAAAAAAAAAACATCAGCCAAGTGAATTGTAACTAGCATTTTTAAAGGAAGGAAAGGGAGCAGGGTTCTTGGATAGAATGGCATAGAGAATATCAGTGTATTTTACATAGTGAAGATAAGTACTGTTTGGTGATACTTTGTTGCGAGGGGATGTACTTATTTTTTATATATAAATTCATGTGTATCATGAAGTCACAAATCTGTAAGCCATCACTGCTAGCAGTAATGCAGTTAGTGGCTTGGTGGCCCTGTGGTTATTTAAATGACTGTACACACAATAGAAATTTGTGACAGGCTTTCACTGGAAAACATCTGTATTTGTGCTTTTAGCAGGGAGTAAAGGAAAACATGTGACTTGCTAATCATATTGGTATTTGACAGGAATCTTGTAAGGAACGCTAATAGCACGCTGGACAACAGAGTCAAGATTCAAGAAAAAATGTTAATGTCATACTATATACTGAATCTCAACCAGAAGCAATTTTTATATATATATATATAAAAGCCTGAGTGATGGTTACAATGGAATGACTGGTCGACCAGTCGCTATGATGTGCACTGACTACCAGGGGGCAGATGCTTAATGCAGAAGCTGCCCCCTGGTGGTCATGTCACTCAGCCAGAAGATAGGGTCATGGCTGGCAAGCACAACTGTGGCAACAGGCCAGGATGAGTGCAAGCTGCATAGTACCTGCTCCTCCTTGTCTACCTGCCACTTGACACACTGCTACTTCCCCCGAGGGATTGTGCAAGGTCACAGGCCGGGCTGAGGGATTCCCCGCCCCTCGTCCCATGCACGAATCCATGCATTGGGCCTCTAGTAATAGAAATAATTGTTCAGCCCTGATGCAAATGGCTCCCTGATGCAGTAGTAAACATCAGGGAGCCATGGGTGAAGATGTGGTTCATTAATGGAAAAGATTTAGGTCAGTTAAATTGTTCAATAGAAAGCAGCCACGTAGTGTGATTATCACAACTATTAATGGAGTTTAAGACTACATTTATGAAATACTAATTAAATGCTCCTTGGTCCAAGTCAAACACTTCCATTTCTCAGAACTCAGACTTGGGCACTCAGGTCCCCTCTTCCCCAGGAAGACCTGGGGCCTTGTGATTTCTTGATTGACTTCGTCCCACAACTAAACAATGCTAGTGTGGAAGTTATACTTTTTCAAATTCAATGAGTTATTTCAAATGAAGTTTCGAGCCAGATCTCTGATGTGTAGTTGAAACTCAAAGATAGCAGCTGCTAATACCGGTTTTTTATTATAATCTTGTCACTTTTCTTTGAAAAAATAATGGGAGCATGTCACGTGCAAAAATAAATAATTCTCCTATTGAAAAATCTCCAGGAGGGACAAAAATAAGAGCTCGGAGAGAGTCTCACTCTAACTTACTTAGTGCAGGTTGGCTTATGGCAGTAATTAAAAGTATCCATTGCAGGGGAATTGCTGGAGATGCTTGTTAATATTGCAGATTCCTTTTGAAACAGAATCCCAGGGATTGAACCAAAACTGTGTGTATATATTCTTTTAAATTCTTCTACCATCTATGCTGTGAAAGAGTGTCACTATGATTCCTGCATAGTATCCAGTATTGAACATCATTGGCCTCAGGAAGTCTGATCAAGATATACTAATTACAAAACACATTCCAAAGTTTTAAATGCTCTTAAACACTTATTTTGTTTTGACATAGTTGGTAAACTATGTATTTGGTAGCTTTGGTAATTAGCCAAAGATTGAGCTGCTTCTTAAAGCTATTCATGGTTTATTTAATGGAGCTAAGTTATTGCATCTATTTGCTTTTAAGAAGAACATGTATCCTGCCCTGGCCAGGTGGCTCAGTTGGTTGGAGCATCATCCTGTACACCAAAAAGGTGGCGGTTTCAATTCTGGTCAGGGCACATATCTAGATTGTGGGTTCAATCCCCTGTTGGGACAAGTATGTCAGGGCAATTGTTCAGTGTTTCTCTTTCACATTGATGTTTCTCTTCATTCAAAAGCTGAATCAAAACTTTCAAATGCCAAAATTTAAAAAACGTTAGGATAAGATCATCCATTTTATTTATGGATAGTCTAGTGCAGTGGTCAGCAAACTAATTAGTCAACAGAGCCAAATACCAACAATACAACGATTGAAATTTCTTTTGAGAACCAAGTTTTTTAAACTTCTTCTAACACCACTTCTTCAAAATAGACTCACCCAGACTGTGGTATTTTGTGAAAGAGCCACACTCAAGGGGCCAAAGAGCCACATGTGGCTCTCGAGTCGCAGTTTGCTGACCATGGGTCTAGTACATCTAACACAATATCTGGCATATTGTAGATACTCAGTATTTATTTGAAATTACACACTTTCTGTGACTGCTTAATTAAGTACCTTAATAGTTCTTGTATGCACCAATCTTACTATTGTACTAGAGACCCAGTGCACGAAATTCGTGCACAGGTAGAGTCCCTAGGCCTGACCTACGATCTGGGTCGATCTTCCCTGGCTGCTGGCAGCCAACCCCATCCCCCCCTGCCCGCATCGACTGCCATCCACCCCTGGTTCCCTGTTCCCATCAGGCGATAGAAGCCTGCTGGCTGCAGGGAGGGACTGAGAGGTTTGCCGCCAGACGATCGGGGCCTGTGGGCTGGGGGCAGCTCCTGTGTTGAGATCTGCTCCCTGGTGATCAATGTGCATCATAGCCACCGGCCGTTCCACCATCCGGTCAATTTGCATACTGTGCTTCTTTAGATATAGACTAGAGGCCCGAAGCACAAAATTCATGCAAGAGTTGGTCTTCCTTCCCACAGCTGCCAGCACCAGCTTTCCTCACAGCCCCAGCTTTGTCCAGAAGGTTATCTGGACTAATTAGCATATTATGCTGTTATTATTATAGATGTGGGGTTTGGTTTGTTTGCAATTTTACATTTGACCACCAAGTTTCTGAGTTAGATTTAACATATGTTAATGTCGAGGCCTGTGAACTCAACTATCTAGGAATGTGTTCTCATTCAGCAGTTTTTCATTATTGTTCCTAAAAACTTAGGAACTCCACACACACCAGAAAGTTGTCCTCTTTAGAGCAGGTACTATTGATGTAATTCTTGAGTTTGTGTCATAGAGTGAGGGCACAGTTAGTATTTGAATGAATGTCCTGACTACTTTTCAGTATTTGTCAATATATAGGTGAATAGAATTAGAATTAGGAGTATGTTGCACAGGCCAAAAGCAATCAGATTGCCTAACAGCCATGCCTAACAGTCCTAACTCTAATGGTGTTAGGCTTTGATTTTTCAGTGGGTTTTTGAATGTTTAGCACTTTCATGGGGTGGAGTTGCTTGTACTTTTAGAAGTATTAACGTAAACGTAACAGAGCAGTGACTTGAACTTCTGTGTTTTCTAAATTGGAAGTGACCATTTCTAGTATCATCTGGTCTTCATCAGTTTTGGAGAAAGGAGTAGACTTCTAATACAAAAGACCGCAAAAATAGAGCATAAGTAATAAAAAGGAGAATACATACCCAACTGTTAGTATCAGTTGTCTCCATAGCCTTTGCCGGTGATTTTCACTTTCTATCTTGTTTGGTCCTTTAAATGTTTGAATTTTGCATACTAACCAACATAACCATTTTTTGAAAGCTAGAAATTTAATTCTCAGTTATGAACGCAGATGAAGAAGTAGATCTGACCCCAAACCTAATCCCTTTCTCTGCAAAGCTATAGTTAACAGAAGGCTATGCTTATGTAAATAAAAAGCAATGCTGCATTTTAAATACACACACACACACACACACACACACAATTATTTTTGTGGTTAGTGAATGTGACAGTCATTGACAAATAAATTTTTCAAACATCCCCTACAGACAACAACCCCTCATTGACAACAACCCCTGCCCAATGTGGAGAATAGTGAAGGTCTACACACTTGGTATATGTAGGATTAGAGAGATTTAGACAATAGAATTGACTAAAATTGTGAATTGATTATATATGGAAGAGTTAACATGTGGAGAGTCTAGTATGATGACCAGATTTTGTGATTGGGTGAATAATGTATCTGTTCCCTTTTGAAGGGGAACAGAAAAAGAAGCAGTTTGGGGACAAGGTTTGAGTTCTCTGGAAGACATCAACCAGAATAAGGGTAGCAGTTGGTAATGTAGGCTGATTGGTTGGGGCCTGAAATAGATTTCAGGTTGCTGAAACCATGGGTAGATGAAATTATTATTCAGAATATAGGATAAAAAGACAGCCAAGGGTGTAAAGATGAGTCATTGAATTAAATACAGGAAGAGCATTGGAAAAGACAGGAATACAATTAGAGGAGAGCAATGCATGAAAGCTAAGAGGTGTGCAGTGCTAAATAGACATATAAATCCCTTCCATGCAGACTTAATAAATTCCATAAATGTCTATTTTAATATAAAAGTATAACATTAAATTATTCTCCACCCCTGCCCTCCCTACTCACCCCCCATATTTTCAAGTTAAATTTGTCCTCAGAGGCTCCTTTTCTTTTTTGGGATTCAAGTGTAAATCACTGATTGCCATCAGGAGCATACTTTCCTCCAGTTCAAGAAATGTGGTTTCCAATTCCTCTTTAGAATCCTAACAGCGCCTAGCTCTTTCCCAGTTTTGCATTAATTTTGGCTCAGCCCAAGGAGTCTTGTTGTGATTTATTATGAACTAATTTTTTTAGCAGGATGGGGAAATTTTTTCAATTATAATATTTATTTTTGTCTATTTTCTAAATGAACTCCAGTTATGTTCAAAATACAGTTTAGGCAGTTTTAAAACACTATTAAATATATATATTGAATATATATTTTATTGATTTTTTTACAGAGAGGAAGGGATAGGGATAAAGAGTTAGGAACATTGATGAGAGAGAGACATCGATCAGCTGCCTTCTCCATGCCCCCTACTAGGGATGTGCCCACAACCAAGGTACATGCCCTTGACTGGAATTGAACCTGGGACCTTTCAGTCCGCAGGCCGACACTCTATCCGCTGAGCCAAACCAGTTTCGGCTCAAAACACTATTAAGGAAAAAGAGATTGAACATACAGAAAAGTTGAGTAGCAATAAAAGCCCACATTATCACCATCAAGATTTAAAAATTAAGGACTTACCATATTTGCAAATGTGGTGCTCAGGCTTAGAAGTAATAGGCATATATGGTTAGACTTCTGTAATGAAGGCCAGAGGACTGTGCTGTGAGTTGAAGATGGGCAAAGCCAGGAAGGCCCTGGCAAAGAATATGGATTTTATTATAAGGGCAATGAAAAGTTACTGAAGGGCATTAATCAATGAGTTCTTGCTATTTTCAGTTCCTAAAATTCCCCTAATACTTCTAATTAAATACTGCTGATGATAAAGGAAGCAAGGGGGAAATGAGGAAGGCAGGCAGATTGTTATGGTGAAAGGTGTTTTTTTAGCCATCATAGCCCTTGTTTCTAACCATTCCTACCTTTAGCTTCACAATCTTCATACTTCTGGAATTCTCAGTTCAGAAATTCAGATATGTGCCTTTGTGTTTCACATCTTTCAAGGTTCCGGAGCACTTTGAATGATACTGCTTCTGTATTGTTTGATGGTGGACAAGATTCTTTTGAAGGCACTTCTCTACTTCTGGGAAAAAGCGGTGTGGGCTAAAGAGTCCATTAGTGGTACCTTTGCTATTATTTGAGCACTAGTGGCCCGGTGCACAAAATTCATGCACATTAAAAGGGGGTTAGAGGAAATAATTTAATATTGCTGTTTGCCCCTTCTCTATAATAGAAGTGTCAGAGATGAAAGAAAATTAGTAAAATGTATATGAAAACATTCCTCCAGTCAAGAGTCTGGAGCACACCCAGAGTGAAATCCCCACTCACCCACATGCGCCTCAAAATCGCATGAGACCCAGACCCAGCCGGCCCTCGCCCCCATTGGGCTAGATCCAGACCTGGCCAGTCCCACCCTTGTCAAACCCCTCCAGGCAAGGAACGTAGCCTCAGGTCCCCTGGCCTGGCACCAGGATGGGGAGCATGGCCTGAGGTCCCTCAGCCCAGATCAGGTCAGGGGGCATGCCTTGAGGTCCCCCGTCAAGCCCCGCCAGTTGGGAGACATGGCCTGAGATACCCTGTCAAGCCCCGCTTGTTGGGGGGCATAGCCTGAGGTCCCCCCATCAAGCCCTGCCAGCTGAGGGAGGGGACGGGCAGCCTCAGGTCCCCTGGCCTGGCACTGGGAAGGGGTACACAGCCTCCGGTCCCTCATCAAGCCCCACTGGCCAGGGGCATGCAGCCTTGGGTCCTCAGTCAAGGCCCGCTGGGCAAGGGGAGTGGCCTGAGTTCCCCAGACCCAGCACTGGGGGTTCACCTTGAGGTCCCCCATCAAGCCCCGCCAGGCAGGGGGGCACAGCCTCTGGTCCCCTGGCCTGGTGCTGGGATGGGAGGGGGCGCAGCCTCAGATCCCCTGGCCCAGTGCTGTGGCCTGAGGTCCCCCGTCATGCACTGCTGGGTGGGGCTTGCGATCTGAGGTTCCCCAGCCTGGTGCCAGGGTGAGGGGCGCAGCCTGAAGTCCCCTGTCAAGCCCCACCTGGTGTGGGGCGTGACTGAGGTCCTCCAGCACCAGGACGGGAAGTGCACCTTGAGGTATCCTGTCAAGCCCCACCCAGTGGGAGACAAGGCCTGAGGTTTCCTGTCAAGCTCTATGGGGGCAGGGAAAGGTGTAGCCTCAGGTCCCTGCCAATTGTACATTAAGGCTCCTTATGGGAACTTGGCTTCAGCTGTGGGTGTATCCATTTTTGTGAAGGAGTGATGGTCAGTTAGCATATTCCCTCTTTGTTGGATAGTCATTTGGTGCTTGACAGAGGGATTAACTTCTGATTCTTATGAGTAAAGATTGAAAAGAGGAGACTGAACAAAGCAAGAGTTGAAGCACTGAAGATCATCTCTTTTTAAAACTAAGTTTGTATGTGGTTCCAAGTATTTTTGTTCCTCTTTATAATCACTAAAATCAATGAGTGATTCATGAATCTGTTCAGTCATGTATTTTTTTAAATGAAATTGAATTCACTAGAAAAAAGTCAGTTTTAGCTTTGTTGCATGCATCCATATGCACAAGTATGTAACTAAATACATTTCTTACTTGTAGATCATGATCAAAGTTTGAAAAACACTTCTAATTTACTGGTTCTATCCAGCTTTCACAATGAATGTGATTAGTTCATTGGTAGCCTTACCTTTTCATTTAGCTTTCCATTTAATTGTGTTATGGATAATATCTTTTATGTATTAAAGATGGATTGTTTTAGATAATTCATTGATTTCTCAAAATCATACATTTGTAAAAAATAATATTATTTGTAAAATAATAATAATAATAATAATACATGTGTATAATTGAAGGAAGGCAAATAGTTACAAAAAGGGCTTGTAAGAAAAAAATACCATTCTTCCCCCCTTTTCCTTCTCCACTATCTAACTCTTTGGATTGATTGTTTTTGGTATCTTTTCCCGCAACTTTAATAAGCATACTTGTATGACACATCCATGATTTCACCATATTACTCATAACATTTGCCTCAGGCTGCTTATGTTTTCTTTATTACACTCATAAATTCAGTAACAATCAATACTCAGTATCTCTCTGCATATTAAGCTAACATGTTTAATAAGAGCTTTACTTTGTAAAGCATGCCTCTTCTTACCCTTTTAGCAGTTGGTCTTCATATAAGAGCCATTCATTAATTTTAAACATTTCTATGTTGTCAATTAATTATTTTAAAAGTTGGATCACTGAGTAGCATACATTAGTATAAGATTTTTAAGCTTAATACATAGTAAACTTAGACATAAGAAACAGATTCTAAGTCAGAAGTTTTAATAAGAGGTGTTATTTCCTTGTCTTTGCCCTGCAAAATCCTTGACAGTTGAGTTGTATAAGAGTTGGTGAATTTGAGGCCTAAATGAAAGAAAGCAAAGGATTTATTTATTATACTAATACTTTAAAATAATAACCATATAGTCCTGGCCACAGTTGGTTGGAGCTTCTTTCCAATGCTCCAGGGTTGTGGGTTTAATCCCTGGTCAGGGCATATGCAGGAAGCACCCAACAACAAATCAATGGTTCTCTCTTCCTCTCAAATCAATCAATAAACAAAATAAGAACTATATTGTTCTTTTTTATAAGTTTTATAATAAAATGATTTGTATAGTTTTTATTTTTTACTTAATTTTTAACTATATTTTTAAAATAACATTATCAAGGAATATATGAAGTGTGAGGGAATGAAAGGGAGAGGAGAAGAAGGGCGAATATGAGCATATCATGAATAGCTTCACCACTGTGACTGGATCCTGCTGAGGAGTGACCACTTCTTATTTCGGGTACTTTTTGCTTACTATTTTTTCTCAAAATACAGTCTTATTAGTTTCTATGGTCTGCAATCTCTTGGCTGCCTGGTGTATTAATTATAAGGAGTAATGTGTTGTGCCTCTCCTTATCTGTGCTCTCTTTGGCAGCTGTATTCTGTACTGTGAATAGTATTTGGTATATAGTAGGACTTTTTAAAAAACCCTTTGCCCTGAAAAGTCACTTCTTCCACCATTGAGCCAGAGCTGAAAATATCTCGTTGCATAGCACCATAACACTTCCTGCAAAATACTGTTTCATTCCCACCCTCCACCCAGCATTGACTGCCATTCATTGTAGATTACAACTAGAAAAGATATTTTCGTAGAGTTGACTATGTGGACCCGCAATGTTTATGGAGAATCAACCTGCATTGCCCCTCACCCCCCTCAAAAAAAAAAAAGTTAAGAAAAGCATGATGGAAAATAATTATCCAGGATTTGTGTTCCATGTAGGCAGGTAATAAAAGAAAAATATAGCAGTCCTATGGGAGTAAATCGCCTTAACTGACCTATACTTCTTATCATAGAAAATATATTCACAAGTAAATTTATGCACCTTTGAATTTTGAGAACCTATGTTTGAGGACATTTCCTTTTGGTTAATGAAGTGTGGTTTTAAACATTGAAGGATTTACAAGCTGACAAAAGGTGAGCTAGATAGGTGATATTTGAGTATAGAGATTGCTCAGATTAAACACATCCATAAGTCACAAAATAACATACTTGTCCATGATTTAATTGTAAATTTAACATTAGCGTTTATTTGCACGCTTTTTCTCTCCTGAATGTTTATTTGTAAATTAATATGTAGGTCACTGTATCTCAAATGTTAGAGAAAAACATTCAAATACTTTCTTCAAATGAAATCTTAGACAAAGTTCAAAAGAAGTATTATAATACTGTGCAATAGAGAAATTTTATGTTGATATGGGGGGTAAAAGTAGGGTTGAACTATCTGAGATTTGCCTCTCTAATTTGACAGAGGTGGGGTAAGGGTCAGGGGCAGTTAAATATAGGAGTTTGAAACTCATAGTTTGCAAACCACTGACCTAAGTGATCTGTAAGGTTCTTCTCAAAAATGTTACCTTTTGGGATCTTATACCAGGTTTAATGCCTATGATTTTAACTTATTTTATTTAGTGAAAAAAATCATAACTTTCTAAAATATTTTTTAATTGATTTCAGAGAGAAAGGGTGAGGGAGAGAGAGATAGGAACATCAGTAATGAAAGAGAATCACATTGATCAGCTCCCTCCTGCACATCCCCTACTTGGGATCGAGGCATGTGCCTTGATTGGGAATTGTACTATGACCTCCTGGTTCATAGGTTGATACCCACTGAGTCACTTCTGGCATCTTCCCCAGTTACTTACATTGTTCATCTTGTTAACTTTTTTCAAGGTGAGTAGGTGAGTTCTTGGAATAGTGGATGTGTCCTTTTTTTAAAAAAAATATGTATTTTTCAAATTGATTTCAGAGAGAGGGAGAGAGTTGGAAACATCAACGATGAGAGAATAATTAATTGGCTTCTTCCTGTATGCCCCCTACTGGGGATCGAGCCTGCTACCAGGCACGTATGGTCTGACCAGGAATCCAACCAGGACCTTCTGTTTTATAGGTTGATGCTCAACAATTGAGCCACACTGGCCAGGCTGATGTTTCCTTTTGCATCATGTAATATTGTGGCTGATTTGGTGGGAATGTTGTTTTCTGCTACCCATGAGAACTTTTAAAAGTTCGTTATCTGTAAGGTGTTCCCCAATGAGTTCTTCATAGGAGATAGTTGTATCTAGGTAGAAAGAGTACATGTTGAAACTGGCACTTAAAGGATTTGAGGGTCTGATGGGAGATTTGTTCAAGGTTCTCTCCAACTTTTGTGCTGTGACTAACTGAAGAGGAGAAAAAGAAGGGTGGGTGGGCTGTGGAAGTGTGTGCCCACCAGATTACTTAGAAGGAACAGCATGAACACTGGACGAGAGGCCCCTAAAGAGACCCAGGTAGTGGGCCTGTTGCTAGTGCTGTTTGACTAAGCTCCTTACATACACTTTGAGGCTCCTTGACTCAGTTTCTCAACTATAAAATAGAGATATAAAGAATATTTTGGATCAAAACAGACCTGAGCTGGTTTTGCCACTTAGTACTCAGCCTTGGCTTGGCAGAAGTAGGTGCCCTGTGAAAGCACCTTCATGTTCCTCCTCAAATGGGTGGTTGGAAGAACAGGTGATAAAAAAGGTTTTTGAAAAGTAGAAGTGTTCTGCAATTCTAAGATATATCTGGATTATCATTTCTCGCATATACTGGTAGATTTCCCAGTTCCTAATGATTTAGAAAGTATGTCTTCTAATTGACATCACTTTCTTCTTACTTGTATCTTGTATTGTGTTCCCAGCTACAGCAGGCAGAGTGCAGCAAGGTGCCTGTCGCCGCCGCCGCCATGCCGTTCCCATTTGGGAAGTCTCACAAGTCTCCAGCAGATATCGTGAAGAACCTGAAGGAGAGCATGGCCGTGCTGGAGAAGCAAGACATTTCTGACAAGAAAGCAGAAAAGGTATGTTTATGTATTTGGCATTATTTTATATTTTCAATCTTTTGAAGAGGAGCAAGTGTAAGATAAATTATGAGGTGATTTAAAAAAAATTAATAAATCCCAATTTGGATTTTAAAATACGACATTTGCTGCTGTTTAAACACCAGGTTTTCTCCTGCACTGCTGTCTACAAAACATATTTCTAACTTTTTTCTTCATTTTTTTCATTTGAGGTTTTCAAGTTCATTTAAATTTTGTTTTTTTCATTGTTGAAATGATTGATCTGATTTCTAAAATCAATGAATCGACCAATAGTTTTCCTGGGGAGTTAACCTCTTCTGGTTTTCTTTCTGTGTTCCCTGTTTCCATGATGAGTATCTTCTTTCACCCAGTCACCACAGCCCAAACCTGACTTTCATCCCAATCTTGTCTCCCCACTCTCCTTCAAAACGTCATCTTCCACTAATAGTGTGAACCCTTACTTCCTGAGGGGTTTATGAATTAATTCTGACTTCCAGTCCTACTTAGTGAAGATCCTCATGACCTTTCTTATCTCTAAAACATTTCCCTTGTCTTAAACCTTCAGTGCAGACTCCTTGCATGGCACATAAGACTCTGTGACCCGATCTCTCTTCTCTTGGTGAATTTCAACCCCTCCCTTATTCTTGTGTTCTAGCATCTCAACTTGCCTCTGTCCATTGAAAGTAACTAAAGCACATAATCAGCTATACTGTTTTTCATGCCTTTGTCTTATTCTTCCACATCCCACCCCCTATCCATTTCTACCTCAGCCCTATTCATTTTTCAGAACCCCCCTATATGTTTCTTTCTTTTTCAGTTTAGTGCAGTGATAAAAACTACAGTGACAGATAGTATAGTTTGGTGTCACTGCTTTGAGTCTGGCCAAGGGTCAGCACCATCAGTGCAAATGACAATATAGTGGAAAAGGGCAAATTGTATGTTAGTTTGATATGAAAACAGTTTTGATCCCACAAACTCCTTGAAAGGGGTCCACACTTTGAAATCTAGTGTCCTAATTTAGATGGGTTATATGGAGGAATTCTTATTGAGGAAGTGACATCAGAGATGAATCCTATAATGATAAAGCTTAGTTTCTGATGGAGTTCAGATCATCTACTTGATTAAAATCAATGGTTTTCAACCAGGGGCAGTTTTGCCCTCCAAAAGGATATTTGACAATGCTTAGAAACATTGTTGGTTATAAGCCAATGGGAAGCTACTATTGGCATCTATTTAGTACAGGCCAGAGATGCTGCTAAACATGAGACCCCTCTTCCACCCCCAAGAATTATATGCCCCAAAATGTCAGGAACTCCTGCTCTATACCTAATCACAAATAGACATCCTGCTATTACAATAAGGCAAAAAAAAAAAAATAGTTGAATTTTTTTAAAAATAAAATTTATTTCAAAAGAATGAGGCAACTCTGAAGAGCTATCCATGCAAAATCTACTTATTCTGAAATAAATTAAGAATAGGGAGAAAAACCCTGAAATTTCTGATTCACTTTCTTATCAAGATTCTAAAGGAAGTAGCAAATAAATTAAATGGTGAACTGAAACCTGAAAACAATCCTAAATAATAAAAGCCTAACATGCAAATTGTCCTTTTACTGGGAGATTGACGGGTAGTTCAACCACTCTCTATGATGTGCGCTGACCAGTAGGGGGTGGCATGGAACATGCTGGCAGCGGGTGACATGGAGGTATTGCTGGTCCTAATGGGTCCCGATGAGAATGGGATAATAATGGGATAGTGAGCAGGTGAGTGGGGAGGGGGGGTGGCAGGCCAACACAGGTGTGAGTGGGGGCCCAATCGCCTTACTGATTGCCCTGCAGATGGCAACCAGCAGCCAGTAGGCCCTGATCGGAGCAGGGTCCTGGGCTGCGATGGGGAACTTTGGGTGGGTAGCAGTTACCAACCTCCTGTGATACCCGGACAGGGGGCTGTGACCTCTTACCAGCTACCTGGGGGCAGGGGTGACCAGGACAGAAGTATGGTGAGAATGCAGGGTGTCCACCAAGCTCACTCCCACTCCCCCTGCTACCCTCCCCCAGGATGCCAGGACCCGTGCACTCAGGTGCCGAGCACCCACGAGGAGCCCACCCTTCATCCGTGTGTCCTCTTCTTAGTAAGCCAGGCCGTAGCCGGTGGGACTGCAGGGGCTCTCTGTAGGTTTGTGCAGGAGCCAGTCTGCAAGGCTAGTCAGGAGAGAGTAGGCTGCCTGCCCAGTTTCAGTGTGGTGCCTTTGGGCAGCCCAGAGGGCCATGCTACGCCCCAGCATGCAATGTCCACCTATGCTCACCGCATCTCCACATGGGACTCGAGCACCTGTGCATGAATTTTGTGCACCAGACCTCTACTGGAAAAATAAAAAATCTAATCACTAAATTAAAAATCATGAAAAGCACTTAGACATCATACAAAAAACTGAAAAGTTGAAGGTCTATCCATTAAAATAAGAGTGTTTGCTATGACTTGTTATTTAGCTTTGTCTGGAAATTCTATCCATAGCATAAAGAAATGGTTTAGAAACACAGTTATTACAAAGAGAGAGGAAAATTACTATACAAAACACGAGAATCAGTGCAAAAATGAGAGTTCAATAGAGCAGCTAAATAGAAAATTCATAGCTTTTTCTTTTTTTAATATGTTTTATTGATTTTTTTTATAGAGAGGAAGGGAAAAGGATAGAGATCTAGAAACATTGATCAGCTGCCTCTTGCACATCTCCTACTGGGGATGTGCCCACAACCAAGGTACATGCCCTTGATGGGAATCGAACCCAGGACCTTTCAGTCCACAGGCTGACTTTCTATCCACTGAGCCAAACTAGTCAGGGCCGTAGCTTTTTAAATACCAATCAGAACTATCTAGAAATTATTTTTTTAAGCATTTCATTTATGATGGCAACAAAAAATGTATAAGATGTCTGAGAAAACTTTCATCAGGAAGTATGCAAGAACCTATATGAAAAAAATTGTAAAACCTTATTCAAAAGCACAAAAGAATACTTGGTCTGTGTTATCAAATGGAGTATAGTTAAGATGCCATTTCTCCTCAGATAAATCTGTAGTCATTCAAATCACAGGATCTTTTTGTAACTTGACAAAAAATTATTCTGAAGTTATGGAAGAATAAATACAATAGCTCAGAGTTATGGCAGAATCTAAGAAGTAGGAATTCTACTTTGTTTTAAAGTAAAACACATACTTTATACATCACTCTTCATCTTCTCCTAATGGTTAATGAAGCTCCATCCTTCTAGTTGTTCAGGCCATAGTCTTGAGTCATCTATGACTCTTCACACTTCCCAAGTCCAATTATGAGCAAATCCATGCACTTTTTCTGGGAGGAAAAATAAAAAAGCCAGAATCTAATCACTTCTCCCCATTTCCTAGTCACCAGCCTGGTTTGAACTGTTATTATCTCTGTTCTGGATTGCTGCATTGACCTCTAATAATTGGTTGGTCTTTTAAAACATGAATCAAATGATATTTTCTTCAGGGTAAAAGTCAAAGTCCTTACAGGGGGCTCGAACTAAGTTCTATTGGGCAAATCCTGCCTAGGCCTGTCTTTGTAAAGAAAGGTTCATGAGCTAGAAATGGTTTAAATATTTTTAGAGAGTTGGTTTAAAAAGCAAAGAAGAATAATGCAAACTTATGTGGCCTGCAAAGCTCAAAATATTTACTGTCTGCCCTTTTACAGAAAAATAAATCCCGACCCTTGGCCCATGGCCTCAATGATTCCTTATCTTAGTCCGCCCTCTATATTGGCTTCCTTTTCTCACACACTCTAGTCACACTCTTGTCCTTTGGTTTTTGCATTTGACAATTCCCTTTGCCTAGAATGTTCCTCCCCAGCTTACTCCCTATTGCTTTCAAGTGTTTGCTCAATGTCATGCTTGATCCAACAACCCCCTATGTGAAATGCAGCCCTGCCCTCTGACATTCCTGCTCCCACTGATCTTGCTCTGTTTACCTATGCAGCACTTAACATTTTTAATGTACTTAATGGTGTTTGTTTAATATATCTACCCCCGTTAAAATATAAGCCTTCCAAAGACAGGGCTTAATAACTATTTGTATTTATTGAAAATGGAGTACAAAGCAGAATTAACATGAAACATAGTTACTTTAGGATTCTTCTGATTTTTAATTTTTACTGAATAGGATAAAAGAGGTATTGGAATATTGTAATGATTTATATGGTTAGTAAGAGGATATCATAGCCAGGTATGTTCTGAATTTTATGATGCTAGCCAAGTATCACATTCCCTTTCAGTGCTACTATCCACAGAAGCAGTGAGATAAATTACCCTTCTCAAGAGGACTATCTTGTTGGTCCTAGTAGCTTCAGTTTTGTGTTCATTAATTAACTCCCTTTATACTTCAGGATGCTCAGAGGATAGGATTTTGTTTGTTTGTTTGTTTGTTTGTTTGTTTGCATGATTAATTACACCCAATGCATTTGATCACTGCTTCCGGTGATCTGTTGCAGGATACCATCCTGAAAAAGCTAGAGGCAGGTGGCTTCACTAGAGATTTCTATCAAACATGTAAGAAATCACACAATTTCTACACAAACTCATCCAGAAAATTCTTATGTTCTTACCTTATTTCATGAGACCAGGATTATACTAATACCAAAACCAAAGACATTACAAGAAAACTATAAACTAGTATCTCTCATGAACATAGATGCAAAAAGTTCGCAAATTGAATCTTAACAGTAGGATAATATATCATGACCAAGTGGAATTTATTTCCAGAATCTAGGGCTAGTTTAACATTCAAAAATGAGTCAATGTAATTTATTGTGTTGACAGATTACATCAGTAGACAGGGGAAAAATAAAAAACCACAGCCTTCATTTTTAATGAAAACTTAGCAAACTAGGAATAGAACTTTCTCACCCTAATATAAAGTGCATCCACAGAAACACTACAAGTAGCATTGCACATAATAGTGAAAGGCTGAATTGCTTATCTCCAAGATCAAGGATAAGGTAGGAATGTCCACTTCCCACTTCTACTCACCTGTGTACTTGGCAGTTCTAGCCTGTGCAATCAAGCAAGAACAAGAAATAAATGGTATGGAAAGGAATTAAAAAACAGGCTTTATTTGTGAATGACATGATCATTTACATAGAAAAGCTAAAGGAATCTATTAAAGCTCATAGAACTAATGGGTGCATTTACTAAGGTTACAGGTTACAGCATCAATATATAAAGAGCAATCATATTTCTGTATAATAACAATGAAAAACCCAAAAATGAAATAAGAAAAACACATTTAAAATAGCATCAAAAAATATGAAACACTTAGGGATAATCTGACAAAAGAAGTGAAAGACTTGTACACTGAAAACTAAAATATCACTAGAGATGAAAGACCTAAATAAGTGGGAAATAATACCTGGTTTATGGATTTGAAAACTCAATATTGTTAAAATGTCAATTGTTTCTACATTGATTTATAGACTTATTGAAATCCCATCACACTTTTTATAGAAATTGACAAGTTGCTTCTAAAATTTGTATGGAAATGTAGAAGAACTAAAATAATCAAAA
This sequence comes from Lasiurus cinereus, assembly GCA_011751065.1. Lineage (NCBI taxonomy): Eukaryota > Metazoa > Chordata > Mammalia > Chiroptera > Vespertilionidae > Lasiurus > Lasiurus cinereus. The sequence continues at coordinate 487,733 of JAAGEH010000079.1, read as the reverse complement.
CAACTTGGGGTGGGGAGGGAACCAAGTTGTAGAACTCACATCATCTAATTGCAAGAAATATAAAGATACTATAATTAAAAGTGTGTAGCATAGACTTAAAGACAGACGTATAGATCAGTGTGACACAGAAGAGAATCCACAAATAAGCCCATATATATATATATGGGAAGTTTTTGACAAAGGTGCAAATTCAATTCAATGGAGAAAGAAGTTGTTTTAACAGTTAGTGTTGAACCAATTTGATAGCCACATACGCCAAAAAAAAGGGGGGGGGGGTCCCATACCTCATGCCATACATAAAAATTAACTCAAAGTGGATCACACAACTAAATGTTAAACCTAAAATTATAAAGCTGCTGAAAGAAAACAGGAGAAAATCTTTATGGCTTTGGGTTAAGCAAAAGATGCTCAGACATGACACCAAAGCATCTATTATATAAAAAGCCTGTGGTCGTCCTGCCATCACTTCTTAACGACCGATCATCAGGAGGCTGCATGGGCAGGGGGCGGGGGGGTAGGGCTGGAGGACTTGACTGGAGATGCAGGTTGATTTCTGGGTCCCACTGAGCTGTGCGACTCTGGATCCTGGGTCTCGCACAATATCACATGATAGGCCCTTAGTACTCTATAAAAGAAAAAATTAGAATTGGAATTCATTGACACTAAAACCTTAGGTTCTTCAAAAGACCCTGTTAAAAGAATAAAAAAGATAAATCACAAAGAGAATATCTTTGCAAAGCAATTCTCTGATAAAAGGTTGCATCCAGAATACTTAAAGACCTTTCAAAACTTAAGAAAACAAATGATACAGTAAAAAGTAGGCAAGATATTTGAATATATACTTCATCAAAGAAGATATACAGATTTCAGATAAGCACTTGAAAAGGTATTAATCATCAGGGAATTTCAAAGAAAAGACATGAGTTATCACTACACACTAATAGGATAATTAAAATTGAAAATACTTGTTATACCAATATTGGTGATTATGCAGAACAGCTGGAACTGCTGATGGAAACATAAGATGATACAACCACTTTGGAAAAATAATTGGATGGTTTCTTAAAAATCTAACTTACATCTAGCCATTTTAAGAAATGTATATCCATACAAAAACTTATACATAAGTATTCATAGCAACTTTAATTGTAATGTAAAGTCCCAAAAAAGGAAGGAGCCCAGGTGTATAAATAAACCAATTGGGGTACACTGATAATATGGAACACTACTCAGCAGTGAAATAGAATAAACTATTGCTATTCACAATAGCATGGATGAATCTCAAATAATTAAATATTGAGTGAAAAGCCAAATTCTAAAGAGAATATATGATTCCATTTGTACAAAACTGTATGGAAACCATAATGACAGAAAGTACATCAGTAGTTGCTTTGGGTTTGACAGAGATGTGGAGGGTTCGAGTGGGGTTGATGGAATCTTTGCAGTGATGGATATGTAAATAAGTCCCATATCCAATTTATCAAAATGTATTCTTTAAATATGTGTGGTTTGTTGCATGTCAAATGTAACTCAGTAAAGAGTAAGACGATACTTATGTACCAACTGAGATCATGATACCCTGTTTCCCCAAAATAAGACATCCCCCAAAAATAAGACCTACTTCTAGTTTTGCCTCTCACTGTAATATAAGGCACCCCCCTCCCGAAAATAAGACCTCCCTGATAATAAGACCTCCCCAGAATATAAGGCCCCCGAAGCTACTGTAAGGCGTCTTAATCCTGATTTAAAGAGACCTTGCACTGCCTGAACAGCTCCGGCTGCACTGCGGCCAATCATTGAGCTGGTTTGTGATGACAACTACTACCGTACCGTATACAGGTAATAAATTTCCTTTTTGTTGTTCAATAATAAATGTGTACCATATTCTTCTTCATGGAAAAATAAGACATCCCCTGAAAATAAGACCTAGCACATCTTTGGGAGCAAAAATTAATATAAGACACTGTCTTATTTTCAGGGAAAGAGGGTAGCTTGGAAAGCACAGATGTTGGCCCTGTGAATAGGCCATGTAATAAAGATCCCAGAAAGACTATTGGAAGCATAGGTTGATACAGTAAAAATACACTACTTAAATTCAAAGTGAACAGCTGTTCTGTGTAGACAAGTCCATACTTGAGGGTGTAGAGAAACCGAAGTGGGTTAAGAGGGACGTGATCAGGCTGATACAGAAATTCAAAAGTCTACCATGAGAAATTGTTGAAAGAACTAGAGATGTGAACTACAAAAGAATAAAATTTGAGCCTTAGAGCTCCTAGTAAAATGTTTTTAGGGGACCATCTAATAGGAAAGGGAAGGTGGCAGATGGTGGTAGGAGGTAGAATTAAGACCTGTGAGTAGAAGTAAAGCAGGGAGTCTAGTTTTATCTTGATATTAGGAAAAATAATAGGTGGGTGTTGACTTCCTTGGTAGATAGCAAGTTTCCTGTTTTTGGATATGTCTTGGTGTGGACTAGGTCACATTCAGGTCTTGCAGAAAGAATTGAAACTTGCATGGTTGTTCTATCCTTAGATTAATACACTATATTTTGCAAGATGCCTTCTAGAGAATAGTCCTCCATCTTATTTTGCGGTAGAATAGTTTCCTGTTGTTAGTCTTATAATCTACATGAAGGAAGCTTTTGTTTCCTAGCTAACCCATCATATTAGAGTCTGCCAAACCTATAGTAAAGTAATGCCTATTCTGCTTTATTCATTGTATCTATAGGCATCTTCTCATTTCCTGTGATGTTACAGACAAATGATAAATACAACATTTGAGTGTTTATTCCTTTACTTGTAATATGTTGGTGTACTAGTATTTTATATAATATGCCATATTAAGAATTTTGTATAAGCCCTAGCCAGTTTGGCTTAGTGGATAAAGTGTTGGCCTGTGGACTAAAGAGCCCTGGGTTTGATTCTGATCAAGAGCACATGCCCAGGTTTTGGGCTCAACCCCCATAGAGGGTATACAGGAGGCAGCCAATCAATGATTTTGTCATTGATATTTCTATCTCTTTCTCCCTCTCCCTTCCTCTCTGAAATCAATAAAAATATTTATTTTTTAAAGAGAATTGTGTATAATACAAATAGATTACTCCCTTAGGAAGTATGCCATACCTTTTTGAAATAATTTGAAAACTACTTTTCTCATACCTTTGGGAAAAAATGATTTCTCTTACCATTTTTATTTTTAGATATTTGGGGCATGAGGGTGAAATTGTGTGTGGCGGGGGGGGGGGGGGGGGGGGTTTTTTTTTTTTGATAGGCACACAGGTCTGGTGTACGAAGTGGCTATTTATACACTCTTTGCCCACTGCATGCTATATAAAGAAGGTATGGCTGCCTCGCTCAGCACACACTTGGTTCCCTTCATCACTGTGAATGTGTGTGTTCACAATCTTGAATAGCTGTATTCACTCATTTCAGGAGAGGAGTAAGTTTGCTGGCATACTTAAGAGGGGGAAGGGAGGAGTCTTTTCATAGGGTGGCCATTTAACAGTGACTCATGGTTACTAAACTTGTTTAGAGTAATCTTTAACAGCAGAAGGTTATTAATAGGTTTTTCTTAGTCCATGATCTTTCAGCTTAGAAGAATACTCAGACTTCTTTTCCACAGAGAGTCGTGTGTGCCTGCACGTGTCTGTAGGACTTCTTTTTGAAAGTTAATACAGCAATTAATATGATGGGGGAGTTGGTCTTATTTGGCACCAACAATATTTCTCAGGTTACTTTTAGATTCCATTTCACATTCTTTATCTTAATTTACTTTGATTTAAGAACTTCCTTTTTTCACTGAGATCATCTAATAGTTTTTTGAGGATGAATTGATATTAGGCATTACATATAAATTGGTATATATATTCAGAGGGCTTTTGTTTAAATTGATACTTTTTGCTAAAGAGTAGGTATGAAGAAATAAAATAAATGATTTAAACCTTCCCCATCCCCCAAAATCTGGGTTCTTTGAGGCATTTTTCAGTAATAACTACTTACATGTTAATAATAATAAATTTGATCATATAAACTAATGGTGAACAGAAACATGGAATTTTTTCTTAAATAGGTTATTTAAAAATTGTTTTTAAAAACAACTTTATACACAGTGATTCCCATCTCAATTATGGGAATTTTATTATGCTGAGTTGCATGTGTACATTATATAGCAAGGTAGTCTTTTGCAAGAAGTGACAATGCAAGTAATCTTTTTTGGAAAAGATTCCAAACTTGATTGAATCCACAGAAATTTTAGTGCCCCCATATACTGAGGCAGATAGATGGGCACAAGGATCAAAATTTTTTCCCTGTTCTTAAGAAGTTTATAATCTAGGAGAGGAAATAAGTTATGAGGTACCAATAGTTTTGTGGGAATCAAAAGGATGAAGCAGTCCATACCTCTTCAGAGATAGCAATAAGTTTCACGTGACATTTGAACTGGGTTTTAAGGTGTTTGGCAGGCAAAGAATGAAAGGGAATGGAATGTGAAACAGCATAAAGTCTGGCATATTCAGAAGAACAGGGACAAGTTCATAGTGAATATAAAGAGATGACAAGATATAAGTGAGTGGTGGAAAGTGAGGCTAAAATGTAGGTTGTGGTAGACTGAAAAGAGTCTTGCTGAAGAAATCTGTTATTTTACTTTCTTTTAAGACTTTTTTTTCCTACCCGAAACCGGTTTGGTACAGTGGATAGAGCATTGGCCTACGGACTGAAAGGTCCCAGGTTCGATTCCCGTCAAGGGCATGTACCTTGGTTGCAGGCACATCCCCAGTGGCAGGCGTGCAGGAGGCAGCTGATCGATGTCTCTCTCTCATTGATGTTTCTAACTCTCTATCCCTCTCCCTTCCTCTCTGTAAAATATCAATAAAATATATATTTTTTTAAAAAAGACTTTATTTGTAAGTAATTATTCATTCATAGGAAGTTGCACTAAAGTACACAGAGAGATATTGTCTACTTTTTACCCTGTTTACCTCAATGGTAATATCTCACATAACTATACAATATTAAAACCAGGAAATTGATATTGAACAGCCCACAGGCCTTATTTACATTTCACCAGTTTTATAGCTATACTAGTAGCCCGGTGCATGGATTTGTGCACATTAAAAGGAAATTAATTAAAAGGTGGCTGGTGGGGTGAGACTAGATGAGATGAGCCAGACATGTCTTAGGGCCAACGTCCCAAGGCTCCTTCCTGCCTGGCCACACCTGGAGCAGCGCTGTGGCTCGAAGGGCATCTGCGGAGTAAGTGGGAGTTTCTCCAGCAAGTGGGTTTCCTCAGTCAGGCCTGTCAGGATTGGGCCGAAAACAGCTCTCCAACATCCCTGAGGGGTCGTGTAGTGCAAGAGAACTCTGCAAAGTTGCTATTGTACAGGGTGTGGAACACAAATGCAAATGTGCACTAAACCAGATTCGGAGCCAACAGTGCCCCAGCAATGACATAACCCATTGCCGAAGGTGGAATCACGTAGCCCCATGAAGAAGCAGGCTCCTTCCTCTCTGGTTCCGGGGTGAGTCACCTGAGAACTGCTGCCCAAGTCACCTCAGTCTGCAGCTCCTGTGTTGAACATCTGTCCCCCAGTGGTCATGTGCATCATACCTGTCGGATGGGCAGATGGTCACTTAACACACACACACACACACACACACACACACACACACACACTAGAGGCCCAGTGCACAAAATTCATGCATGGGAGAGGGATCCCCCTCAGCCCAGCCTGCACCCTCTCCAATTTGGGACCCCTTGGGGGGTTTCCAACTTCCAGTTTAGGCCCTCTCACAATCCAGAACCCCTGGCTCCTAACTGCTTGCCTGCCTGACTGATTGCCCCTAACTGTACCCCTTCCTCCCCCCGCTGGCCTGGTCACCCTCAACTGCCCCCCCCTTGCTGGCCTGGTTGCCTCATGCAGCCTGCTGTTTGGTCATTTGGTCGCCCCTCACTGCCCACCCCACTGCTGGCCTGGTCGCTCCCAACTGTCCCTCCTGCAGGCCTGGTCACCCCTGGCAGCCTATTTGGTTGTTCGTTCGGTTGTGATGGTCACTTAGGCTTTAATTATTATAGATTGATGTATATGAGTGAGTGTAGGGGCGGGGGGGCTCTACCCAGCTTTATCACATGTTAGCTGTGTGGTTTCTTTGTAACAACTGCATTTGGGATTCAAAACTGTTCTATCACCACTAGGCCCCCTTTTGCTATCCCTTTATAGCAACACTGGTTTCCTCCCCCACATCCCTAACCCTTGCTGACAACCCCTAATCTGTTCTCCAAATTTGTAATTTTGTTACTTGAAGAATGTTTTTTAAATAGAATCATGTAGTACAGTGGTTCTCAACCTTCCTAAGGCCGAGACCCTTGCATACAGTTCCTCATGTGGTGGTGACCCCCAACCATGAAATTTTGCTACTGTTATGCATCGTGATATAAATATCTGCATTTTCCTATGGTCTTAGGAGACCCCTGTGAAAGGGTCATTCGACCCCCAAAGGGGTCGCGACCCACAGGTTGAGAACCGCTGATATAGTAGGTAACCCTTTAAGATTGGCTTTTTTCACTCAGCTAAATTCCTATGAGACCCATGCAAGCAGTGCATCAATACTTGCTTTCGATTGCTGACTAGTATTCTATTCTCTGGATTTACCAGTGTGGTTAGCCATTTACCTGATGGAGAGCTGGACTATTGCCAGTTTTGGACTATTACAGATAAAGCTACTATAAACATTTTTATACCAGTTTTGTGTGAACTTAAGTTTTCCTTCCTCTGGGATAAATGTCCAAGAATACTATCTTGGGTCACATGGTAAACACTTGTTTAGTTTTATAAGAAACCACCAAACTCTTTTCTAAAGAGTGCTGTTCCATTTTACATTCCTATTAGCAAAGTTTCAAAGTCAGAGATGAGATGAGATGAGAAGTGAAGTGTATCTGGGAAGATGGATGTAATGGCAGAAGACGAACTTGCTAAGAGAACTCTAGTGACAAGGAAAGCTAAGGGAAAGGAGAAGCAAGATAAGAGCATAGATTTCTGAGGGACAGTTGAAAGGATTTGATGGTTGTCTACAATTAATTTCAGGTTCACCTACCTTTTGGCCTATCCTCTCAACCCACCATATATTGTCTAGAGTATGAGTCAATAAACTGTGGACCATCTCAGCCTATTACCTGGTTTTGTAAAGAAAGTTTTATTGGAACACAGCCATCCCCATTCATTGACCTGCGGTCTATGGTTGCTTTCCTGCTGCAGTTGCAGAGTTGAGTAGTTGTCACAGAGACCATATGACCCACAAGTTTGCTACCTACTTATCTAGAGAAACATGATACTTCTCATGAGACAGATAGCAGGAATTCTTAGTTTGGTTAGAAATGGGGGCAGGCAGGCAAAGTAAGTATATGTCTTGCTTTTAAACTTGATGTTCCAAATACAGTGGTACCTCGAGATACGAGTTTAATTCGTTCCGTAGCCTTGAGGCGTGGGAAACTGAGACGCTCAAGTTGCGGTAAACTGGTGGGTCATGTGCAGCCGGCTGATCCTCGCGATTACTCCTATCTCAAATGTTGCTCGTATTTCAAAGCAAAAATCGCTCGACGGCTCGTATCTCAAAAATCTCGTATGTTAGGGCACTCGTATCTCGAGGTACCACTGTATAAGCAAAAAATGATCTGGAAATAGGTTACAGGGACTCTCTCTCCCTTCATTCACTCTCTAGTTTTACTTTATTCTAATTTGTTTATTGGGATTCCACATAAGATCTTTACTTTGAAAAAAATTATGGGAGGCAGGAGTAGGGAATAGAATATCAGTGACCCCGAAAGCATTTAAAAACTACTGATTTAGACTACCTCTGGCATCTCTTTCAACACTTAAGATGCTATGATTCTGTACTGCAGCATCACTTCTAACTTAACATTTCAACTCAGAATTTATTTTCTCTGCCCAGCATTGGTCTCTCTCTTCTTAATTGACTGGTTTAAAAATGTTGTCTCTATATCTCTGGCTCAGAACCTAAGAATCATAAGATTCTTTCCCTCTTACTTCAGCATCTGTTTGGCAAAGTTCTGTTTATTTGAAATCACTGGGGGTTAGGTGGGAGGAGCCGAAATTTTCAACTTTTTCCTCTTTATTTTTTCATAAGCACTCATTAGTACAACATAGGAAATGTGGGATAGTGTGTGTGTATATGTATGTGTGAGATACAGAGCAGAGAGAGACTAACATCTCCTGAGGGAAGTGGAGCAATTTTGACATAGTTGCTACCAGGTGTTACTGGTTTTAAATCATTCCAGTTTGAACAAATGTTTCTGACTGGATTGAAGGCAAGTCGGACAGCATGAATTTCAGTGAGCCACGTGTGCTCAAGTGTGTCACTTTTTGTACAGTGCTCAGAACCTGGGAGCCTAAATAGGAAAAGTTTTTAGTAAAGGATATCCAGTGTTGATTAAGGCAGTGGTCGGCAAACTTATTAGTCAACAGAACCAAATATCAACAGTACAACGATTGAAATTTCTTTTGAGAGCCAAATTTTTTAAACATTTTCTAACGCCACTTCTTCAAAATAGACTCACCCAGGCTGTGGTATTTTGTGGAAAAGACACACCCAAGGGGCCAAAGAGCTGAATGTGGCTTGCAAGCTGCAGTTTGCTGACCATGGGATTAAGAGATCATGAAACCTTAACAGAAACATGGCAGCACTGAAACATGCAGTCTTAGCGGGACAGGTAACACGGTATTAGGAGCCCAGTGGATTAGGTGACATGATGATCTCAGCGGCTTGAAAAGGATACAGTGTTTGGAGGCATTATAAGTGTGAATAGCTGACTCGGTAGGTGTGAGGGAACAGACAGGAAGGTGACAGATAAGGAGGATGTGGTCAGAGAGGCAGAGACCATACTGACATGATTCAGGCAGGCCAGAGATGGGAGACTGGACAGGATGACTAGTGTAAATGCTGGTGAAGGGAACCAGGTCAAAAGTAAACAAGATAAAGTTTATTTGTTCTCTGTATGGCACCTTCAGCCCATAAGTACTTGCTGAGTTGCCTTTTCTGGTGAAATAATTGACTTAAGTTTTTCTGATTATCTCTTAGTAATATTTGGACAGTTTTTTTAAGCTTTTGCTTAATCAACTTGTAATTGTTCATGTAATGGGAACAAAAATTATTGAAATATGAATGACAGAGATCATATAACCCACAAGTTTGCTACCTACTTGTCTAGAGAAACATGATACTAGGACTGCTAATAATAAAGTTGATGAATTTTAGTTTTATATCATGCTGTTGGTTATTTTATAAATGGTAACTAACTATTTAAATGACCAGGTTTGGAAGTGTCTTGTCCCCAATGCTATTATCTATTTCTGGATCATTTGAGTCAGGCTTTTTACTGTTAAGACCCATTCCAGTCTTTAGCTTTTTATTTTGCATCATTTATTGCACTCTTTTTTAAGGTTGACCTACTTACATATCTGTATATATATAAAAGCCTAATATGCAAAGTGTCCCCTTGGGAGTTCGACCAACCGGGAGTTCGATCACTTGCTATGATGTGTGCTGACCACCAGGGCCCAGGGACCCTACCCATGCACAAATTTCATGCACCAGGCCCCTAATATAGGCATAACATAGTTACTTGTTAGAAATATTAAAAATTATGGGGCTGTCTTATGGGGATGAAACAGAAGTAGAAATGAGATTAGTAGCACTTTGTTCTATTTGTCTCATTCTCTTTATTGTTTTGCTTTTTAAAAAAGCAAAAAATGAATTGCAAAGCATTCAAATAAATCTGAAATAGAGCAAGTGAAAGATGAAAGTATTCTTCTTACCCTTCCCCATAGACAGACTATACTACCGAACTGGTTTTCCATAAGAACACAGGGAGGTTCTTTGCTTACCACTTAACACTATCAGGTAGACTCTCAACTTTCTCGGAGAGGTTTCAAGGTGTCTTGCCTTTAGGTCCTTGTATCGATTGGTAGGTACTACATCTGAGGGGAATTCATTGACTTACAGTGTCACACATTTCTTTACATCTGGATTTTATATGCCAGTGATCAAGTATGCTGATGTTCAACCCTTCTTCATGCATGTATGGAGCACCTGCAAGCACTGGGCTCCTAATAGAATACAGAAGGAAGCATTACGTACAACTGGAGAAACACTATGAAAAAGTACATGATAGTAGGAGAATGTATGATAAATTTTACCCAGGAAGACTTCTCTGAGGAAGTGATCATTGAGCTGAGCAATAAGAGGTGGGGCAGGGTATGGGCACAAAGAACATTCTTAGCATGGGGAACCACATGTGCAAGGATTCTGAAAGGAGACCAATGTGACCAGAGTAGTAGTGAATAGGTAGTGGGGGAGTAATTGTAGTGCAGATGTAAAGTCAGAGAGGTAGGATCAGACCTTGAGTGCTTTTATGGGCCATGTTAAGAAGAAATTTTCTTCATCCTAAGAGCAGTCAGTAATTAAAGCATTATAAGCATAGGGAATGACAATCATATTTGCATTGCGAAAAGATCATTGTAAGTGTGATGTGGAAAGTGGTTTCTAAGGGATTCAAGGAAACAGTCAATAGGCTACTTAGTAGGCCAAGTAGGTAGTAGTTATAGGGACTCTAATTTGGGTAGTGATGGTGGGGATGGGGAGATAAATAGATAGATTAGGGGGACTTGGTGATGAATTAGATATTGCAGCAGGCTGGGGAAGAAGTAAGAGTTGAGGATGATTCCTAACTTTTAACATGTATACTCACATCAGTAGTCGTATCACCCCTAAAATAGAGAACAAGGGAAGAATACCAGGCATTGGAGCAAGATCATGAGTTGTTTTAGAGGTGTTAGTTTTGAGGGGCCTTGAGATATCCAAGTAGAGACATTTTGAGTAGGCTGCTGGATGTACTAGTAAAAGAACTGGATTAGAGATAGCAATCTGTGAGGTGTCTGCAATGAGGTGTTAATTAAAGCTGTGGGTGTGGGTGAGATCACTTAGGGAGAGATGATAGAATGAGAAGAGGACCTTGTACCCTGCCCTGAGGAATTCCAGTATTTAAATGGTCTAGTCAAGGAGGCTGATCCAAAAAGAAGACAGGAAGGAAAAAATTAGGGTGATGGTGAGTCACTGAGGACAAGGGAGGGGTGGGTTTTTTTTTTAAAAAAAGGGTGTAATCAACAACTACAAATGCTGCCAAGAGCTCACATGTAATGAAGACTGGGAATTGCATTTAATGACAGACAGGTTATTGGTAACTGGGTTTAGAAGTCACATGGGTTTGGATTGAAGAGTGAATAGGAAAGAGATGTGGACTATAGCAAACAGGTAGATGTTATGGGGGGGGCAGTGACTAGGAGGGGATTATGAAGTCAAAGGAGAGTTTGATTTTGTTAGTGGGAATCTTGATCACATTTAAAATCAAGTGAGAGGGGAGTTGACTATATTAGAAGTTGAGATAACAGACAGGATGAGTTCTGAGAAGGTAGGAGATGGATGGAGTCCAGAAGCAGGGAGGATTAACATGGGTAGATGAGTGTACTACTTAGCAGATGAGGGAATTCCATTGGTGTTTCCTCCCCACCCAAAATGTATGTGGCAGGAGAAGTAAGAAGAGGGATTTAAAAGTGAATCCAGGTGGGCTTTCATTTCAGAATTATCATAAGTAGCTTTCTATTTCCTTGCTTCTCCCCTCCCTGTTTTTTTAAACAGCTTTGTTGAGACATAACTCATATAATTCACCCATTTAAAGCATATATGCAACCATAACCACAGTCAGTTTTAGAACAGTTCATCACCTCCAAAAGAAACCCCATACTGTGCTATCACTCACCTCTCGCCCTTCTTCATCTTTTGCTCTAAGAAGAGAACTAGAATATGATCTAAATTAGATTTAAAATCATATGACTTCAGAGAAGAATATAAAGTGACGCATATGAAGGATTGCTGTGAGCCTCAACACTGATCTAGCCAGAGAAGCAGTGGGTGCTGAGGCCTACTACTTAGGGTCACTGGTGTAAAATCAACAGAAAATAGACTCAGAAAACCTACTAAATGTCAGATTCTTCCCTGCCAAAGAGAATATCTTAAGAATGAAGATTAGTAAAATTAAGTTGAAAAAGCACATATAACTAGATTTAATAGAAAATTTATTATTAATAAATGATTTGATCTACTAGCCCAGAAAAGGTACAATCCAGGATACTTAAAAATTGTTTTAATGTTTTTGTTGATTTCAGAGAGAGGGAGAGAAATAGGAACATCAATGATGAGAGAGAATCATCCATTGGCTGACTCCTGCACACTCTTTACTGGGGATGGAGCCCACAACCCCCCGGAATCAAAGGGTTGATGCTCAACCACTGAGCCACACTGGTTAGACTGAAAATTTGTATATTGGATGACAGACTGTCAGAAATCTGAGTCATTAGAAAATATGGTAGTAACAGCAGACTGGAAATGTTAAGATTCTGCTTAACGTTGAGACTGATTAAGGTTTCATGATGAGATTATTACAAGGAGGATTTATAAGCATTTAGAATAGAAAATAGTGGTTAGTAGAAATCAGCATAAAAGGTCTTACCAAATTAACTTTATTTCATTTTCTTATGTTCAGGAAGTATGGAAGGAATAGTTACAGTACTCTTATTTTATCAAAGTATTTAACAAAATGCCACTTGAATATGATTTGGAAATAGGGATATGTAAGTGGTTGAGTGGCCATGCCCATAGATAGTAAGTAGATTGTTACTGAAAAGAACATAATGATTCAATGGTATAATGATTCCTTTATGGTTATTTCCTTTTCAGCATTTTGGTTAATGATTGAGGCCCTGGGAAGCATAGCTATCTGATTTTCAGACCATACAAACAGGAGAGTGATGATAGCTAGTATATTGGATGGCTTTCCAAATCCAAAAATCCCTCCACAATATTGAATACTGGACTGTTAATGAAATTAAATTAAATAGTAAAAAGAGTTAAAGCCTTCTTTGTACTGTCATTCAAAGATCTGGTTTTGAATAAATTATCTATATAATAAAAGTATAATACGCTAATTAGACTGGATTTCCTTCCTTCCAGACATAGCTTCAGCAGGTGGGGGCTGAGGCAGAGGCGGCAGAGCCTTCCCCCATCCTCCACACTGCATCGAGGGGGGGTGGCGAGTTGGGGGGGCCAAGGCCCTTGCACAAATTTCATGCAACAGACCTCTAGTATGATATAATTGCAAAAATTCTTAAAGGTAGCCTTGGGCCACATTAACATTTGTGACATTTGTAGGAAAGTGGCAGTCCGATGTCTTCTACATTATTCCATTGTAGATAGGGTTGGAACATTAGCACTATCTTTCTTAGGAGGATAGTTAAAGAAACTGAGAGGTTTCCTGGAAGAAGAATATTTAGGGAAAACGGGCAAGCTCCCTTCAAAGAGGAGCCTTTCTGTGGAAGAGAAGTTAGGATACTGTCTGCTCTGCAGTGCAGCCCCAGGACTAGCAGACACTGGAAATATTTAAGGTGAAGCAATGTGATCATTTGGTAAGGAGGATAGAAGATTGTAGAAGGGAATACCTTGGAACTACATAATTCTTTAGATACTATTAAATGCTTGTGTCCTGTGAATCTGTGCTAATTTCCTTGAAGAAGATTTCTGTTCACAAATACTTTGGCTTTTATAGTTTTACAGCCTTTATGTTTTTCACCTGTCTTTAGTACTCTACTTGAGTCTCCTTTGTTATTACCTATAACTCTTTGTTGTGTGTGTGTGTGTGTGTGTGTGTGTGTGTGTGTGTGTGTGTGTGTTTAGTGGTTCCTTTAGGACTTACAGTATATAACTTTAACTTATTGCAGTCTGTCTTCAAGAAATATTATTCTGCTTCATATATAAGAATTTTACAACACTATACTCCCTTACCCACATTTGAGTTGTTGTTGCCACATGTTTTTGTTCTGCATGTGTCAGAACCTCAGAATACAATTATTTATGTTTTAAAGAGCCAATTACCTTTTAAATACATTTTTAAAAATAGGGAACTATCTCCAGTGCTTTTTATTCTTTTGTGTGTGTGCAGGTTTTCATCTTGAAACATTTCCTTCTTCCTATGGGATTTCTTTAAACATTTCCTATAGTGCAGGTGACAAAATTTTCCAGCTTGTCTACGTCTCAACAACTTTTTATTTAGATTTGTTTTGGGAGCAATTTTTTCACTAGGTATAGAATTATAAGAAGGTAATTTTGTTTTGTCTTTTCCCAGTACTTTAATGATGTTCCTCCACTATCTTTTTAGTCTTGCTTCATTTCTATCAAGAAGTCTGTTCTCATTGTTTGATTTTTTGTTTTCTAGTATTCTTTTCCCCTATGGTTGCTTTTACATTTTCACTAAATTAAGGTATTTTGATTATTCAATAGTTTGGTGTAGTTTTCTTTCTGTTTCTTGTGTTTAGGATTTTTTTAAATTTATTGATTCTGTGGGATTATATTTTTCATCAGATTAGATACTTTTCAGCCATTATATCTTAATTTATTTTGTCTATCCTCCCCTTCTTTGGGAACTGCAGTTACACATGTATTAGACTGCTTATAGCCATCCTGTAACTCACTGCTGTGCTGTCTCTTCCCTACCTCCTCCTTCCTCCACTACCCCCATCCCCCACCCCCGCCCCTCTTTGTTTCATTTTGGACAGTTCCTATTGCTCTATCTTTATGTTTACTAGAGATTTCTTCTGCAGTGTCTTATTAATCTGTTGTTAATAAGTGATCCAGTGTAATTTTTATTTCAGACATTATAGTTTTATTTCTAAGTGTTTGATTTGGGTCTTTTTTAAAAAATGTTTTCCATACCTTTACTTAACCTGTTTGTTTTTTTCCCAAACATATTGACTATAGTAACCTTTTTTAAAAAATATATTTTTATTTGTTTCAAAGAGGAAAGGAGAAGGAGAGAGAGATAGAAACATCAATGATGAGAATCATTGATCAGCTGTCTCCTGCAGGCCCCCTACTGAGGATCAAGCCTCCAACCTGGGCATGTGCCCTGACCAGGAATAGAACCATGACCTTCTGGTTCATAGGTTGACACTCAACTACTGAGATATGCCGACTGGGCTAATTATAGTAACTTTTAATAGCCATGTTTATTAATTCTGCCACCAATGTCACTAGCAGAGTTGTTTCTGTTGATTGCTTTTTTCCTCCTCATTATTGGTGGTGATATCCAGTTTGCTCCTTTTCAGGCTTGCTGTTAAGCTTTGTATGGGACCAGAATAGAGTTTAGTCTAGGACTAATTTTGTGTAATGACTGAGATTAAAAAAAAAACAAAACAAAAAAAACTTTTGAATGCTCTGCTTTATGTCCTTTGAACAGCAGGTTTTCCTCAGGTTGATTAGGAATGAGAACTGTTTCCAGCCTGTGTGAGCTCTATGGTACTGCTCCCTGGCCTTAGGTATTTCCCTCGCATATGTATACATATCAGTATTCAGCAAGCGAGTGTTTGCAGATGTCTAACTCTCCTCCATATAGATCTCTCCTCTCTGGTACTCTGCCCTGCTGCGAATGCTAGTCTCCTTGGCCTCTGCAGATGCGCAGCTCTGTCATCTCAACTCAGCTCAATTCATGGAGGCCCCTTCTTCTGCCTGTCTTCCTCTTCCTGTGATGTAGCCTGGAAATTCCCTCCATAGTCAACTTGGGCAATTGTGAGGTTCACTTCATTTGTTTCCCTTCTCTCAGGGTTCAGTGTCCTATACTGCTTGAAGTTCAATGTTTAGAACTCATTGTTTTTATCTCCAATGTTTTAGTCTTTTTCATGGGAATGGTGAAATCTAGCCCCTGTTCCTCCATCTTGGCCAGAAGTGACGTTTTGTTTATCGCTAATATTTTACTGTTGCATTCAAAGCCTCTTTCCGCTTCATTTTCTGCTGCCACTCCCTTGCTCCATCCACACCTTTTCTCTAACTGACCCTTTGCTTCTCCCTCCTCCTCATGCCTGGCTCATGCCAGTTCTTGCCCTACAGTCTCCCTTTTCCCAGTTCTTGCTTCTTGGTGTCTCCAGTCTCTGAGTCAGCTCATGTGCCTCTTCCATATTGTTTCCCTCCCATTTGATGCAGAATTGAGTATTTTCTTTCTGTTGCATTTCTATCATTATATTGTTTTCAGTGTTCAAGTGCACATGTGAATCTGCTGAGCATGTGTGTTGGCCCACACATGTGTACACACATGCACAGTGTTAAGCTCCTGAGGGCATCTTAGGCTTGTCCACTTTTGGTACTTGTACATAGCGAAGGTATTTAACAAATGTAGGTGTGCTATATATGTTTATTAAAATGAATTGTTTTTCTCCTCTCCCTCAAAATCAGGCCACAGAAGAAGTTTCCAAAAACCTGGTTGCCATGAAAGAAATTCTCTATGGCACAAATGAAAAAGAGCCGCAAACTGAAGCAGTGGCACAGCTCGCTCAGGAACTGTATAATAGTGGGCTCCTCAGCACCCTGGTGGCAGACCTGCAGCTCATTGATTTTGAGGTAAGAAACCAGTCTCTTGCTTTTCACAAACAGCACCCCATTTCTAGTCCTAGTCCTTTTATATGAGCCTCCCTCCTTTGAAACATCTGAAGGTTCCTGCCAAGCTCCTGGCTCAGGGGTTGCTGACCTATAAGCATGCCCACACTGCCTCCTATTAGCAGAGCCAGGGCAGGAACTCAAGAGTGTCCTAGGGTTTTCTCTCCTTATTTTACCACATCATACCAGCGAGGTTCTTAGGTATTCATTATGCCCCTTTATTTAGGTTGTCTGTAATTAACAGCTGCTGTTTTACATAATTCACTGGCCCCTGGTTCTCAAGGAATAAACAATCTAAACATGACCTAGAATGTTAGAATTTTAGAGGTAGATGAGATCTCTGAGAACATCATTATGGTGGTTATTTTTTTGGATTTTGTTTTTACCTGTTGAGAATGTATTACAACAGAGATCATGTGTGTTTTGCTTGGCACAGCTTTTAAATGTTTAAATGATTATGTCATTTAAATAACAGGAGGTATTATATACAATTTTTAAATAACAGGAGGTATTATATACAATTTTGAATTTCTGGCTTCTCTTGAAACTTTGGACTCTGTTAACATTGGACCTGTAGTCCTCCATGGCCTCTCAGCTGGAGCAGAGGAGCAACTACCTGTGACGTAGGAGACCCACACTTAGGTGTGTGGCAGACAGCGCAGCCTACTTTTTTCCCCTGCTTTACTCATTTGCATCGCCTGCCCAGCTCTAGTATACTTTTGAGATTGTTGCCCAAACTGACACAACTGATCATGCTTTGTTATTTAGTCAGGGAACAGTGAAAATAATGGTCCTTGGTACCAGTCTGAGAAGTATGTACATATATAACATACACACACACACACACACACAGTACTGAGGAGCTCTGGCATGGTCATGATTCTTGATTGTTTATTATGGGTGTGCTTTGTATCTATCATCATGAGTGTTTGGGTGTCTGTTCAGGTGCTTGCAAAACCAGGGGAGAAAATAGCAGGCAGTATTAGATCCAGTTTTGGAGAGGGATACTAGGGTGGGTTTATAGGTTACTCCACTATAATAATGAATAATGATAATAAAAGAGAATGAAGTTTTATTTCTATCCTGTAGAACAAGTAGAACTGATATTTCCATTTATGTAGCTGATTTCATGTATTTTTAATCATCTTATCAAATTTCAACAACAATTTTTATTTCTTCTGCAAGTTGGAAATACACTGGAACATCCAGTTTCTTCTCTGTCCACCCATCTTAGTCCCCAGACTGGACACTGAATTTAATATCCTTTTGGAACTTTAGAGACACAAATTTTAAAGAAGTGTGTGCCTCTGAGACTGGTTCTTAGCAATTGCTATTACAGCTCCTGACCTAGGTGGGCCGCAGGGTGATCACTGGTGCTGGAAAGCTCTCGCTCTCTCTGTCTCTCCTGCAGGCTTGTCAGGCTCTTAACAAGTGGCCATTCTGAAACATCTTTTGCTATCCAGTGCTGCACTTGTTACTTTCTTAAGCAGCTTTTCAGTTTTACTATAGAGCAGCAATGTCCATCTTTTTGTTTAGTCAAGTACAGTGGTGTAATTCTGACCTCTGAACATTATGTGATACTTAGCACCTTCATTATTAATCTATATATTCTTTCCTAAGTAGGCCTAGTTTAATAGAAGCATGTGTCTTATTTACCATTAAAGCTCAGCTTATTATGGAATTCTTTCATTGTATTATATTAGCAGCATATACTTTCTCCTTTCTTCACTATAAAAGGAAAATATGTGTAGCGTTTACAACACAAGCATCCTATTTAGGCCGCTTGTTCCATTTGGGTGGGAATGAGGTCCCTAAACATTATAAACATAGAGCAAGATTTTGTTTTTCATATCTGAGCATGATTCTAAGAGGAATGATTGAAATTATATGTAGTGAGATTTCACTTTGTCAACACATTGCTCAGGTTAAAAATGGTATACTATTAAAACTTAGAATTTGAAATTATAAAGAAAATCTAATGTCTGTGAATGTTTTAAGGTCATATATTTGGCCATAATTATAAATATTCAATGCCTTGATTTGTGTGTATCTGGGAGGGTGGATGAGCTTTTTAATGTTTAGTCAGGTATATGTTTTAATGATTGTATTCCTAATAGGGCAAAAAAGATGTGGCTCAAATTTTCAACAATATTCTCAGAAGACAAATTGGTACAAGAACTCCTACTGTTGAATACATCTGCACCCAACAGAATATTTTGTTCATGTTATTGAAAGGGTATGTACAATGTAATAAAATTTATATTCTCAGTTGAGAAGTAAAAAGGAAAGATGATCTTGGGCAAAAACAGGATGGTGAATGTGGGAAAGCATTTTCTCTATGGTTCACTCAGTTCGATTTTTTATAGCTCTTAAATATATTTTCCTCCTTAAAATTCAGCCTGTGAGCTAAATTGAACTTGAAAAAAATGCCCATAGAAGTTTAAAGGTAGGTGAATTATGAGGCTTTAAATTTCCAGATCATACATGGCTGAAGAATAAAAGTCCTCTGTGGTCTTACTTCTGTTCTCTAAGATTTAAAAAGTTAAGTGTATGAAAAGTCAGTTAAATTATGTATTTAAAGACATCTTTGGGTACACCTGTACCTTGTAAGGCAGTAAAAGCTCCCTAGTAACTGGAGCTGCATAGCTTAACTCAATCAGTCAACAAAGAACATGTTTGTGAAGTAGTACCCTTTGCTTTTTACGTGTGTCCACTCACCCATTTAATTTGGTAAAGCACAGTGTATCTCCCTGGAATTACTCCTGGACTAAGCAGGCATTTGTGTTTCGGTAATTTGTCAGTTAAAAAATAAAATCCCCAAAAGCCTAAAAACTTAAACTTCAAAACAAAACCAATCCTCCTTCATCACTGAGCCTCCCTGATTGGTAAGGTAACCTGTCAGTTCACACCAGGCTTGTTGGCCAGTTTTGGATATGGCGTGTGTCTGCCTCAGCTTTGGTGATGTCCTGTTAAATTGGCAGGCAGGCGTTTTACTGGCATGGCTGTTGGTGTGAGTCAGCTTGCTCTCCTTCCCTTAGCTGTACCACTTGTCTCACTTGATTCCTATCTCTGGTGTTTAACACTTCCCTCAAGTTCAAACTTGCTTAGACCAAGCATGAGTCAGTGCGTGCCTTGGACGCCAGCATTCTGTTTCTTTTTTTCTGTTTCTAACTATCTGTGTTGCTTCTTCTCATGTTGCCATACAGAACTTTTGGTATCTAATTTTTTTGTTGTTGTGTCAATCCAGAGTTTTATGTATAAACATGTAGGGAATAGTCTGAAATTTTGGTGTTCTTTTTTTTTTTTAATATATTTTTATTGATTTCAGAGAGGCAAGGAGAGAGAGAAACAGTGATGAGAGAGAATCATTGATTGGCTGCCTCCTGCACGCCCATATTGAGGATTGAGCCCACAAACCCCAGGCATGTGCCCTTAATTGGAATTGAATCCAGGACCCCTCGGTCTGCAGGCTGACGCTCTATCCAACTGGCTATGGCATATTTTAGTGTTCTTTAGGCAGCTTCCAGGAGTCTTTATGTATTTTTAAAACTAAATAATTTTCTTTTGTATAAGTAGCCATCATTATTAAAATTTATAAATTAGTTATCTCTGCTTACATTTTCCCTTTAGAATAGCTAAGGGTATGAACAGAACATTGTTAAACATCATATAAGTAACAATATTAAGATAACAATTTAAAGAAAAAGTTTAAAGCTTTCATCCATCCGAGCTAGCCAGAGCAGAAACCTCAGCTGGAAAGAAGAGGAGACACGTGCAGAATGCTGCTGATGTTGGGACCCTTTCTAGCCTGTACTGTGGAACATGTACATCAGACTGGAGGGGATAATACAACAAACCCTTCCTCCATTTCCCAGCTTCAGCAGTTCTTAAACTGTGTCCTTGTTTCATGCATTCCTCCCTTTTTTCCTCCTCAAACACAATGTCACTTCAGTTTGCATCCCTAGTAAGATGACACATCTAAGGATTTTTTTTTTAACATGGTCGCAATACCATTTATAAACCTAACATTATCTAATGCTCACTGTTCATGGTTTCTTGATTTTTTCATACCACAAAAAAATGACATTTTCCCATTAGTTTGTCCAAGTCAGGTTCTAAGCAAAGCCTACAAACTGAATTTGGTTGATATGATTCTTATTTAACTATCTTTTCATCTGTAATAGCTCCTGACCCCCTTTTTAAAATATACCATTTATTTTTTGAAGTAATTGGGTCATTTTATTGTGTGGGGGAAAAAAATCACAAATTTTATGTCCAAACTCTCCCTTCTTGGACCATTGAGAGCTCCTCTCCTTTAAGTTGGTTCCTTTTAGCAAGACCGCATCAGTCTTTGATGTTTCTATGCTTTCAGCACATAATGTCCCTGGCTTATTTTGTATGAGTTCTGTCTTCGGTCCTGGAAATAGCCATTTTTTTAAGGAGCCCTGTGAACTTGCTTTTAAGATTATTGTCCTCTGTTGGTCAGTTAGTTTAGACTACTTTCATAGGATGTGATTATCTGCTCTAGTTATGCATACTTCCAGCTATTCGGGTTGCCATTGTTAATTTGCATTTGAAAATACTCTTGTTGCCAAAACCGGTTTGGCTCAGTGGATAGAGCGTCGGCCTGTGGACTGAAAGGTCCAAGGTTCCATTCCGGTCAAGGACATGGTACCTTGGTTTCGGGCACATCTCCAGTGGGGAGTGTGCAGGAGACAGGTGATCCATGTCTCTCTCTCTCTCTCATCGATGTTTCTAGCTCTCTATCCCTCTCTCTTCCTCTCTGAAAAAAAATCAATAAAATATATTTTTTAAAAAAAATACTCTTGTTGCTAGTATTAGATTACATCTGGAGGCAGCTTCTTCTCTGGCGATTTAAATGTTAATGTGCCCTCCACTCTAGTGCTAACAGGTTGTAGAGCATAACTGTTTGCCTTGTAATCATTGGTTTATACTTTAATCATCTAAGATAAGCTTGACAAACTGCCATCAAAACCTGCCCAACTTGTT
Organism: Lasiurus cinereus; assembly: GCA_011751065.1. Taxonomy (NCBI): domain Eukaryota; kingdom Metazoa; phylum Chordata; class Mammalia; order Chiroptera; family Vespertilionidae; genus Lasiurus; species Lasiurus cinereus. The sequence continues at coordinate 466,182 of JAAGEH010000079.1, read as the reverse complement.
GTACCAAACTGTCTTACCCCTGAATTCTAGTCTCCTTACTAAAGATCAGCAAAGATAAATTGTATGATTAGCCATTTTCCGAGCAGACATTTTAATCACAATCAGCCATCTAGCTGACTTACCATAAATGATACAAAGCCATGTAGTTTTGATATGAACCTATGTACAACAAAAGGATAATATAACATACAATTGTTATGCTACTAGATAACAATTAGTACTATAGGATTTCAGGGGATAAAATGGGTGGGGGGGTTAGTCAATAAGGCAAGGGTTGATAAAAGATAAAACATAAGAGTGAATTTCCAGGTGGTTTGAATTGACAAAAAAAAAAAGAATAGGTACAGGGGCACAATTGAACATAGTAGTAGGCAGCAGTAAGAAAAGTGGGCTGCTTTATGGCAGAGTGGGAGGTGACACTGTGCCAGAGGAATAGATCTGATGTAAAGCCGAAATAGGCAGTAAGCCCTTAAGGTTGTCTTTATTTGATCAGCAAGAAGAAATCATTTTAAACTCCTAAGCTGGAAGTGCTGTTGATATACTTGTATGTTGGGTAGATTTGGTAAGACAGAGCTTGAACATAGGTGCTGGTTAGGGTCACTTACATTTCTCTAGGTCTGCATTAATGCCACAGTGGGAAAAAGATAACAGGATCTGAAACTAAGATATTACAAAGAAGCAGTTAAAAAGCACTGAAGATGGGAAGATTTGGAGCAAAGAAAAGAGGGTAAGATTGTACCATGGCCAGTGTCGCTCAGCTATTTGGAGATTTGTCTTATGTACCAAAGGATCACAGGTTTGATTCCCAATCAGGGCACATACCCAGGTTGCAGGTTTGATTCCTGGTTGGGTCACCTCTGGGAGGCTCCTGATCGATGTTTCTCTTTCACATCAATTAGAAAAAAAAGAGGGCATATGTAATACTTTCAAAAAGAAAGACTTACTTTCTAAACATTTTTTTTAAAAGGCATAGTTGGAACTGTGTTTTCTAATACAGTACCTACTAATCACATGTAATTATTTTAATTTCAAATTAATTTAAGTTAAATGATATTTTAAAATTTAATACCTTAGTCATTTAAGCCAAATTGCAAGTACTCACTGGCCACATGTTTCTAGTAGCTGCCATAATGGACACCATAGATAAAAAACCATTACCTTTATCACAGACAGTTCTCTCAGAACTTTTCAGACTGGGGTATCAAAAATACAGCAGATAAGCCAACTTGGAAGCAGGGTTGGTGGCCTCTTTTGTGGAGGGAGATGAGATTTTATTTTAGACATGTGGAATTTATAGTAGACCTTTAATTGAAGTTGTCCAAAGACAACGAAAATGCCCACAGAAATGTATAGTTCAGGTGTAAACCTGAATAGAAGACCTGTAGGAGTCATGGTGGAAGCAAGGAGATTGTATGGGTGTTTGCTAACAAATTAGAGGCCAGGCAAAAAAATAGAACAGAGGAGTAAAAAGGAGAACTGGGGGAGTGTTTTTCTTTGAAAGAGAGATGTGAAGGTCAGCACACTTAAGTGGTAGACTCTGTGTTAGGAGAAAAGGTGGATTTGTCCAGGAGAGGTCTTTGCTGGTAAGATGTTGGGAAATGGAATTTGACTGGAGGAGATTATGTGGGAAAGACATTAAACCATGCAGCAGCTTGGAAGGAAGTAAAGGAAAGAGAGCTATGTGTTTGAGCTCAACAGCACAGCCAGTCCGAGGAGGTTTAGTGCATGTCAGAAGGGAAAGGCCTGCTGGGTGAAAGGGAAATGAGGTTTTCTTTCTGGTCATAGGGACCATGATGGGTAGAGGAAGGCTGTATGTGGACTCCCCTCTGCCCACTGTTAAGAGTCCTGACTGTGACATCCTCAGGACCAGGCTGTCAAGTCTGTAGGGCTTAGCTGTTGCCAGAAGTCTTGAAAGTACTATTTTAAGTCTTAACTTGAAACAATAAAATACAAGTGCTGTACGTGTATTAGAACCTTTTGTATACTATGAATTTAGGGAACTTTTATTTCATACTGTTTTTTGATTCAGCTTTTGGTTTTTCTGAAGTATTAAGAGCACCCCACATGTAAAGCTAACCCTTATGTGAGATCCTAAATGCTTCTCTTCAAAGTTTTTACCTTAAATAATGAACTTTTATTTCCACGATCACTCGCATAGCTGTTATTTTTCTTTGAGTTGAAGCTGTCTTCACCAACTAATGTGTGTGTGCCCGTTAGAGAAAATTCGCTGAGCACATGTTGCACATGAGAGATGCTGTGTGTAACCTGCTCTGGTCACTCCGGGCACTTCCTGAAGTATCCTTTTCTAAAAATGTGAACTGTTTAGTTGGAGTTTTAAAAGAGCAATCATATTTGTTTTTTTTTCTTTTTGTAGGTATGAATCTCCTGAAATAGCTCTAAATTGCGGAATAATGTTAAGAGAATGCATCAGACATGAACCACTTGCAAAAATCATTTTGTGGTCAGAACAGTTTTATGATTTCTTCAGATATGTCGAAATGTCAACATTTGACATAGCTTCCGATGCATTTGCCACATTCAAGGTAACATATATAAAAACTATAGACTTCTAATCATACTTGCAACTCCGATTAACAGGTGCGCTGTTTTTCCTAAACCTTCTCTACCGCCCTTGTCTATATACTGCTGCCCCCTAGTGGGAATAAAGAAGACAGCATATATACAAGTGTGGCAAAAGTAGGTTTACAGTGTATGTGCAAGTTTATTCTTGTGTTATTACTTACTTACTTATTATTCTTCCATACAAACAGCTGAAAACCTGCTTTTGCTCCACCCCTGTATATATATATGTAGACAAATAAAGACACAGTTTGAAAGGGTGGAAAAGTTACAATTTTTAGGCAGGGTACAGTTTTCTGTTAAATTACCCATCAAGTACAGTAATAGATATAACAACCAGGTTTTTCTCCTGTGTTGAGGAGTTTCTTTGTTTAAGCACCAGATGAAGTAGTTGACTTCTGTTCCGGCCCAAGGGAACCAGGGACTTACCTCTCCCATCTCATGCTCATGACAGAGCTTGTTTATTAACTACAAGGGGTGAGGGTGGGCAGAATCACCTGAACTGTTCAAATTATTTTGTAGCCTCTCTATGTGCCTTATCTTCCTGTTGTATATTTGTTTAAATTAAATGTACCTATATAGGATACCAATGTGCAACATGCACATTTTTGTTTTGAATTGCAAGGTTCTGTGCTATTTAAGGTATATAAACAAGGCAGTAATCTTTATACTCTTCCTGTTAGCATTCCCTTACATAAAATGTATGACATCTTAAGTCAATATTCAGAACTGATGTTTTAATATAATCAGAATTTAGTATACTAACCTGCAGATTACTATGCTCAGAAACTGTGAATTACTGTTACAGTGACAAGTGGTTGCTTTTCTCGTAAATGTTCAGTTTTGTGATTAAAAAACGTGCCTGAAGTGAGCACAGTCCTTAGTTTCTGGGTAAAATATGTCCCTCAAATAGGATGAAAGCCTAGCACCCTGGCCACTAGGGTTTCACATTGAGTGAGAATTAAATAATAGTGTGAAAGGTCTAGGAATTTATTTTCCTGAAGCCATTAGAAAGGGTATCAGAAGCCTTCGGTAAGAGCTAAGAACTATTTCTGTGTTAGTGTACAAAGTAAAATGAAATTCATTTCAGATGATAGCATAGAATGGTAAATGTGATGCTTAATTCCCCCATCCTTGGTGTGGTAGGACTCTTGCTTAGGATGGAGGGAATGCCCCACTCAAAGCAACAGACCTTTATGAAGGGAGATGTAGTAGCATCATGTGTCAACACAAGGAGACACTCATGTTTGAAATAAAACCCGTGAGCCCAAGAGTGCAGCTCTGGGAGCAGGAGAGTAAGCAGAGGGGAGAGAGGGCGGCAGTGGTGTGGGAGAATGCAGCCAGACTGCCAGACCAAGGAGGACATGAATGGCATGCTCCTGACACCGATGGCAAAACTGACCAAGAGGTGAGAGAAATGTGCTAATTATATGCCAGAAATGTGATTCCCAGTGTCTGACAAAATTTTGATTGGCCTTGCTGATTATTTTATCTCAGTTAGAGCTGCTTCTTTGAATTAAATTCATACCAAGGTGATGGAATCACTGTGGTAAAGCAACCTGTCAGATTAGGTAATAGTAGCCACAAAGGGGGAAAGACTGGGCAGAGTCAGGTGGTAGTCCTTACCGGAGGAAGGGAAACTTTAAAAAATAACAGAGGTATCTAAGGATGAGCTCCAGAGGAGAAAGCGTGGAGAAGCTGTCTTGGATTCTGTATCTCAGCTGCTGGTGGTTGCAAGGACAGTGGAGAGCTCATTAAAGAACTCTCCAAGAAATTAAAACGACAAGAGGCCAAAATCAAGACAAGAGAAAGAGAAATAGACCTAGCAAATAGACCAAAGCTACCTCCCCACCCCTGGCTAAAAGAAATTCCATCTGAGTCAGGCAGGGGCCAGTCTCAGCCTCACTCCACAGGTGCTGGCGGAGGGAAGGAGCCTGCCTATCTCCCAGTTTACTCGTGTCCTCTTTGCAGAGAATACTTTCATAAGGAGAAGGAGAACAGATCCATGGTTCATGTTCTCCTTTGAAAATGTGACCAGAGCAACTTCCTGAAAATGCAGTCTGCACACAAAAACTTTCCAGTAAATGTAGCTCATCCATAACTCTGGATTCAAAGCCCCTGGAAGTGGGCCGAATCTTAAAAGGAAATTAAAACTACCTGCTCTAAATGTGTCCAAGATTTGTAGTTCAAATGAACAGGTACTGAGATAGTTAAATCAGTGGCCAAGTATTTGTTAGTGATTATTTTTAAGGAATTAGGAGTTTGGGAGGGGCATCAGAAGGCCAACAAATATATTTCCAATTTTCCAGAATAAAAGAAGGTAGATTCCCCAGAGAGGCTGGTGGAGCTTGGAGCTTGATGGTATACCTGTGTAAGGTTCTAGAAAGTATTTCTAAAGAGATGATATCTGAGCATTTTGGAAAGGAAACCGAGTGTCCACAGCCAGCATGGATTCACTAAGAGTAAGTTCAGTCATACTAATCTCATTGATGCCAGTAGATCAGGGGCCTAAAGACATGGCTGCCTGGGTTCAATTCCCAGCTCTGCTGCTGATTGCACCTGTGTCTTCATCTGCTAAAATGTGGGCAATAATACTAATGTGTCAGGTTATTGTGGCCTGACACAGTATGTGTGCTGTAAATAGTAGCTAGTAGGTTCCTTTATGACGAGGATATTATACTGGATGTCAAATAATTATACAGAACTATTTTCATGGAAACACTAAAAAGATTAGGAGCTAGATGGAGGGAGTTTCAGTATGGTGATTTGCAACTAATTAAATGCCATATCCATAAAGTGCTGGAAAATGGATCACCATCACCCTGGAGAGAGAGACTAATGGATCTCTCCTTGGCCAAGTCGAACATTATTAATGACTTGGATAGAGGATGGTAAGGCATACTTACCAAATGTGTCAATGACAGACATTAAGGGCAAGATAAATAACAATGAGCCTAAATAAGGCTTCATAAATCCAGAGAGGCCAGAACATTACAGGATAAAGTTAATTATAGATAACCAAAGTCATCATATAAATATGGGATGGGGGAATATGCATGATAATAATAGTTAATGCCAACTATAATAGTTACTAAAATATAGGTAAGTTCTTATCATATTCAAACAATCCTATGAAGGAAGTATTGTTATCATCTCCTTTACAGATAAGGACACTGAAGTATAGAAATGCTGAGTTAGTCAGACAATACATGGGCAAGCCAGAATTTGAACCCAGGCAGTCTGACTACAGAGCCCACTATGAGTAAACAAAATTCTTAATTTGTCCATTAAAATTGGCAGTTTGACAATGCTGCCCCAGAGCTACATATGAGCACAAAGTGTGTTACTTAAGGAGCTGTTGATGGTCTCACCCCACTATAAGCTTACCAGGTAACAGCACATAAATGTGTTCCATTCCAGGCGCTACACTTTAAGAGGCACATAGACAAATAGATGACTTTCAGAAGATATTAGATGGTGAGGGGGACTCAGAACCTGTCATTCGAGGAATGGTTAAAGGAACTGGACCTATTTAGCCTGAAGAAGAGAAGACTCGGTAGGGATTTGCCATGAGAGCACTGCTGTATTTGAAGTGGGGTTCTCTGGAAAATGGATCAAACCTGTTTCTGCAAGTAGCTGGGGCATAGGCTTTGATTCTCAGCACAGGAAAAACATTCTAACTCTGAGAGCTCCAGAGGTGAGCCATACAGTTAGAAGAATTGAGTTTCATGTCCTTGGGCATACATATTCAAGCATGAGACGGAATTGAGCCAAGTGACTTGCTCTGAAAATCAGCCCCTGGCTTAGCAGCATTTCTTCCTGGATTCCAGGGCTGTCTTTGTCACATGATATTTGGGGCCCAAACTTACATACTTTTTAGGGATCTTTAAATTCAATCTACTCCAAAAGCTGGCTGCTTAAACTGCTGGACTTGGGAGATGATTCCTGACATTTGTCCCAAGTTATACCAAGGTCTTAGATGTACTAGAATTTAGGTAGGTGGGAAATGAGAAGTTCTTTTCTTTAGTCCCCCCTCCTCCCCCCTTGCTGGCCAACCTAGCAACTCTGCATGTCTGGGACCACATGCACTTAAACTTTGCAGATTACTGAGCAGATACTGACCGCATAACCATTTCTCTTTATCTTCTACTCTGTTGATTTCTTTCCCCACACCCTGGTTTGGGCTATCCATAGCTCGTGGCTGTAGTCCTAAGGTAAGGTTCTTCTTCATCTCTCAGTAGACAGAGGCACAGCCTAAGTCCCCATCTCCTCATTTCCCAGCTTAGTAAAAGGGCTTGTCTCTCAGCTCCGCTCCTTTCCCTCCAATGTATTCTCCCCTCCAGGCCCTGCCCTGTCATGGCCTTTCTTAACAAGGGCTTTCATTCTTTGGGGCCTGGGCCCAGCTCCTACTTCAGTAGTCTCAGCACACCCCTTTTCTCTCTCTCTTCCCAAGGCCATTGAGATTTGATTCCTAAATGGTTTCCTGAGTTTCATGTTCTCTTTAAACCAGATGAGAACAAGGAGACTCCCCTAAATGGGGAGATGTGGGCAGTCCCCCTTTTCATGTGTGGCTCTACTGTGAGCCTTATGCTCCTACTTGAGATACAGCCTCAGAGCAAATAGTCCCCTTACTCGGACCTGCAATCAAATCAAGGCCTTTGCTTTTTAGAGCAATATTTTCTACCTGCCTGTTCCTAAGAACCCAGCACCAAGTGAGAGCCACTGTTTCTCAGACCCCCTCCTCTGGCCTTCTCCGTGGTCAGATTATGACCAAGCAGTAAGCATTGGGCTTCTTTTGCTGTACTTCCTCATGCTGGTCTCCAGAATGACATCCAGTCTCACACAGATCCTGACTCAATAATCCCTTAATTCGCTTATTTGTATGTTTGTTCAGTTCATTCCACAATCCTCTCGGTGCCTACCCTGTATTGGGTGCTGTTCTATAGGTGTGGGGTTCAGCAGTGAGCCATACAGACAGACCCCCTAACCCTTGAGGCTCTTACACAGGGGAGACCACCATAAATAGACCACAGTAGCATGTTAGAAGGAGGGAATTGTTCCTAACAAGCATGGCTGGTGTATGCCCTTAACGCTCTCATGTTCCTCTCTCCCTTACAACTAGCCCCATGATATACTGAGATAATATCAGTTCTTCTACCCCTGCCAGCTCTCCTTCCCTCTCTGGGTACCTCATAGCATTTCATACCAAACTCTTGAGGTACTCAAATAAACTCCAGGGTTTCTGTTTTGTCTCTTTATTCCCTAAGGGGGATCTAGAATAAATTGGGTAGGTCTTTCCTGAACATACAGTACATATCCAGCAGTTTAAACACCTGTAAATCTTTGGGGTGGAATTAGAAGCCTTCTTAACAAGCATACTTTGACTCTTGGTTAGTGTGACATTTTCCCAAACATGTTCACTGATGTTGGTTCATTCGTTAAATATTAAGCTTACTATGTGCTGATGTTGGTTCATTCATTTATTAAATATTAAGCTCTTACTATGTGCTGGACACTGCATAGATGCTGGGGAATTTAAAGATTTAAAACAGACATGAGCCTGTGTTTACAGAATATGCAGTATGGCACAGGCCTTGTGTTAACAGAATGTGCAATCTGGCACGAAACATTCATCAGGTAATCTCACAGATGACCAGCCATACCTGTCACCATGCTTGTGTGCTGGTGGCCAGTCTGGAAGAGCTCCCTGTGGAAGTGACAAGTGGAGCTCCGAAGGTAGTAGGTACCTAGAGAGGGGCAAGCCTGTACCATGGAGGCCTTTCAGGGAAGGGTGCTGACAAAGCAGGCGACAGAGAGTTCCCTGCAGTAACTCCTGCTGCCAGATGGAGCCCCAGGAAGCAACCAGAGCTGTAGTGCTTTTCGTGTCAGCTTGACCGTGGAAAATTTCTTAGAGCTTTCCCATTTCCATGGCACTTGGATGTGCTTAGGAAACTCTAGTTCAATGTAACCTTAGTAACTCAAACATAAGTAGCAAAGAATACAAGTTAAGGAAAGTTGGTTGTGAGGAGATTATTGGCACCAGCCTCTCCAGTAGGGGACTCTAAAGGAATGTAATGCATTGATTGACCCAAATATTGACTGGCCATTCCTGCTGTCACATGTTCCCCACCCCTACCTTCCCCCCTACCCGCCCTCCCCCCCCCCCCCACACACACACACAGACAACCTGGGAGACCAAGGCTAATCATTGCTAACTTCCAGGTCCTTGGAGGCAGAGACCACATCTTCCTTCTTTGTAACCCTAGCACCTAGAACGTTACCTGGCACATTGTAGATATTTTCTGAATGAATGATCCTTGACTTGTTTTCAGGGAAATCCGTGGGGTGAGACCTAAGCTCTGTTTTATAGTAATGCACTGTTAGACTCGAGGTCTTACTGATTTTTGTTCCTACATTCCTGCAGTGTTATTCTGCGAACTTAGGAGCTGATGTTTATAAAATGACAGGGCTTTTCAAAAACATTTTACCTCTGCAATAGGTGACATTAGATATGAAACTGAATGCAATTGAATTCAGGAGGAAGGAAATGGAACCTCTAATACTTCTAATTAAAGAAATTTCCTTTTTCTCCACCAGGAGCAGTTTCAATTTGACATTTTATTACAGTTGTTTACTTTTATTTCACTTCAATTCTTTATTCTCTTTCTTTGAACATATATTTCCATTGCCTTATATGTTTGTTTTTAAATTTTTCCTGCTTAAGAGCTATAGATGTGTGACTAATCATAATCATTAAAATCACAATTTCAGATTATTGATTTTATTTACTCATACAAAATCAATGTCCTCAATACAATTCATGCTCAATTTAAGTATAGTAATTTTAACAACAGTTTTTATTAGGTAAAATGGCGTGGAATGTTTTAGGATTCTCTTTTCTAAAAGAACCTGAATGTGAGAACAACTTTTAACAATATATTTCCTTTTTCTAGGATTTGCTTACAAGACATAAGTTGCTCAGTGCAGAATTTTTGGAACAACATTATGATAGAGTAAGTATATGAAATACTGTTTTATAATAACCAGTTTTAAGTTTTATTACCAGAAATGAAAGGTTAAATTAGATTTTGTACCAAACTGTTTATTTTGCAAATGTAAAGTTTGGAGGTAGTGCCATAACCATTTCTCTACTGAAACCAGGTATAGCGCGTTACCTGCTCAGAAGCAGACTTTATCTGTTTGATTGACACGCTGCCATTTGGATCTTTTCTTGATTTAGAAGAGGAAAATAAAGCACTTTGTTGCTGAATAATAATACATAGTTGAGATAAAAGAAAAATATTATTTGACTTCTTACCTCCCCTTTCCATTTGTGCTGCTAAAAAGAGAGAAAAAGGCAGCACCTGATAGGGTGAGACAAGCTCTTGCCTACAGACAGGACCCATTTCTGCCCCTGCTCTGCAACTGACAGCTTGTCACCACAAAGGCCAATACCACTCGGGGACTCAGAAGTCCGTCCTTATTTCTAAAATGAGGACATTGGATACCCCAGCAGTGAGGTCAATGGATGTCAGACTTCCTGGTAATAAGAGTCCCTGAGATTTGTACATGATTCTAGTGGACACGCATTAGTTCCTAAATCTGTAGCATTTTGCATTTCCCAGGTCTCTACTCATGCTGTGTCCTTCCCTTTTTATCCTCTAAGAATCCTTTCCTCCCCCCATTTCTAAGTAAAATTCCTCTCATTATTCAGGTTTGAGCCTAAGTCTACATTCTGTAGGATCTCTTCCATGATAACACAGTATGAGTTTCTCTCTCTTCTGTTCTTAATTATTTTCTCTCCTTAATGCGTTGAAAGAACAGGTTAATTTTCTTTATGTTTATGCTTTGGACTAGTTGAGTCTCCTCTGTAATGAATATAATTTTGCTAATATAACACCAAGAAATGATAGCTGACTCAACAGTGAGGAAACGGTGATAGTGAGGAATATGGAGTTTGAGTGACAGAAGAGAACAAGATTTAAGCTATATATGGGCCTGTCTAGAGCTAGGAGGAGATCAGTCCCAGGAGCCCTCTTCACAGAGGTAATCAGCAAGTATCACTCTGAGTGTCTCTGAGTGCCTCAGAGGAAGGGCGTTGAACAGACTGGCGGAGGCGAGCTTGGGCAGTGATTGACCTTCGAGGTGTTAGAAGCTTCCACTCAAACTTTATGACATTATCTACCCGTCTTCACAAAACAAACAAATAACTCTGATGTGTGTTTTTTGTCTTAGTTCTTCAGTGAGTATGAGAAGTTACTTCATTCAGAAAATTATGTGACAAAAAGACAGTCACTCAAGGTATGATGGTTGTAGTTCACTTCTCTTTACCCTGTGTTTGAATTTTGGATTTGGGGAAAGGGTTTAGAGGAAAATATGTTTGTCCACGGTCAGAATTTTGGTGGAAAGGGGCGGGGTTCAGCAGAGGTCCTCACAGGACTCCTGCCCACCTCCCTGTAAGTTAGAGATCCCAAATGCAATACACAATTTTGAAGAGGACTTTTTTTCTTAGCAATGCAGTATTTTAGATTTTGAAACATATTTTTAAAACTTAGAATCATGTCAGTTAGATGAAGGCACTGCAGGTGTTATCTCCCCACGATGGACCTTAATGGCAGGGACTCGCTGTGTGAGCGGGTGCGGGGGGCGGGCGGTGGGTACAGAGTGAGCAGTGAGACTGTGGACCACTAATGGGTCCAGCTGCTCCATATCAAAACAGGATATGAACAATTCCATTGGAAGTTAACAGCATACTCGAGGTTACATAGCTCACAAGGAGCAGGGAAGCAGGACTCAAAACCAGGCGGTGCCAGGACTAGCCCCTGCCCCACTGCAGGCCACATCACCACACACTCAATCTGCACTAGATGTGGGCACTGATAGCGTGAAGAGGTGGCTGCCAAAGAAAATATAGAATAAGCAACAATAATTGAAAGGTATAACCAACCTCTGTGAATTCAGAAGCCCCCAAGGCACAGGTTTCTTTTCTGCTTAATTGATATTATTAGTGATGAGAAGTCACTAAGGAAGAAATGGAGTGTCTTTAGGGTACTTGGCTGAAGAAGGAACAGAAATGTTTTCATCTTTATCAGCCTTTCTGAATCAGATGTGATAACTTTGGCATGTGTAGAAGTTAGTGTATGGAAAACTTTGGACATGATCCTTTGTCCTTTGAAATCCAAATAAATCAAATTTAAAAATAAAAAGATTAATTTTTAGTTAAGCTAAGGTTTGTGGTTAGATAACAGGAATTATCAAGAACTTCTCTTCTAAACATTTTCTTTTATAGTTTCGTTTTAGTGCGGTAACGTAAATGCTATTTAAAGAGTAGGCAGGCTCTGAGTCTTAAATTGGGGGCCAAATGTGCCTGAATATTCTCTTCAGAGAGCAGTGTCAGACTCACCATAGGTTTAAATGCCCAAGGGAAAGGTGGGTGTTGGAGTGTCGGACAGTAGGTACTCCATAGCTTTTAGGTCATAGTTTGGTTCACTTCTTCGATCTTTGGGAAGAAGAGTGGGAGGGCCAATGATACTGTACTTAATAATGATGATTACTAAATAAATTATTTTTCAGACTTTGATTTTCCTTAGAATCTTGATAATGTAGAGTGATTCTTTAAATGTCTTCTCAGCTTCTCGGTGAACTATTATTAGACCGACACAACTTCACAATTATGACAAAATACATCAGTAAACCTGAGAACCTCAAATTAATGATGAATCTTCTACGAGACAAAAGTCGTAACATCCAGTTTGAGGCCTTTCACGTTTTTAAGGTAGAGTACTAAAACCACAAACAAATTTTCTCCTGAAGTAGTCAGTCTCATTTCATTTACAAATTTCTAAAATAGTATTAGCCTCACTTTGGTAATCTAAGTTATACAATTCAGTTCAATTAATTTTCATGTTACATGTGGTACAACTATTAAACAGAAAAATAGACCCAGAAACAGGGTAAACATTTCAGTTTGGGAACAAAATAAGTTTATTTACAAAGGAATGTCATTTGTCTTTGTCATAGAAAATTATTGATCACAAAGTTAAGGGGTAACTCATATTTTAATGTTTTCTGTGGAGGTTTTTATTCTCAAAATTCATTTTGACCTTTTGTGCAAATGTTTTCTTAAAATCAGCATCTATATTTTAATGCTAACTACTGAGTTTCAGTGCATGAAGGAAAGTACTAGTTCTCTTTGTACTAAAGCGTGTAAATCTTTTTTTTCATTTTCCAATTGTGAAATAAGATATCCTGAAGCACAAACCTCTTACAGAGTTATCCCAACTTCACGTGTCCAGGGAGGGAAGTTCTGGATGTGTCCTGCCTCCTTTCCTGTAGCTGATGCAGATTTCTCTCCGGCAGGTGTTTGTTGCCAACCCTAACAAGACACAGCCCATCCTAGACATCCTCCTCAAGAACCAGACCAAACTCATAGAGTTCCTCAGCAAGTTTCAGAACGACAGGACCGAGGATGAGCAGTTTAATGACGAGAAGACCTATTTAGTTAAACAGATCAGGGACTTGAAGAGACCAGCTCAGCAAGAAGCCTAACTCCCCATAAACATCCAAAATATTAAATCCAAACCCAGCACCTGCTGTTAGCTCGTCAGCATCAGGCACTCTCACCGATTCATGAGGAACATTATGCTAGTCTGCTGTTAAGTGAACGGTTTTTCATTTTATCTTGTTTTGTTTTTTTTAGTCCATCTTGGAGAACGTAGCTGCTGCTTTCTTGCACACTAGAGCACACGTGGACTTTCTCGATCTTTGTGTCATTTCAGAATTCAGAGACCCTGTTTGCTGTAAGAGTTCTGAACACGGCTAGGTTTGTGAGGGCAAATGTAGGGGTGATAGTGTGATGGAGGGGCGGAAGGCGTGATGGGGTCAGATTAAACCTGCAGGTTTGCACTTATGTTAAAGAGCTGGGCGTGGATTCTTGGTGAGATTGTCTGCCTTCACTACAGGAAGATCGTGCAGCGCTGTATTTGGAATCAGGGGAACTGTACCCACGATGTGAGCTTTTGGGGTGGTTAAAGTTGACGTGCGAATAAATTGATACTGAAACTTAGCAACTTCTTAAAAGTGTGACGCTTCATAAGGAAAATGTATATACGCTTTTCTCGGCTTTCTAGAATTTTTTGACATTTGATTTTCTTGAGACTTGTAAACCTGAATATGTTGGAAGGTATTTGTTAATTTCCCTTTTGGAAGGTCTTTTCAAACAGTAGAGCTAGCAACACCACCTCACATTTCATTTCAACAATGCTTACAGGTTTCTTTTGTATATAATTCTTAGAATGCTCATTTCTTTTAAATGATTTAATTTGTACAGCAGAGGAATGTTATTGTATTAGTATGTAACTATTACCTAATATTGAATCTTTGCAAAAAAAAAATGAATGCTCATATGTAATTGAAATACTTCAGATCACATGAAAATGCTGATTTAACAGTTAAGTATCACAGCATTAAAGACAAAAGTAAACCAATCCTTTGTATTCAGTTATCTAGTGGGGTGCCATCAATAGGGTATAATACAGACTTGGAACTCAGTCAGCTCTCTTTCCTGCATAGCACTGGCCTTACTCATTTAAAATGAGTTTCCTCGATCTATGATGATACTGTTTATGATCAGTTAACGCTGATTCTCTGTGTGGGAAATCTCGGTAGAGCACCTTTTCTTCTTTAGAGTAAGTAAGCCAGTTCGGCAGTGTTGGAACTGAATCATTAAACTTCGGCTTCTCTTAGGAAAAGAAGAGTTCCTCGTCACAGGTGTCCTGTGGGGAAATTTATTTTTTTTAATGTCCTATTCCTTAATGTTGCAAATTATCAGTATTTATAAAGTAACTGATTTTGCACCACTTTTTTGTTACTGTGACCACGGCAGAGCAGCGTCTCCTAGGATGTATCTATGTAAAGTTATTAGAATGGTATCTGTTCATCTTAGAGATAAAGATCACAACTAACAACTTACAATCAGAGTTTGCCAGTTTGAATTCAGCATGGCTGTGGCTGACTAAGAAATTTACATGATTATTCTTTGCTAGCCTCTCTTACTAATTGAATTATTTATCAGCCAATAAAAAGAAACTCCCAAGTGATACTTCAGCAGGTTGCAAGATCTCCTTCTAGGAACACCAGTTAGGAAAATAGCTCCAGAAAATATAGATGTTTTTCATTCCGTTTAATTAAATGGCGGTCGGCATTGGTTTTCCTGAGGCTGTCTTTACCAAAATCTGTGTAAAATCATTCATGGTTTCCCATTGGAAGTAAGAGAAGTGATCCAAGCCTCTTGATTTGAAAATATCAAGACGTTTGGGAAGGCAGACCTGGCCGTGAAGCCCCCGGTTCTGTGTCCAGTGCTGGGTGTCAGGCTTCAGGGGAGAGCAGTGATTACACCGGGTGGAAGGAAGATTTCCTGCCAAGCTGGTTCTGAGAACTGGAAACGACAAGCAGCTTCTACTCCGTGATGTCCTCGTAGCGGGGAGGACAGTGTGTCAGGAAACACCACATGGTGCATCGCTTTGGAATCGGGACATAGTTAAGATTTGGGGGGTTTTGTTTGATTTTAAACAAAAATGTGAAAACATTCACAGTTGAAAAGTTGCATTTGAAGTTATGATCCTTTAATATATTCATATTACCAAAACTATGATACTGGAAGTGTTTCTCTTTGTGTTACCAAGGTTTAATTTTACATAAGTCCGTTATTCCATGTGATTTTTAACCCTTAGAAAGAGGTGGAGATGGATACACCTGTTAACAATGCCGTGAGAGCATTTCCTTTCTCCTGAGGAAAAGTAATTTCTTATCAGACTATGGCTGGCCCTGTAATTTAAATTAAAATAAAATTTTGGAGAAACAGCATTGTGCATGTTTACGATGTCATACAGATTGTTGTATTCGTGTCGCTATGAACAGCCCCATCAGGAAACATGAGGACAGCTTGGCCACACACTGGAACCAGAAACAACATACACGTGCCTCTCATCTTTTCTTTCTTCTTTTTTTTTTTTTTTTTACCCTCCAGGGTTTTCTTTTTGCTGTCAAATGTGACTTTCACTTACCGAATAGAGCTCACAGCTGCCTCACCCTTCCTTCCACAGTTAAGTGTCCTGAGGCCTTTTATTAGCATTGCTTCGAAACCATGGTTTTGGGGGGTCTTTCTCTTCATTTCTGTGACCCTTTATTCTGAATAAGGCAAAACTAAAGCCATGGGCAGGAGTGTTTATAAGTAGCAGAGTGAAGCTACAATGAAGGTGAGAGACTGCAGAAACGCGGTGTTCAGTGGCGCCTGGGCGAAGCTGTGTCCTCGGGCTGCCTGGACCATGGAGGCACCACCTGCCCTTTGTCATGAGTGGGACCTCGTTGTCAGGTGACGGCAGGGGATATGCTCGTGCCAAGCACACCAGATGTCTGGATGACATCTTGTTACCTCTTCTAGGCAGCTCTCCGAATATGTCAGGGTCCCCTGAGATCAGAAGGTGTGACTCTGCCCTTTCTCTCTCTGAGGTGTCTTCATGCCTTAGCACAGTTCTGCTTCCTACCAGTCGCCAGTCGGGTGTCTCCCCATCCCACCCCTCTATCAAAAACACAAGAAGCCGAGCTTGGGCCTCTCTGTAATGTGTGTTTATTCTGCCTTCCTTATCTGTGAGGATCCAACAAGACAGTGACCGACAGCTCCCTGAGGCTGCAATGCCGCACAGCTTGTGTGTTCTGGGGCTGGAGCCCCTTCAGGGTGGTGGGTAACCCCACCTGGGACTTCACCGGAGGTGCCTCTCCGAGGACAGTGGCCTGTGACACGCTGCCTCTTCAGCTCCTCCTGGATTTGTAGAGGGTGTTCTGGCCGTGTCTGTGTCCTCACCACGTCTTCCAGAGCCTGATCGCCCCTCTCTGGCCGTCTGGTTTCCAGAAGGTGGAAGGGCAAGGTAAGACCCCCACACACACACACTCTACAATCTGAAAGTGATCTTGGTTGGCTCCTAAAACCAGCCCTGGGAGAAGACCCCTCAGGAGCAGACTGAACAAACCTCACCTCAGCTCCACCAACAAAGGACCATCAGCTTCTGACTGCCAACACTTCCCTTTGGGCAACCCACCCTCCACTACCAAGGCATAATTTAAAGGGACAGAGCCAACAGTACACGAACTCCTTCTCCCACAGTTCACACTGACCAGAGATGGTGGTGATGGCTGCACAAGGGAAGTCACTCCACAGCTGGCATGACAGTGACCTTGCTCATGTGTGGTCCTCGGGCAAGGGCAGGTGTCTGGCCCGTCGGGGATCTCAGTCTTCCCGGGGACCACCAGGTGTCTGTGCAGGTCAGGAAGACGGTGGGGATGTGGGGGAAAGTCCTATATTTTTCAATATTCTACAAAATGAGCTTTTGCTCATCAGAACTCCCTTTCTTGGTATTACATTTTTATCACCTAAATACTTGGTGTGCCATGGAAATAAGGTCCTACTCTAGTTTTCAGTAGCTGAGTCTTCCATTTGGTGGAGATTCACCTGGAGCGGTGGACAGTGCCACCGCCTAGCCCAGGGGAAGCTTCCAGACAAGGCTGCTCATGCCCCTCTGCGCCCCACCCTCCACACACACCCCATGGCTGCCTGGCACTCTCCTCCACACACCAAAGATCTGTGCATCTCCTCATCTTTGAAAACCTCACTTACATGGAGGCAATGAGGGCCCCACCCCATCCATAGAGCACCTACTTGTGCTCAGCTGACTGTGTGGTCCCTGCGCTCTCCCCAGCCGTTGGGCTGTCCATCCAACCTAGGGCTGGCATCCACTGGGGATGAGGGGGGTTGGGTGCTGAGCCCCATCATGTGAGCATACTAAGAGGACCCAGCAGAGCCTCGCCCCACCCCCTTGGTATTCTCTTCTGGCCCTAAAGCTACTTATTGCAGCCCAGGGCACCAGATTCGCAGCTGGTGTCCCCAGAAGCAGCCCCCATCCCAGTGTCCTGGACCCCGGCTGGGGGTGCTCCCCAGCAAACAGCTCCAAGGACACCACATGAATGGTTTAATATGTATCTTTTATCTGACTCCTTCCCCTGGCTCAGAGCTCACACTGTACCACTGCTTCCTGGAGTCAAATCCCAAATAAATGACTGGTGTTCAAACCTTTGTCCCAGGCTCTACTTCTGGGGAAACCCAAACTAGACGTGCTCATTTGGTTTCTTCAAACCCAGAGGCATGAGCAGCCATGCCTGTGGTCAGCTGCATGGAAGAGGCCCCTCACTGCTGCCCCTTCACGCCCCTCAGGAAGCACATGCGCGTCAAAGCCTGACTGACAACAGGTACCGTGTGGCCCAGCACAGCAAGACCTCTCGTGACCACAGCTTCTGCTGCCTGAGGCCAGGCCCAGGCCGCCGTCCCCCAGTCCCCAATGCCCAGCCAGCTGAAGCCTTCAGACTCTTTCACAAGCAGCTGGACAGGCCACACCTCTGCACAGAAATCACTCTTCACGGTCATCAAAACTGGAAAATACCCAATTTCCTTATGATTTATCATCTTCCAAAAAAAGACTTTCTTGAAACATGTAGTAGACTTAGATGGAGAAGTTAGCAAATACAAAATGACTGCACAGTGTGGAATTGGGGCAGAGTTAGGAAAAGTCCAGATCTAGCTAAGAATTGGGATGGGGGATCCGGAGAAGGGGCTGGTTCATGTGCAGCCTAAACTCAGAGACTACTCTCCGCCCAGCGGAGGGCCCTCCTCCAGCTTGTCCAGCATGCCATGCTTTACTTCAAAATGTCCACTGGGTGGCAGTGGAGCTCCTTGTTTCTAGCAGCCACTGAGCCTGGGCTCTGGGCATTCATAGAGTAAAATGGTGACAAGCACCCAAGGACCCGAGCCCCTGTATGTGTTGTATGCCAGGGTTTCCTGGGTGTCGTTTTGAGCAAAAGGAGTGGGTGTCTTTTAAAGAAAGGTAGAGAGATGTGTGATAAAGATTATAAAATGTGACGGGTAGAATGTAGGTGGTAGGATGTGGTGGGGTTTTTATTTTATTTTTTAGAAGAGTTTTTGAGATTTGCAGAAAAACTGAAAAGATAGTACAGAGTTTCCATAAACCAGACCTGTTTCTCCTATTATTGACGTCTTAATTTGGTCCATTTGTCATAATCAATGGACCTATGAAGTCTATACTTTACTCAGACTTCCTTAGGTTTCCCTCATGTCCTTTTCTGTTCCAGGGCCCCACACATTTGCTCGTCATGTCCCCAGGGGCTCCTCTGGCTGTGAGTTTCTCAGGCTTGGCTTGCCTTTGCTGTGTTGGAGCTCTACTGGTCAGGCAGATTGCAGAATCCCCTGTGGCTGGGATTTGTCTGGTGTTTTTCCCATGATTAGAACGAGATTCGGTTTTGGGAAGAGGGCCACACAAATCAAATGCTGGTGTCACTGTATCACATTGAAGGTGCACAGCACCACGGCCCTGGCTGAGGAGGGTGTCACTGTGTGCATCATACACTCCAAGATGGCGGTGGACTCCACCTCCTTGACAGCATCAATTATTTGGAATTTTTTGCGTAGGAGGTTGGTCTCTTTTCTCCCATTATACCATTTTCCCCTGCAAAATTCTTCCAGTTTTCTGTACGCTCCAAATTTTTTATAATGAAACTAGAGGCCCAATGCATGAAATCCCTGTGGGGAGTGGAGAGGCCTCAGCCAGGCCTGCGCCTTCTCGTAGTCTGGGACCCCTCACTCCTAACTGCCTCTCTGCTTGCTCCTAACTGCCCACCTGCTCACTCCTTGCTGCTTGGCTCACCACTCCTTACCGCCTGCCTGCTCACTCCTTACCACTTGGGTTACTGCTCCTTAGCACTGCCACAGAGGCGGGAGAGACTCCCACCATCACTGCTGCACGGCCCCCACTGTGGGAGCACACTGACCACCAGAGGGCAGTTCCTGCATTGAGCATCTTCCCCCTTTCCCCCCTGGTGGTCAGTGCGCATCATAGCCACCAGGCGTTCTGGTTGTTCAGCTGTAAGGGTCACTGGGCTTTTATATATATAGATGGTAGAAACAAAATAAGTGTTTTAAAAAAAATGGCTTGGGGAAGGGAGAGGAATTACACCCAGTACATGTCACTGAATACAAGGTGAAAGGTCTTCGGGGTGTGAGGGGACTGCCCAGGACTGCTGCATGTGGATGTTCTGAAGCCCAGAACTCCTAGGTCCAAAAAGGGACTCACACAGGCCCACCCGCCAGGCCCCCCAAGCTCAGGGCTCTAGTTTCTTTTTTTCTTTTTTAAAAATATATTTTTATTGATTTCAGAGAGGAAGGGAGAGGGAGAGGTAGAAGCATCAATGATGAGAGACTCATTGATCGGTTGCCTCCTGCACCCCCTCTTACTGGGGAATGAGCCCACAACTCGGGCATGTGCCCTTGACCAGAATGGAATCTGGGACCCTTCGGTCTGCATACTGATGCTCTGTTCACTGAGCCAAACCAGCTAGGGTGGGGCTCTAGTTTCTTACATCAACAATCACCCTCAATTCCTTGCCTTCTTGCTCACCTCCTCCTCTCAAGCAATCGTCAGCAAATTTTGTTATGCCTCAAAACCGAATATGCTTCACATCACATGTAATCAGAGAAATGCAAATAAAAACAACAGTGATACTCTACACACCTATTAGAATGACCAGGATTTATAGGGCAGTGAAAATACTCTGCATGATGCTGTAATGATAGATACAAGTCACCATGCATTTGTCCAGACTCAGAAAACACACCAAGAGTGAACCCTAAGATGAACTGTGAACTTTGGGTGACTATCCACTGTAACAAAGTACCACTCTGTAGGGGGATGTTAATAGTGGAAGAGGCTGTGTGCATCTATGGGGGTATGGAGTTTATGGGAAATATCTGTACCTCTTAATTTTGCTGTGAATCTAAAACTGCTCTAAAAAAAGTTAATCTTTTTTTAAAAGCCAGAGACCATTAACAAAGAGATGGAAACCACCAACTCTTTCCTTGGGCTTAAAATAGAGGCTTTTAGAAAAGAATGCTTCAAAAAGAAATATAAACATTCAGAACAAGCTGTGCTAATGGCTAGCATTAAAGAAGAATCCAGTCTTTAGAGGATGCCTCAAAATGCATCTAATATCCAGTACCTGCAGCTGGAACAGCCTTCCAAATACATCAGAAAGATTTAAAAAAACACTTTAGACAGGGCAGAAAGATCCTTTGGATGAAAACGATGATCTTCACGAGTGTCTGAGCTACTTTCACAAGAAGCAAAACAAAGAAGGGAAAATGAGAGTGATGAACATATCCAACAAAATGAAATGTTAGAAAACGGAAAAAAATCATATCAAGCCTCTATGTGGCTACTTGCTAAAGAAGACTCATCAGGTGGCCTTCTTGAGAGAACACCACCATGGATGATGAGAACTTGGGATTGGATGTCACGAATGCACCGGAAACAGAGATCCTAAAATATTAATCTGAAGGACTTCTGAAGAAACTGATGGATGTCACTCAAAGGGTTATTTTAACTCTGACCTGTGTGGCTCAATTGGGTGAGCTGGTTCCTGCATCAAAAGATGGTCAGTTCAGCCCGGCTGGCATAACTCAGTGGTTGAGCATCAACCTATGAACCAGGAGGTCATAGTTCAATTCCCAGTCAGGGCACATGCCAGGTTTGTGGGCTCACTCCCCAGCCAATCAATGTTTCTCTCTCTCTCCCTCTCCCTATCCCTCTCCCTACCTCTCTCTCTAAAATCAATAAAAAAACAAAACATCTTTTTAAAAAATAAAGTGTTATTTTAAAACACTTAAAAAGAAATCAAATATACATTAAATAAGTGAAGAAAACGAAGTAGTAGATACACTCCTCGTTAAAGTCTTAAAACAGAGAGAGCTTGACTGAAGTTAGGAAGACACCAGGGCTGGGGGCTGCTTCTGGCTATAACACCAACATAATTTCAAGTCCTCCCCGAATAACAGCAAAAAAAAGTCAATGCGTGTCCACCAAGCATTCAATCTAGAGAGGACGCGCCCTTTAACGTTAGGGGGGAATCATTCCAAAGCAGATGGCGAGATCAGCCAGGCTGGACACCCGCAGAGTACAAGCCCAAATTCCGTCAGAAACACTCAAAAGAATCACGACTCTCACAGACACCAGCTTCTTTCTCATGCAAGAAAAAGCTCATGATAATGGGCTGAAAGAAACCTTGATAATTTGAGAAAAGAACATTCATGCACCAGACAAAAATTACTGAGGAAGAATGTTAATGTTTTGAAAGTCCCAGATGTTCCAAATGGACATCTGTGGAGGCCAAGAGGACCACTGGAGAGGGTTGTGTATCACGATGGATTAGAGCCCACCCTAAGGACTTCATTTTAACTTAATTGCCCCTTTAAAGACCCTATCTTCACCTACAGTCATATTCTGAGATTCAGGGGCTTTAGGACTTCACCATATGAATGGGGGTGGGGTATGACTTAGCCCCTAGTACTATGGTGTTATTAATTCCTACACTTGAGTCTGGGAGGCGATGTCAAAATGAAATTGAATTACTAGCATAACCGCGGCCCTGGAGGTGGCCGCCAGGGGGCGCCTCCGAATCTCCCAAAGCAGCCAGAGGCAGGCGGACCCTGAGCCTGGCCGCCACCGGGCTCCCGCGGCCCACTGCCATCTCCAGTTCTCCGTCCCCAAACACACCTCTCACTCTCTCCAGGTACCCGGCCTCAGGAAGAGGGGCCCAGCCTGCGATGGTGTTCCCAGAAAGAAATATAGAATGACTAGGAATCGGTTTTATGACCTACCGGTATGTGAAGAAAAGCACAAAACCTTACTGGGGGCCATAAAGCTAAAAGTAAATGGAAAAACCAAGCCATATTCCTGGACAGGAATGCCGACTCTCCCCCAAATTCAAGTCAATCCAATAAAAATCCCAATAGGATTTTGCAGACAAATGGGAAAATCATTCTAAAGTTTGTCTTGAGTAGGCAATGCATTACAATTGTCAAGACCTTTAAAAGTAATGGCAGACAATTTCGATGTTCTGTGTATCTAACAATGCTAGGAGAAAATACTGGTGAAAATATAAGTTTAAAGGGGAGAGAGTCTAAGTGTGCAGGCAAGAAAGAAATCATAATGGAAAATTTGAAGGATTTTTATGTTAAAACAGTCCATGAATACAACAAAAAGGCAGGTGTCAAAATGGAAAAATACCAGTGAGTTCTGATGGATAAAGCTAATATTTTTTTTCTTAATAGATTTTTACTAGAGGCCCAATGCATGAAATTTGTGCGTGGGGAGTGTCCCTCAGCCCGGCCTGCACTCTCTTCAATCTGGAACCCCTTGGTGGATGTCCCCTGCGGGATCAGGCCTAAACCAGCAGTCGGACATCCCTCTCACAATCTGGGACTACTAGCTTCTAACTGCCTGCCTGATTGCCCCTAACTGCTTCTGCCTGCCAGCCTGATCGCCCTCTAACAACTCCCTGCCTGATTGATGCCTAACTGCTCCTCTGCTGACCTATCACCCCCAAATGCCCACCCCTGCAGGCCTGTTCACCTCCAGTTCTCTCCCCTGCTGGCGTGATTGCCCACAACTGACCTCCCCTGCCGTCCATCTTGTGATGGCCATCTTGTGATGATGTTACATGTGCTGCCACCTAGGCTTTTATTATATAGGATTGATTTTAAAGTGGAAGGGGAGAGAGATAGAAACATCAATGATGAGAGAGAACCATTGATTGGCTGCCTCCTGCACCCTCCTTACTGGGGATCGAACCTGAAAACCGGGCATGTGCCTTTGACTGGAATTGAACCTGGGACCCTTCAGTCCTCAGGCCAACACTCTATCCACTGAGTCAAACCAGCTAGGGCAAAGGGTCTTCTCTGTTTTTGTGAAGATAAGCACGAGAAAAGAAAAACTGGGAAAGCATACAGGCAGCACTTAATAGGATAGGATCTAGATGCCCTAGGCCAGGGCTCATTGTGAGTGAACATATTGTGGGGCTTGTTGGAGGTGGGGGGCAGGGGGAGTGTTACCTTTTTCTGAAGGAACTGGGAAGTCAGCAGATTTTAGGCAGAGGTAGTGCATGGTCTGATTGACGTTTTAAATGTGCTCTCTGGAGGCTGCAGGGAGAACGGATTTTGCAGGGGATGGGAGATATCCTGGGAAGGTCCAGGAGAGAGACCAGCTAAGATGGTCCAGGGGAGAGGATGGCATGGACCAAAGTGGGAAAAGCGGTCCAATCTGGATAGATTTTGGAGACAGAGCTCAGGGAACTTGCTGATGGATTCGGTGTGGGAATTAAGGCAAAGAGAGATGACAAGGATGTTCATGAATTCCTTATTGCAGAGTACGGAGATCTGCAATATAACTCAGAAGTACAGGTGGGCTCTGCTGTTTCCTCTGCTCCTGCTCTAACAAGGTCAAAACAAGGTGCCCGCCAGCTTGGGCTCTTTACCTGGAAGCTCAGGGGGATAGCAGAAATGGGGAAGAGGGTACATCCAGGCTATTCACACTGTGGGCAGATTTCAGTTCCGTGTGGTACTGGACTGAGGTCTTCGTTTTCTTGGAGTTTCTGTTTCTCTCAGTGTGTAATTGTAACCCATCCCACCATTCTTTTGACATTACTTCTGTAAATGCTGAATCTGACTAATATGGAGCTTGTAGGTAAACAGTGGGGAATTGTAACCCATCCCACCATTCTTTTGACATTGCTTCTGTAAATGCTGAATCTGACTAATATGGAGCTTGTAGGTAAACAGCACGGATGTATAAGAATCCTAGAAACTAACTTCAGAAGATACAGACTCCGACCTTCAGTCATCCCAGTTCTGGGGGATTTGCTGACCTTCAACTGTAGAACTAGGATGACAAAGACCACGATGATGCATACCAGGCGATCATTTGACCACTTTCGAGGTCCTTCTGAAATTGTCTGCACAGAAAGAACTTTTCAACCTCCTACCCTTGATCTCTTTGTTCCTGCTTTCCCTGTCCCTCCTCATAAAAACCTCTGCCTGCACTGAGATGTTAAGATGGTCTTTGGGACAAGTCCCCCATATTCTCAGAGGTGTGGCGCTGGAGTAATCCTCTTTCCTTTCCCACCAGCACCTGTCTCACAAGTTTGGCTTGTACCCTTGGTTTCAGTTGCTGGCGTTTTAAAGGCACCATGGTTCCTTGTTATATTGCCCCTCCCCCACCTACATACCAGCAACACCATTTCCAGTCCTCCTGATTCCAATCTCCGTGAATTTTCTGCTACGTCTAGCTCACTGGAGCCAGAGAAAGTGCTCAGCCTTTAAGGCTTCTTGTGATTACTCAGGTAAAACCAGAACAATTTCCCTATTTTAAGGTTCATAATCTTTATTACTTCTATGGAGTTCCTTTCATAGTGTAAGGTAACAAATTCACAGGTTCCAAAGGTCAGGCCATGGATATTTTGGTGGGGCGAGGGGGCATTCTGCCTCCCTACCACATGAGAAAATGCTGAAATTAAAGAGGAGGGGGGGAAAAGCAAGATATTAACCAGAGTTTCTCATTTTAGACTGGATATTTGTTGTGGGGACTGTCCTACACACAGCAGCTCTGGTTTCTAACTACTAGAGGACAGACCTCCTCCCCA
The DNA here is from genome assembly GCA_011751065.1 of Lasiurus cinereus. Lineage (NCBI taxonomy): Eukaryota > Metazoa > Chordata > Mammalia > Chiroptera > Vespertilionidae > Lasiurus > Lasiurus cinereus. The sequence goes on along the minus strand of JAAGEH010000079.1, from coordinate 441,009 downwards.
CCAACCCAAGTTGTGACAAGCATTGTCAAATATTCCCCGAAGGTCAAAATCACCCCGAGCTGAAACACCTCTCTCTCTCTCTTTCTTCCTCTCTCTCTGTTGTCCCAGTTTAGTGAAACACATACATACCACACACACACATATTCACATATAGAGAATAAAGAATATTGGAGGAAAAATAACAAAGTACTCACAGTGGTTGTTGTGGGTTTTGTCATAATAGTTGTTTTATTTTCTTTGTTTTTTAAGTTTGAATAGCTATTACTTTTTAGCATTATTTTGCAAAGCAATTTCTCCCCCAACCGATTTTCAAACCTGAAAGATGTCTTTATTCTCAGAAGTTCTACTTGGTAGTACTTCGCTGTTCTTCTAATATACCATTGGATTTCTGTATCTCATTTCACAGCTAAAAGTTTGTTTCTGTCTTTTGTCAGATTTTTGTGTCTGAATATATAATCGATGCCTAAAATTAACTGAAGCACCAACAAAACTAGCTGTTCCTTTAGTTCGAAAGAACCATCCAGACAAGTGGTCTGGCTGCTCAGAGCCTTTTTTTTTTTTTAAGAGAGAGAATTACTTGAGAACTTTTTTCAGTATTTTCCTTGATTATAGAACATCATTATTTTCTTCTACTTCTTGAGTCCATTTTGGGCATTTTACTGTTCCATAAAATCATCCACTTTGGGGAATTCATATTTGATATGAGTATATAAAGTATATTATAACATGTCATATCCACTTTATCTGTGGTTATATCTTCTTTCTCATATTAATATTTTCTACCTTATTTATTAATTAAATTTTCCAGAGATTTGTCTCTTCCTATTGATTTTTCAGAGGACCAGTCTCTTCAATATACTTCTCAGGAACAAAAAATTAAAAATGGGGCTACCATAGGACCCAGCAATTCCACTACTGGGTATACTAAGTAAATGAAATCAGTATCTTGAAAAGACAGGTGCACTCCTGTGGTCATTGTAGCATTAGCTACAATAGCCAAGACATGGAACAACCCATGGATGAAGGGATTTAAAAAATGTGGTGTGCATGGATACAATGGGATATTTATTCAGCCATAAAAAAGAATAAAATCTTGCCATTTGTGACAACATGGATGAACATGGAGGATGTCATACTAAGTGAAATAAACCAGAGAAAGACAGACACTGTATTATCTTATTTATATGTGGGATCCAAAGTAGTGGAACCCATAGAAGCGGAGAGTAGAATGGTGGTTACCACAGGCTGGTGGATGGAGGAAATGACATGTGGGTCAAAGGGTACAAACTTTCAGGTACAAGATGAACTAGGTTCTGGGAGCTGACAGAACTCTGAGGGTAGTGGCTATACCTTTGTCTGAGGTCACTGTGTTCCCAGCCCCTACCCTGACCATCCAAGGTTAACTATAACTGTAAGTCTCAAATAACCAGCCTTTACATTGTCATAAGCCAGCTATCCTTGAAGAACAACACTGAACTACTCCATTTGGAGAAAGAAGTAAACACATGTAGAAGTTCACATTTGGGGTTTTAGTTTTAAAATGAACTATTGTGGGGGTTGATTTCCAGGAAACCTTCCCACTGGGGCCAATCCCCCTCCTCAACTTGGTTGATGGGGTGGGAGGAGAGGGAAGGGGGCGGAGTCACAGGAGAGGGCGTGGCCAAGCACCCCAAAGACATCCCTAGTAAGAAGAGGATTAATCCCAGCCAGTTTTGCTCAGCGCTTAGAGCGTCCGCCTGGGGACCGAAGAGTTTGGGGTTCAATTCTGGGTTGCAACTCCATCCCTGGCCTCAGTCTGGGCGTGTGTGGGAGGCAACCAATCAATGTGTCTCTCTCCCATCCATGTTTCTCTCTGTGTCCCCCCTCCCTTCCACTCTCTCTAAAAATCAGTGGGGGGACGTATCCTCTGGTGAGGATTAGCAACAACAACAGAAAAAATGATGATAAGAACCAGGTGGAGGTCTGAGGACAGAAGCCAGATCCAACTAGGATGAGCGTGGAGAGAGATGAGGAAATGGAGACGGAATTTTCTAGAAGTTTGGCCAAGGAGAAAATGAGAGAAATGGGGTGCCAAGGGGAAAGGACAAGGGGCTAAAGGAGGTGTTTTGTTCTGTTTCCTTTCAAGGTTAATGCACGCATGTTTCAGACCTGATAGGACTGAAGGCAGAGCTGGGGTTGGAGTAGAGGGCCATCCCTGCGGGGTTGGGGATGGGGCATGACAGGCCTTCAGACACCTGAGATGAAGGGGGGCGTGGAATCTTCACCAGGAAGGGGGGATGAATCTAAGAGAAGAGCACAGACAGCCTCCTCCTCCAACCTCGAGGGCCCAAAGGGGCCGTGGTAGCCACTGGGGCAGCTGCTGGCGGGGGGCCCGGCCAGCGGCACAGTGGTCTTCTCACAGGGCGGCTTCCAGATTCTCCGGGAAGAGGTGAGAGAGGAGAAGAGGTGAGAGAGGAGAGAGGAGAGGGCGTCCGGGGAGGACAGGCAGAGGCGGTGAGAGGGAGAATGAGGCTGTTCGCCTTTCTAACAAGCTCCCTGGCGCTGCTGGCGCTGCTGGCGCTGCTGGTCAGGCCCTCGCTTTGGAAGTGACTTTGAGAACAGACACTCAGGGGAACCACGGGCACGGGCTGCCCGGGGGCTGCTCCGCAGCAGGAGGTCCCAGAAGAGGAGGTGGCACGGCGGTGCCAAAGGCCAGGATGGGCCCCGGCTGGGTGGCTCAGTGGTTGGAGCAGCCACCGTACGCCCAAAGGCTTCCGGTTGGATTCCTGGTCAGGGGCACAGACCCAGGCTGCAGGTTTGATCCCCAGTCAGGGCACATGCAGAGGGCCACGGACGGATGTCTCTCTTTCACATTGATGCCTCTCTCTAAATATCAATAATAATAATAATTAAAAAAAAACATACGGGAGGGTGTGGGAGGGGGTCCGAGGAGTGAGCCTGGGAACTTGACAGGAAAGTGCATTTACCTAGCAAACACTGTGTTTAACAGAGGGTGTGTTTGGGGAGGCTGGTCTTGGAAAGGGAGCTCGAGGGGATAAGGCTGTGAAGAGGGCTGGATCCACGCCTCACTGGTGGGGGTGGGGGTGGTGGGTGGATGGATGGACGGATGGACGGATAGACGGATGGATGGATGGATGGACGGATGGATGGATGGATGGACGGATGGATGGATGGATGGATGGACGGATGGCGTGAACCTCAGCCCCCTCCCCCCCCGCAATCGGAGCAGCGCGCCCGGCAGGTCACTGCGCGCGGAGGGGCAGGAGGGGGCGCAGGCGCGCGGGCGCGAAGCCCCCCCGTCGGGGGCGGGCTGGAGGCGGGGCTAGAGCGGCACGCGAGCGGCCCCAAACTTCCGGCGCCGGCGGGGTGCGGGCAACGTCTGCAGCGGCGGCGAGCTGCCCGTCAGAGGCTGCGGGCGGCGGCGGCGGCCGGGCAGCCATGGTGAAGATCAGCTTCCAGCCCGCCGCGGCCGGCGCCAAGGGCGACAAGGCCGACAAGGCTTCGGCCTCGGCCTCGGCCTCCGCTCCGGCCGCCGAGATCCTGCTGACGCCGGCTCGGGTGAGGGGCCCGGGGGCCGGGGGGGCCGGGGGCCGTCGCCCCCAGGCGGGGAGGGGCTTGCGTCCGGCCGGAGGCGGCGGCGGCGTCCACGTCCGAAGTTCGGGCGGGGGGTCCGGGCCGCGGGCCCCGGGTGGGGAGGCGCGTGAAGGACCCCCCCAGAAGCAGAGGGGCCCTCGGAGCCTCGCCCCCAACTAGCGGAGGGGGCTGGGCCGAAGCGGCTCGGGGCCCGGCGTTTGCGTCTGGTTCCCATCCAGGGGGAGCGGCCCCCGGGGGGGAGGGGAGGGAGGTGGGACCTCCTGTCTCCGGAGGCGGGCGGGGGCCGTGATTGGCGGGCGGGGGCCGTGATTGGCGGGCGGGGGCGGGGGAGGGGCGGGGAGGGCTCCGGTGCCGTCGGAGGGAGGGGGGAGGGGGGCCATTGATTGCGTCCCCAGCGGGGAGGGGGGGTCCGCCCGGGGCTGGGGGCGTGCTCCGCCCCCGAGTTGGTGGGGAAAGAAGTGCAAGATGAAGAGGGGGGGTCCGCCCCCGAGTTGGCGGGGAAAAAAGTGCAAGATGAAGCGGAAACAAACCAGAGCCCGCCCGGCTGCACGTCCTGGGTTCAAAGTTGGGGGTTCCGAGGCCGAGCCTGACTCCCCCCGACCCCCTGGCCCCTCTTCCCTGCTCTGCCGGCGCCCCTTCGGGCTGCCCCCTCCTCCGCCAGGAGGCTCCCCCGCTGCCCGGGCGCCCCACGCCCTCCCCGCCGCGCGGGGCGGGGGCGGCCTCGTGCACCCCGGGCCTGGGGGGGACCCAGGGCGCCCCGGACGCGGGGCCCCGGCCTGGAGGCGGCGGGGCGGGGGGCTGGCCCAGCCCGGCGGGGGCGTCTCGGCGGCGTCGCCCACGACGATCTTGGGCCGCATCCAGGGCCCCCGGCCCCTGTGGAGACGGGACTTGGGAGAAAAGTTATGGTCCCCTCCCTCCCTCCCTCCCTCTGATGGAGGCCGGGTTCCGAGGGCTCTCCTAGCGCCCAGGCTGAGACACACTCGCCCCGGGTCCTGGGATCTGACGGGGCGGGCGGCAGGCAGTACCTGTGCCTTGGAAGACGGGACTCTGGGCAGGGGTGTCGCAGCCTGGGCAGGGGTGTCGCAGCCTGAGCAGGCACCCTGAGTGGAATGCTGGGAGCCCTCGGCACCGCTGACCACCCGGGCTGGGGTGGGGAGCTGCTCTGCCCCCCACCACAAGAGCAGCTCCTCCTTACTTTGACGCCTGGACGGGGAGGGCCACTCCATATCCGAAGACTGATCTGCAGCTTTAAAAGTTTCCAAGGAGCACTTTTCTTCGAGCCTCTTTCCTCCCTTCCTCTGCCCTGAAGGGTGCAGGGACGAGGGGCCCAAAGCAGCATTCGTGCCCCTTCTCCCAGCTGCCTGGCCCCCAGCCAAGGTCTGGAAAACAAGACCCTGCCTCTGAGAGCCGTGGGATTGGGGCAGGAGGGGGGACCAGCCAGATGAAGGGAGGATGTAATTCCACCTCCATCAGAAGGCCCGCAGATTTGCAGGAGTGGCACACTCTCAGAAGTACCTTGCTGATAGCGCAGGCCGGGTGGCAGATGCTAGCTAGCATCACCTTGGCAGTCACTGACATCTAGCGTCTGGCTCTTCCCGCTCACCCAGCGTGAAATGGAAATACCCACGTTTTCCTGGTGCTGTTGGTAATGGCCTTGAGCCTGCTGAGCAAGCCGCCTCCCCCGACCTTGTTGGGCAGGGTCCCCTCACTCATTTAATCCTGGAGAGAGGGGACACGGGGGCCCTGGGAGGAGGATTTAAATCCCACACGTTTAGGACAGGTGTGCATATTAGTGAGGTTTGATAGCTGCTCCAGGCCCTGGGGCGATGCCCAGGGAGCTTGGACGTGTTTCGCCTTCGCTCTGCAGGAATTGGGGCCACGGGAGAAGAGTTCACTTCTGCCAGCCTCTGTGGGCACCTCTCCTGGCCAGTGGGCACCTTTCCCACATCCAGTGCCTAGGCAGTGAGTACAGCAGGCGCCAGCATTCACAGATGCCGCCCAGGACAGAGTGTCAGCCAGTTATTAGGGCTCTGAAGGAGGGGTGAGTGGGACAGGTGTGCTGTTTGGGAGGCCCCAGAAGCTGCTTCGTCAGGACAGGTCATTTGCGTTTTGTGCCGCTCCCTCGGGTGGGGATGCAGAGGAAAGCCTATTGGAAGGTGTCTTCTGGCTGGAGCTGGCTCAGACCCCTTCTTGGTTCCTGAACCGGACTCGGTAGTAAGACTGAAAGCCGAGGCAGGAGCACGGGATGCACAGAGGAGCTTGTGAATGCCTCGCAGTGGGCGAGCCACCCGCTGGCGCTGTGATAAAATGTCACCTGTGTGCGGGCCTAGGGGCCAGGGCAAGGCAGCACCACCCTCAGAGTAGGCGCCCCCTGCTTCTGGGCCAAACCTGAAACAAGGAGGATTTTGTCCCCAGACCTGCTGCTGCTGGAAGGCAGAGGCGGGGAGGGGGGGGCGGGGGGCGGGCGGCCCTGGAAGGGATGGGGTGGGGCCCAGCCGGGCCTCCAGCTGCCCACTCTCCCCACATGGTGCTTGCCTCGGAGATAATGAGAAGCCTGCACTGATGGCGGTTGGCGGAGAAGCACCCCCTCTTTAGCACCTTCTGGCCATGTCATCCTTAATGGGTGCCAGGGAGCGACAGGGGCCCCAGAGGGGGATCACAATCTGTCCTAAAGGCTACACGTTTAAAGCAGATGTGCGTGTGAGTGAACGTGGCCAGCCCTGCACCTCTCAGCACCTCCCCTCTCCCAGTTCCTCTGTATTCCCTCTCTCTCTCTCTCTCTCTCTCTCTTTCTCTCTCTCACACACACACACACACACACACACACACACGGCCAGGAGATGTGGACATGTCCTCACTCGACCCAATTTGGGGGCTGTGAGAAGAAAGGAACAAGTTCAATACAGTCATCTTCTCAGCGCTGCGATTTTCTCTGGCTTTGGCCTTTGATTAATGGCCCCTGTGTCGCTCCCTCCCGGCCTGCATACCTGGGAATCAGATTTCACCTTCCGTGCCCTGGCCGCAGGCCCTTGGCAGGGGGGAGCTGGGTCTCCCGGAGTGTTGGGGGGAGGTCCCTGCCAGCCCGGAGTGTGGATCTGGCCTGGCTTGGAGTCTTCCTGTCCCAAGGGCTGGGGTGAAAGGACCTTCGTGGAAATGCAGGCCAGCTCTGGGTCCTGCCCCCTGGCAGTGTGGGGACATGGGGCTGCCCTATTCCTGGCCTGCCCTGGGCCTTCCCAGAGCACCAGACTTTCCTACTCTCTGTTCTGTTTCCCTCTGCCTGCTCTTACATGTTCCAAGGCTGTCAGCGGCGTGTCAGGGAGGATGAGTTTCTCTTAGTGACAGAAAAAAGCCACGTTGTGATAAAATCACAGAAGCGCAGCCTCTCCAAGCTCGCTCCCCCAGGAGAGCTCCAGCAGCCGGCTTCTCGTCCTCCCAAGCCTTCTCTCCGGATCTCGTCTGCACCGTGGGGAATGGAGCAGAATCCGTCCCGAGCGCCAAGCAGAGTGGAGGACTGTGCAGGATGTCCTCAGGGGTCTCACTGTTCCCCTCAGCCCCGCCACCGGGGTGCTGCTGGGTACCACGATAGGAATGGGGTTCCAGTGATGGCAAAGTCATGGCCCATGTCGGCATCTGAGCACAGTTCTGCATCTGCCCATTCTCACCACACCCTGTCAGTGTTCTCTTTCTCTTCCTCTCTTCATCTCTCTCTCTCTTTTTCTCTTTCTCTCTCTCTTCCTCTCTCTCTCCCTCCCCCCTCTCTTTCTTTCCCTCTCTCTCTCTCTCTCTCTCTCTCTCTCTCTCTCTCACACACACACACACACACACACACACATACACACACGTGCCCTTGTCTCTGTGGGCTGCAGCCTGGGAAAGAAAGATGCTGGGGAGGGGAGGGGAGACCCCTCGCATCAGCCGGCAGTCCTGGCTTCTGTTCCCTGGTAGCCTCCTCCTCCAGCCTGCAACTGGAGCTTAATCCGCCTGCCGTGATTTTGGACAGCGCCGCCAGGGGAAGGTAGCTGGGCGCGCTCTCCATGAGCAGGGGGTCTGCTGAGTTAATGCTCCAATTGGCTGGGTTCCCCTGACTGTTTGGCCTTGCCTTTGCTAAGTCGTTTAATGAGCGCCATTGTGGGGCTGAGGGAAGCAGGCAGGCAGAGGCGCGGGCCCCTCTTGGGTCCCACAGGTCTGGCTCACGTGCCTCATAAGAGTACACAGCCAGGCATTTTGCTCAGAAAGCCCAGTTGCTATGGAAACAGTATGCAATATTTTCTACTTTGTAAATGGAGGCTCCCACATGCCTGGAAGTAGTAACTGCTTCATGTGGGGGCTGCATTTTTCTGGGTTTCTCGCCTGGCAGATGAAGTTGGCCATCTTGCTCGCTGAGTGAGCTGGGCAGCCAGGGATCCCAAGAGGTGAGGCCCCCAGCTGACTGCAGGCCCCAGAGGCCTCTGCCAGCTGCCAGTGCCCAGTGCGTGGGGCCTGCGGATATGCCGGGCTTTGGGATTCGAGCCTTGGTCTGGACGGTGGAGTCTGGGCCAGGAAGGCAAGGGCAGTGTTGGGCAGGATTCAAGAGCCCTCCCTCCTGTGTGGGGCCCTTTTGTCTGGAAGCAAGGACACCGTGGTCTCCCATCTGCCTCATAACAGCCTCTGGTCCTGCTTTTTCTTCCGGCCACTGCCCAGCCTCGATGCTTCTGGTCCTCCGAAGGCTGGAGGGTCAGGAGAGGAGTAGGGGATGAGCCCCCAGTGTGCACTCAGTGGGTGTCAATAGAAGCAGGAGAAGGAGCCATTTGTCCACTGCACATCTAGGGGAAGTGAGGGATCCCCAGCCTTCACAGTGACCGACCCCCACAGAGATGTGAGGACACAGGGCAGTGTCAGTGTCCTGGCTGGGGGCTGTATCCTCAGCCACATCAGTCACCCTCACATTTCAGCTGGGGCCACGTAAGCCTCACCTCCTCCCTCCTCTGTCCTCTCTGACCGCATCTCCCCCCAACCCCCCGCCCTCTCCAGCTGCCTTGCCTGCCCCTTAGAAACACCTGACCGGAAAGGCAGCTGTAACCCTGCTAGGCCTCACCTTGACCAGGCACTTCCCCTGTGGAGCAGGCCCTGGGGCTCTGGCTTGTAGCCCGCTGACTGTTTTGTTGTTGTTGTTAAAGCAGTTCTCTCCAGCTTGCTTCTCTGGTTTTCTTGAAGGAGCAGCATAAGCCTGACCCCCTTGCAGCCTCAACAGCTGTCTCAGTGGTGGCCCTAACCAGGGAAAGCTGAGCTGATAAAGATCTGCTGTTTAGAACAGCATTTATCCTGCACCCGGGGCTTTCAGGTCTTTATCTCCTTTACTCCGGACAAAACCCGCCTCAGGACAAAACTCTGTGGGGAGGCGGCCGGCCTTTCACTTTCACGGGGAGGGGAACCTGCGGAGGGGGTGGGGCCCTGCGGTGCGCCTGCTGGGGCCTCAGCGCCGGGTCCCACCGAATACACACGTGGGTCCAGAGGGGCAGGAGGCACAGCTGGCGGGTCCCGGCCTGCCTTCTGAGTCAGCGACATTCTGCAGACCACACACAAGACAGTGGATCCCCCCCCCACCCACCCCGGTGGCTTGTTCCTCTGAGATGCTGGCAGAGCCTGGCTCTTGGGTTGCCCTGTCCATTGTTGCTCCTGGGAGCCCATTGGAAAGTCAAAGCCATTGCTTTGAGCAGGATGGGCTGGGGCACCTCTCCACTCTGGGTCTCACCCCAGGGCAGCCGAGCCTGGGGCTGCTGGCCTGGTGAGGGGTGTGCCCGAGAGGGGGCGGGTCCTCCAGGCCTTCTTTGCCCTCTCCAAGCAGGAAGGCAACAGCCCCTCTGATGGGACTTTCCTCTGCTCCCTGAGGCCCGGGCCACACACACACACCCACGTGTGCTACACCAGAGGTCACAGGGGAGAGGACTTGAGGGGAACAGCAGGCTGCGAGCCCCATCTCTACCAGACTGGACCTCCTGTGCTGAGAGGGTAACTTGGACCTGAACTGTGCCCCCACCCTCCTGCCACCCACTCCAGGATGAAGGGAGAGAGGAAGCATGGCACAAAGAGGGCTACGCAGGCCGTGGCAGAGGCCCCGTGAGGAGCTGGGCTCTGAGCTGAAGCGCCTGGAGGTGGGGGTGGGGCGGGAGTCTCCTGCACTGGCCTCTAACCTCACCTGTCTGTATCCGGACCCCACGGAGGAGGGTTTGGATGGAGGGCACTGGAGGCAGAGACAAGCCTGGCACCTTGACAGCAGCTCCCAGGGTGAAGGAGGGCCTGGGTTGGGGAGGGCAGGTGAAAGAGGGAGGATGAGCCAGGTCACCCCGGTCCAGTGCTGCGGGGATTATGCACATCCGCCCTCCACCTGCCCAGACACACGTGGACTGGCCTGGAGCTGGGTCTGGCTGGCTGGCTGCTGCTTGGCAGCCCTGCAGCTACTGTGCTGAGCCCCAGCCTGGCTCCCAGAGCAGGTTTTACCAGGAGCCTCCTGCCCCAGCTCCCTGCCACAACCACGTTTCCCTCCTGGCAGAAGCATCCTGGCTGCTGGAAGCCTCCTGACAGCCTGCCTGGCACTGCCAGCTGGGCCTGTGTGAGGCCATCGCCGCCTGGAAGGCTGAGTTCTCCTCAGCGCGGATCACAAGCCCAGTGCTGCCTGGCTGCACGGAGACCAGCCTGACCCGAGGGCCTCTGGGAGCCCTGGTCCCTTCAGTCAGTGCCTGCTCCTGGCCGCGGTCCCCCTGCCGCTGCCCCCTTCCAGTCCACCCAGTGGACTCCAGCCTTCAGGTGGATCTTGTCACTCCCCACCTCAAAAGCCTCCCTGGTTCCCCACTGCCCAGAGCAGCCCAGTTCCCATAGGTGATGAGGCCTGGCACGAGGACTAAAGCCATGTCTGTGCCTCCCCTTTCTGTGTTTGAAAGAATACCCTGTGGTCACAGCTGGCCCCATGAAGGGGACTCAAGTAGGGGAATCCAAATGCGCCCGCCGAGCCTCGGTGCGTCATTGTGTGGTGGGTCCCCGTCTCTGCGTACATGACAGGAGGAGCTGGGAGAGCCTGCGGCTTCCTTTTCTGGCAGATAACTTCCCGTGCACCACCCATCCGCTCCCCTGACCCCAAGGCTCCCCCCAGGCCAGCAGGGTGAGGAGGTCTCACTTCAGAAAAGGGGTGGGAGGATCCCAGGGTGCAGGACCCCCACCTAACTGACCCTGCACTGCTGTCTGCAGGAGGAGCGGCCCCCCTACCACCGCCACAAGAAGGGGGGCTCCGTGGGCAGCGTGTGCTACCTGTCGATGGGCATGGTGGTGCTGCTCATGGGCCTCGTGTTCGCCTCCGTCTACATCTACAGATACTTCTTTCTTGCTCAGGTGAGGCTGGGAGTGGGGGCGGGGGGTTTGGAGGAGACTCTCAAAGAAAGAGGAGCATTCAGAAAGGGGAGTGTGGGAGTTTGCAGCGGGTGTGGGAGCTAGCAGGAGAGCACAGCACGAGCAGTTGAGAGCCAGGAGCTTGGGGTTTGTGAAAAGGAGGAGCAGGAAGCCCTGGGCATGCCCCCTCATCCTCCCTGGAGTGTCCTTGGGCTCAGTCAGCTTGCTCTTAGCCCTTCATTCTGGGGAGCCTCGCTCTGGTCCAGGAGCCAGGACTGGGGGGCCCGTCCTCTAACACCTACAGACCCTGGACGAGTGTCCTTACCCGTTTCATCAGACACACCTGAGGTCAACGGGAAACTCTCCCAGGAGTGCAGTCAGCAGTGGGGCAGCCGGGATTAGAACCTGGGCCTGTGTGGCCCAAAGCCCCTTCCCACAGAGTCACCCTGAGCCCTTGTCACCGGAAACTCAGACCAGACACAAATCAGAATTCCGATCCCTCAGACCCTACGCCCAAGCATTACGCTTTAAGGAATTTCCATCCCTTATTATGCTTGGACGTAGGTGCATGGAGAGCCCACTCACCACCAGACCCCCAGCTGGCCCACCCCCAGCGCTCTGCTCCTGCAGCCAGTCTGGGCTTCAGCTAGGCCAGACCTGGTCATGGTCACAGTGACCTTGTGATCAATCCAGACCTGGGGAGGGAGGCAGTGCCCTCGAACTCAGAGCTGAAAGTCGTGAAGTTCAGGTAGCTCAGAAGAAGAACCTTAAGTACAACAAATGAGGAACCTCTGAGGGCCGAAAAGGCTGCAAACTGCCAGTCCTCAGTGACCTCTCCCACCCGTAAGCATTGGCCTTTACCATGGTCCTCACTCAGGTTTCCCACAAGGGAAATCCCTGAAGAGTTTCTGTTCCTTGGGACTTACCCCTTGGAACCCGCTGACTTCCCCTTTTGTCCTCCCCTCCCCGCAAGGCCTGCTCCCCACCTTTCCCTGTTTTTCACTTTCCCGTGCGGACCCCGGGGCCTCTTCCTGCTGAGGCCACAGCCCTCTCCTCCACCCACTCTGGCTTCTGGTCCCCTCTATTCCCAGCCCCCGCTCACACTCCAGGGCTCCTCACCCACCACGATTCCCAGAGCCTGGGGCACCTCAGCCAGCCTCTGGTCTGTGCCCTGGGACCCTGTGATTCATGCCTGCTGACTCACCCGGAGCTTGCTTGCACACAGGAGGAAAGTCCTGCCCCATTCAAGCCAGCTGTCCGGGCACCGATGGAGGAGCCCCTGGAGAATTACCAGTGGGCCCACCGGTCGGTCCCTGGCCTCCATCATATCACACTGCCTCCCTCCCCTTATTTTTTTAAAATATATTTTTATTGATTTCAGAGAGGACGGACAGTGAGGGAGAGAGAGCAATGATGAGAGAATATTGATCGGTGCCTCCCGCACACCCCACACTGGGGATCAAGCCCACAACCCAGGCATGGGCCCTCGCTGGGAATCAAACCGTGACCTCCTGGTTCATAGGTCGACGCCCAATCACTGAGCCACGCTGGCCTGGCTCCCTTCCCTTATGATGGAGTGACGAGGCCAGCCAGAGAAATCAGCGTTTGTCAAGGTTTCTCATGAGGCACGGGGCACAGGGAAGGTGGGGCTTGTGTGAGGCTGGACATGAAACTGGAATCACAAGGGCTGCCTCTCCGCTCCTCCCCACCTCCACTTGGCCCCCAGGTCTTCAGGGCCCCACAGCAGGGGGAGGAAAGATGGGTGGATGCTCTCTGGTGGCCGTGTAGGACACTGCCTGCCCCCGGAGCCCAGTTTGTTCAGTTCAAGACCCTGTGTTTGCCCTGAGGACCCTCCTGCCCACCCCAGGCTCTTTCTCGGGTGTCTGTCCCTCTGGGTCCTCCCCGTGCTGGTCCACCCCATTTCCCAAGCACAGACCTGAGTCCAGAAGAAGCCTGAGGGAGCACCTTATTTTACAGCTGGGGAAGCTGAGGCCCAGAGAGGTCGTCCGCCTAGGAAATGGTTGGCCCAGCTCACTCCCCTAACTTCCCACGTTTCTCAGTTTCTCCATCTGGGAAATGGGTCCCACAGTTCCACCCTGTGTCCTCGGGCCTTAAGAGAGTGAAGTGGTTGGGCAGGTGGCAGTGGCCGTGCCCAGGGCGCCGCGTGACCAGTCTGTCTCTCCCCACCTTGCTCAGCTGGCTCGAGACAACTTCTTCCACTGCGGCGTCTTCTACGAGGACTCCCTGTCCTCCCAGGCCCGCACGCGGATGGAGCTGGAGGAGGACGTGAAGATTTACCTCGAAGATAACTACGAGCGCATCAACGTGCCGGTGCCCCAGTTCGGTGGCGGCGACCCTGCAGACATCATCCACGACTTCCAGCGGGTGAGGCCAGCCAGGGGCGGAGGCTGGGGCCAGGGCGGGAAGAGGGGTACCCGGGGGCCGCAGCCCCCTTCCACCAAGAGTCTCCAGGAAGTACAGGCGTGGAAGGAGAACACTGAAGGCCCTTGGGCATCCTTTGACAATAGAGTGATGTCAACTGTGCGTAGGGCATGGCTGATTACGGCTTAGCTTTGTTGAGGTTGTAAAGACATCGCTTTCATTATGCCAGGTGCTAAGGTAAGTTTATAGTTGCGAATATACAAAACACGAAGCTTTTTCTATTATTAGTTAGTAGTTGTATTATTTTCATACGAACAACTGAACCTACTTCTGCCCTCCCTGCATGGGTAACGCAGTTATCACTGACTGAATGAGCCATGAATTCTTCCCCCCCCCACCCCCCGTGCCCCAACCACACCCCCGCCCCCGGGCAGGTGCCGCCGCTGGCTCTGTGGGTCAGAATGTCCCTTTTATCACATATTCCTGTGGAGCATCTATGGAGGCGCTGCACCAGGAGGGCCTGGGATTGGGGGGTACTTCCTGAGAGTCCACAGAAGGGGGCCTTCCAGCTTTGATAGCACGCATCACCGTGTCCCCCACACCTCAGCTCTGCCCCCCCTGGGAAGAGCCCTGTGACACTGAGGCATGTCACACTTGGTGTCTTGCATCTAGTCGGTGAAACACAGGCCGGGAGAGGAGCAGAGAACGGGGGTGTATCACCATGGCAGGGGTGGGGTTTCTTCCTTTGCTAACCAGAGGCCTCTCCCAGCTCCTCTCCCCCCCGCTACCCTCCCCATGGGCCAGGCCCTCCCCTGCAGGGACTGACATGGCCCCTGTCTTCTCCCCAGGGCCTGACCGCCTACCATGACATCTCCCTGGACAAGTGCTACGTCATCGAGCTCAATACCACCATCGTGCTGCCCCCTCGCAACTTCTGGGAGCTCCTCATGAACGTGAAGGTGAGCGGTGGTTTTGGCGGTATGTTGCCCCTCCCTGTGGAGCCAGGCCTGGGGTAAGAGAGGTTCCACATCTCACTCTATGCCCCAGCCCAGACCCCACTATATACCTCACTGCCTACCCCCGTCCATGCCCCACTCCATGCCCAGTCACAGTGCAGGGAGATGCGGAGGCTCCGCCCTTAGGGTGGGAGGCCAGACTCCCACACGCGCAGAATTCAGGGCAGCGCGGGTGGCAGTGCTTAGCACAGCAGCACGTGCCTGGGGGCATTAGAAGGCCGAGCTGTGAAGCCTCGGAACGAGGGAGGGAGCATGTGTGCATTTCAATGTTGGGGACACAGCTCGAGTAGTCAGAAGGGTAGTGACAGGGGAGTGGGCAGTGAGCTATGGAGACCACAGGAGGGGAGCCCTCTGTACTGACCAGAGCTGTGGCCACTCCCCTTGCAGAGAGGTACCTACCTGCCACAGACGTACATCATCCAGGAGGAGATGGTGGTCACAGAGCATGTCAACGACAAGGAGACCCTGGGCTCCTTCATCTACCACCTGTGCAACGGGAAGGACACCTACCGGCTGCGGCGCCGGGCAACTCGGAGACGTGAGTGGCCCCTGCCCTGGGCTCCATGCCAGGCCCGTCCCAGCATGCTGGCCCTAGAGCTGGAGACTAGTGGTCAGACAGCTCAGATTGCAGGAGCAATAAATGTTAATTGAGCATTTAGGACATACCACGCATTTTACGCTCTTTATGTCCTTAAAGAGTATAAGTCATCATCATCATCATCATCATTATTGCTGCCCCTTTTAAAGGTGAGGAAACTGCGGCTCGGGAGAAGTTAGTTAATCCTTCTAAAGTCACAGCAGGAGGAGGCAGTGCTGGCTCAGCATTCCATTGCCTCCTTGCCTGCCCCTCTGGTGCCCTGAGGCTTTGAGGCTGGCGGCTTTGTGGCCCAGCCAGCTCTGGGCCGGGACACGGCCTCACTGGGAATTCTCTGTTCCCGCAGGAATCAACAAGCGTGGGGCCAAGAACTGCAACGCCATCCGCCACTTCGAGAACACCTTCGTGGTGGAGACGCTCATCTGCGGGGCGGAGTGAAGGCCTCCCCGCCCTCCCGGTCCCACCCCTGCCTCTCCTTTTTTTTCTCCCCGCCACTCTCTGGCCTTCCTTCTTCCCCTCTCTTAGCTTGTGCTTTGGACACCATTCCATAGATGTAATGTGCCTCCCCATCCTCGTCCAGCTCTGC
Organism: Lasiurus cinereus; assembly: GCA_011751065.1. Taxonomy (NCBI): domain Eukaryota; kingdom Metazoa; phylum Chordata; class Mammalia; order Chiroptera; family Vespertilionidae; genus Lasiurus; species Lasiurus cinereus. The sequence goes on along the minus strand of JAAGEH010000079.1, from coordinate 425,477 downwards.
CCACCTCCCTGTACCAGAGCCATGACCTCTCAAGGCCCTCACCTCCGCTGACGAGAGGGCACCCTGAGATGGTTCTGTGACCACCATCTTAAAGTTGGGTCCTCTGGGAGGACTGGATGTGGAGGGGCTGGGCCCGTGGGGGTCCTGGGCTAAGGGACAGGGTGTGGAGTGGGGTTCAGAAATTGTCTGCACAGTTGGGAAAGTCCCGAAGGCTTTTTCCTTGGATGGCACACTTCTTCCCGTGTCCCAGTCCCCGGGTCTGGGCTGAGGATGGTGGGCTGCCAGGGATGGACCCACCAGAGCACAAGGGAAGGTAGTGGTTGTCCGGGGGTGGGGGTGGGGGCTCCCAGTGCCTTCAGCCCACCAGAGGGAGCCTGGAGCTTGGGGGTGGGGATGAGTTTGTCAAGCACAATCGTTCTCTGAGTGGAACCAAAGAGGGAGGAGCCAGGGCCCCCCAGGGGTATGGTAGGGTCCCACAGCTACAGCCAGGCTGGATCAGGGCAGAGGAGGGTCACTTCTCCCCCTGTCGCTGTGGGGCTGAGTGGTTGTAGAAAGTGATGTGGAGGGGAGGGAGAGCCACCTGGTACCTGCACACCCTGCCTCCTCTTTGTTCTGAAATCCGCCCCCTCTGCTTTGGGGGAATGCACCATTCTTCCTTTTCCTCCTCACTTTTGCATGTTTTACTGATCATTCCATATGCTAACCGCTCTGAGCCCTGAGCCTTGAAGAGGAGGTGTCAACGCCTCCAGTCAGGCTTAGGTGCTCCCTGGAGATGAAACTCTTAAACGCTTTGTATATTTTCTCACTTAGATTTCTTTTCAGAAGTGTCTGTAGAACAATAAAAATCTTTGACTTCTGACTTCGACTTGAAAGTGGCAGGTGGGGGTGCACAGGGCAGGGGTGCTACAGCCTGGGGGCAGAGTGGCAGGGGCTGGGGTGGGGGGCCGTAGGCAGGGGCAGCCTGCAGGCTTTGGTGTCTGGTCCCTGCAGTGGTGGGCCTGTTCCCTGGTTCAGCCAAGGACCGTAGATGTCCCCTCATCTGCCAGATAGACTCACATTTTACAGGTGACGGAGAAAGAGGGGGCTCTGAGGGCCTGCACAGCCGGCCCAAGGTTATGCTGCTGCTGAGTGCCTCTAAACCACCCCGGAAGATGACATCACTATTGCTTGTCCTTAAGCACAAGGGCGCTGACGTGTTCCCCACTGTTTCTGGGCATTAAGTAACCACGTTGGTGGGGCTGAGCTGAGTTTGGCAGAGTCAGGTCCACAGTCTTCAGAGAAGGAAGAGGGAGAGCTGCCCAGACCTTGACCGAAGGAGCCCAGAGGTGGGATGAGGATAGGTACCTTCGCTATCGGTCCCAGTCACAGGCTCAGTAATCCTGGGAGGGCATAAAAGGCTCAGGTTAGTACAGACACACCTTGTTCTGAATCTTGCAAAGACATCAATCTCAATGCAATCAAAATGCCAACAGTTCATTTTTTTTAACTTGACTTTCAGTTCTTTTAGGAGATTAGCCTCCAGATACTAAACATTATAAACTTCTACAATTAAAGAATTCACTGTAGCAAAGGGAATGGATGTGGTGGAGGCCTGGAAGTTGACTCACATTCAAGAAAATTTAGAGGGGACGGGGCAGGGGGCGGGGGAGAATACGTGAATTCTTTTTAGTGAAACAACTGGGTAACTGTTCTAACAAAAATTAACCAGGATCCTACTTCCTTGCAACAGAATTCTAGATGGAGCAAAGATTTTGAGTATGAACTGAAGCCTTGGAAGTATTTGAAATGATTTAAGGTAATCTGGGAGGAGGAAAGACCTTTCTAAGTGGGACATCTACCAATAACTTGGACTATGAAAAATGAGAACTTACATACAGCAAAACACCATGGCAAAAGATTTATAAGCTGCAAATGGGGAGAGATGTTGAAGAATAAAGCATAAAAAGGGCTATTTTCCCTAATATGCCAAGTTCTTAAAATCATGAAAAATGGACAACTCGGTACATAAAAAGGCCAAGAATATAAACAGGCAGTTCACAGAGGAATACAAATGGGTCATGGCTAAACATGAAAAGATGTTTTATTACTGTTACATAGAAAATACAAAACAAAAAGGGAGACACGTTTTTGCAGGGAGGGTTTGTCTATTTTATGTAGCAAAACATTTAAAGTAGACAAAATGTTATCTGTAAATCACTAGTGTGTAACACGTGAAGCCACAATATGTTTCATTTCTTTAATTCAAATAACTAAAACTTTTATTTCTTTTTCTTCCTGCTTCACTGACTAGGACCTCTGGTACCATGGTGATGGTCACACATCTGGGCTTGTTCTTGAAAGAATTCACCTTGCATATAGTTTTAGATGTTGGGGAAATACTCTTTTTAAGGTTAAAGCAGTTGTCTCCTGTTTCTAGTTTTTATTTTTAATCAGGGATAGTTGTTTAATTCTTTCATCAAGTGTTTCTTCTTTATTGATATAATTGCATGTCTTTCCCCTTTAACTTGTTAATGTGGGGAATAACATTAATAACTCTTTTGGTCACAATGTGTTCTCTTGTTTCTATACTATTGGGCTTTGTTTGCTGATATTTTCTTGAGCAGTTTTGGATACATGTTTATTAGTCAGGTTGGCCTGTAATTTCCTTTTCTCACACTCCCCTTTTCAGCCCTTTGTGTTATTAGAATAAGCTGGGGAGACTGGTTTTGTGGCTTAGTTTGGTGTAAGTTTAATAATATCCAGTCTTCTCAAATATGTACCTGGTACAAGCCCGCTTGTACCCAAGGTAGTAAATTGGTGACAAGCGTCAAATTTTAAAATGCAGTGGGTTTGACCCAGCAATTTCACTGCTAGGAATTTATCCTATGGATATACTCATACAAGTTTACAGAAATATAAGTGGGTACAAAGGATATTTATTGTTGTAACAGCAAGAATCTAAAAACTTGCTCATCTGGAGACTTATTTTTAAAGTGCGTATTTTGTTGCCAATCCAAAAAATGAAATAGCTCGAATTTGTGCTGATGTGCAAAGTTCTCCAAGATCTACAATTAGGGTAAACTCAGGCAGGTGTGGCTCAGCTGGTTGATCAGTGTCCCATGTACCAAAAGGCTACTAGTTCAATTCCTGGTCAGGGCACATACCCAGGTTTTGGGTTCGATCCTCAGTCCGAGTGCATAAGGGAGGCAACCAATGGATGTTTCTTGTATCAATGTTTCTCCCTTTCCCCCCCCCTCTCTAAATTCAATTAAAGAAACATATATAATTAGATGGCAGAGCAAGAATAAAATATATATCCCACTTGTGAATTTTCTGAAAGAGAGCTCTATGGATGTGCATGTACTGCTTCTGGAAGGATACTCCAAACCATATAAGAGCCATCTCTGGAGGACAGGGATCTGGAGGCCTCTCTCCTGTGGAGAAGGTGCATTCTCTTTATAGAATAAGTATGTGTGTGTCTCCGTGTACGTGTGTCCCCTGCAGCCAGGATGGAAGACGCCTGCTGGCTGAGGAAATGGCCTGGCTGTCAGGTAATGGCACAGAGTCTCCCAGTTCTCCTCTGGCCCTTGTGGTCTGTCACCGATCCTAGACAGGAAGCCCTATATTAGGCCCAGGTTTAGCCTGAAAAATAGAGCAGTTGCAAATGTTAAGTTGACATAAATAGGAGGCTCTGTAACCGCCTGTGGATGTTGCTATGGAAACTGGAGTCGTCAGTCTCCATGGAAACCGTTCTCAACTCTCTGCCTGAAGGAGCTGTCACCCCTGGGGTGTTGAAATCTTACTTATCAGGGACCTTAGAGCTTGAATAAATGCTAAGGGAGGGAAAGGTGGGTTAGCCCCTGCTCGCCCAGGTGGGCTCTAGGCACCACCAGCTGCTGCAGGAGAAAGAGGAAGAGCCACCATTCCCACAGGAGGTGCCCTTATGGGGAAGCAATGTATTCGGTGTCCCCGGAGGGAGGAGGGCCCACATCTGTAGGTCCGGGGACCTGGACTCTGCCACTGACCACCGGTGTGCTGTATAGCGATGGTGGACTAACGCTGGGTCTGGGCGCCAGCCCCCTCTGTAAAATGGAGAGCTGAGGCCAAGTCGTTCTGAAGGTCTTTTCCAGCTTTGGTTTGCATGTGGCCTGACGGCATGGGGCTCAGAGGAGGGGAGACCAGACAGTGGCCAGGGCAAGCTTCCTGGGGTCACCTGCGCTTCGAAGGCTAATGAGGAGTGGCAGAGGTGGGAGATGCGGCAGGAAAGAGCAATGTGCCCTCCATGGGCCTGAGGACAGAGGGATAGTCCTCTGAGCGTGGCTCAGGGTCCAGAAGAGAGGTTTGGAGCCCAGGGCGGGGGGTACCAGGGAGGGGTGGTGTTTTCCCAAGACTGTGTCCAGAGCTCCAGAGATGCTTTGATACTGCTGGCGTCTCCTTGGCTCTGCTGCCAGAGCACAGAGCAGGAGACGTGAGAGCAGGCAAAGGCCGAGGTGCCAGCCTCCCCCCTGGAGACAAAGAGCCTTTTCACTGGAAGTAACATGTCAGGTCCAGCTCCACTGAAGCAAGGGCTCTGGGCACCTAACGGAGGACTGAGAAGAATGGTGGGTAGCAGTGTGCTATTGGGGGCCTGGGAGGGAGGAGCAAAGAGAGAGAGGGAAGGAGGGAGGGAGGGGAACCTTGACCAGCATCCTTGTCCAACATTTACTGATGGAGACCCACCTTTTTAAGCCAGGGGCTTTCATTGGTGTATGTTGTTTATGTCTTACATTATCTCTAGGATAGGTATGAATTTCATAACCACAAACTCAGGCATGCAAAAACCGTCTTAGCCTATCTAATAAATAGGGAATATGCTAATTGATCCTCACGCCATTGCAAATATGGCGGTGCCCACAGCCAATGAGGGAATATGCTAATTGACTGTCACACCCTCAAAGATGGCGGTACCCACAGCCACAGGATAGTGGTGCTGAGTCCCCTCAACCCCACCAGGGTGGCAAGCCTTGCAGCGCCTGCCTCCAGAGTCCCCCAGTGAGGGCCAGCCTGAGACACAGGCAAGCCTCAGATGGCGGCTGCCCAGCCACCCAGTGCTGCCCAAGGCTCAGGTAACCAGGGCCGGTTGAGGCTTGCGCTGCCAGCAGTGGCAGCAGTAGAGGTGTGATGGGGGCATCGCTTTCCCCTGATCTCCTTGTCACCTCCCACCCCTGAGGGCTCCCGGACTGTGAGAGGAGGCAGGTTGGGCTGAGGGACCCCCCTCCAATACATGAATTTTCATGCATCCAAGCCTCTAGTTTTTCTATAATAATCTATTTTGTATAAAAACTTATTTTTCAAATACCCATTTAGTCTGGTGGCAGAAAATGTCATCTTGGTCATTTGGGGGTAAACCACCGTTTTAAGCTCAATCAATTAATAGTTCACCCTTTTAGTAGATGTTCATTTTTGCCTCCTGCCCAGGGCCGTGTATTTGGGGTCTTTCCTACAATGAGGCTTTGATGGGAGATGGTGGTTGCCTCCTGAAATTTCTGTGAATACACGGACTGGGGGCTGTGAAAACCGAGTCACCAGCATCCTGTGGGCAGAAGGAGGTGGGAGCACCTTTTCTATGGTCCCGTAGCATTTATTGAATCATTGGTTCCCCCTATTGGGCCCCCGAATTGCTGGCGCTGTTTCTCCAGCCCGGCAGTGGTTCTCTGAGCTCCCCGGGGTCCTGCCAATCACGCCTTTCCTCCCAGGTTAGCCAGAATGCTTCCTGTTACTTGAGTCACAGTTTTAGCAAGCTAGAGCACCTTGTGATCAGAAAACAACTTAATTCTTTCTTCCCACTTCCCTTCCAAAATCTGTCCAGTGGGGTTGGTTCTCACCCAGCCTTGAATGAAACCTAAGGTAGATTTCTTGATTTTGTTTGTTGTTGTTGTTTGTTGTTGCTGTTGTTGTTTTGGGGAGGGTCCATCCAAGATCATAAAAATTCCTGGAGTCACTTTTAGGCACAAAAGTCCAATTTCAAGAATTAAAATGTCTAGTTATGAAAATTGTTGAGACTCCAAAGTTCATTGGAAGCTAAAGCTGCTTCCCTCCACTCTCTGAGAGGGGCCCACAGGGGAAGCCTGTGGCTGGCAAAGGAGATCGTAGTCAGCTTTACCTCCAAGACCCTCCTCCGGGCATGCTCCCCTTCCCCCCCCCCTCCAGACTACCCCAGCACCATTGGGTGGGAACCTGTGCAGGACCAGGAGGGGCAGGCGCCGTGGGTGGTGTATCTGGCACCATTTCCCTCCCTGGAGTAGGTGCTCATTGAGTGTGTGTGACTCCCCCCATCCTCACTGCTCACTGCACCTCAATGCAGGTGAGCCCTCTGCGCTCCGTCTTCTTAGGCTGTCTCGGTGCTTTTGAGACATTCCCCCGTGCTCCGATGCTGGGCTACAACCACAGGGCACCTCTCCTTGCTCTGTGCTCCAGGCAGGCGGCCCCAGCCACAGCGCTGACTGCTGACCGTGAGCGCCTTCAGGAGCTTGTCACACACCAGGTCCTCAGGGGACCCTCCCAACAGCAGGGGACCCATATCAAGCCCCGCACAGCCTCATGGAAGCCCCCTCACTAGGCCAAAGACAGCGGTGTGGCAAGTGGGACACAGCTTATTCTCAGAAACATCCTGTGCTATTAGCAAGCATGGAGTGGGGCATGAACAAGAGTCGCAGGATTGGTTTGGAGTCACTCCTCGGCAAGTCCTCTATTTGGGAATGTCCGACAAGTAGGCACATCCCTGTTTTTTCTCAGATCCCGGAGGGGTGTTAACAGGTTTCTCCTCCTCCTGGACATACATGGGGGGGCCTCCACTGGAGCGGTGTTCAGGCATGCATGTTGGAGCACAGTCCCATCCTAAGGAACAATGCCAGCCAGCATTGCTCACCCCTCCCGACATGAAGCCCCTCCCCACCGGGTCCCATTGCCTCGGGGGGAGTTATTATTGTAAAACTATTAGCTGTGCAGGGAAATGGGGACATGGGAGAAGAGAAAGCAGTGCTGAGTTCAGGCTCTGAAGAGGAGACCACCCCTCCCCCCACCCATTCTGCCAGGACCTGCGCATTCAGGTGGTTCGATGCAGGTAGCAGCAATCTGATGGAGCACCATGTAATGTGGGAAAATGGGGCAGCTCTAAACCAGTCTGGGGAGCAAAAGTCCTTTCCTTTCATTTCAAAACTTGATTCTCTAATATTCAGAAATGCCCAGTTCATGGGGGGTGGGGGCAGGCCTGGCCTGTGGCAACTGGGCTTTGCAATATAGGTGTGTGTTGTTTTGTTTAGTTGGGTTTTTTTGTTTTGTTTGGTTGGTTTTTTGGGGGGTGGAGGGGTGGGAAGCTAGATGCAGCCTGTTTCAGGAGAGCCCTCTTCTCCCAGGCCTCATGGAGACATCCTAGCCCCTCCCAGCCCAGCAATGCAGATGAAGTCCCAGTGCCTACCCAGGTCGATTCCCCTCTGGGGGCACCGCTCACAGCAGAGCTGCCTACACAGCTGGCCCAGCTGGCTGCAGAGTCCCCCTGCAGGCTCCCGTTCCCATTCTGGGCCACTGTTACCCAGGAGACCACTGTCACCAAGGCCCCTGGGCCAGGCTATGCGGAGAAGAGATTGTTGCCTCCAAGACAGGAGGGTTTCCAGCTGGATCTAACCCAATTCTGTCTTTGTGCTGTTGTTGTTGCTGGTAATAAAACTCGCATTTGCCAGAACTGGGACAAACACCGGGTAGAAAGAACAGGATTTGGGTGACATGCACCAAGACCCCGGGCTTCAGCGGCCCCTAGCCCAGAGATTTCGATGCCCTGCCTCAGAAGACCTGTCTCCCACCAGTTTGTTTTGTTGGGCAGCCCCTGGCCACCCGTCTCAGGGCAAGCAGGTGGAAACACTCCACACCTTGTGTCCTGGGAAGACCAGGAGGAAACCACACCACCTTCTCCATGCCTGTCTCCCCTCAGAGGGGTGTCATCACAGTTTTCCAAGCTGTTAAAAGAAGCCCTTTGCACACCACTTGGCTCATCCCAGCTATCGCCTGAGATGGAACCAACAAGGAAGTGAGTGAGGAGGTGAGGTTAGTCACTTATTCAACAAATGGTTATGAGCCTCCTATGGGCTGGGCCTTGCCCAGGGAGTGGGACAGAGAGGAGCAGGACACTGGCTCTGCCAAGGCATTTCTCATTTGCCTTGTGCCAGCTCTCCCTCCCCCTCCTGCTCCATTTGCTGCTTCCAGGTGAGATGCTCTGACCTCCCCTTGCAGGCTGCTGGTTGCAGTTTCAGATGCGTGGGCGTATTTCTAAAAGGGTGTCCCCTTGCGGTCTGGATTTCGTCTTTGAATTGCAGCTTTCTCCCAGTTATATAGATATTCCAGGGCAGAAGCACATGGCCAAACAGTTGTACCAGCAGTAACGACTCCTAAATCACGTTAGGCAAGCTCATTTGCTGAGAGGGGGACTTGTTACATCAGCACAGGGAAGGAACAGTAGTGACAATAAAATGTCATATTTAATATGATTACGATAATTTAACTGGTATGACCTGCTTCACCAACTTAGATTACAAATATGTTCACATTTATTTTATTCCCCTGATTCATTGGGGGCAGGGTGGTTGCCCCAAATTATTTTTTAAAAAAAGAAAAAAGAGTCCTCCTTAGTCAAAGCAGAGGTCAGCTTTGCTTCCTCACCCGAGGAGGAGGACAGAGTCTCCACAACCCATGGCTACTGTTGCCCCTTGCTGTCACGAGGTGTCACTGCCACTGAGGCTACTGCCCTGGAGGTTGGGATGCTCTTGGTGGTCCAGGTTCAAGTTTAACAGCTCCTTTTTTGTCCACTTCCCCACACTCGGCCATTATTTCTCAAACACGACCCCTGGAGCAGGGTGGCTCGATGGGAAGGGGCATCTGGTATCAGCCACACCCCAGCCAGCCTCAGCCCTCCCCTGCTCCCCTGTTCAAATGAGGGTAGAACATCAGCTGAACGTCCTGCATTTGGGAGCCTCTCTGCTCTTCCCTGCTTCTGCTCCTTGGACAGCTAAGCTCAACTTTGCATCTCAGAGATTAGGGTGGGATATGGGTGCCTTTCTTTTCAGAGAGCCCTCAGGAGCCTGGCCCCACAGTGCTGCATCCAACAGGAGCAGACCAATGTCAAGAGGCCCCATAGCTCACAGATCCCAAGAGGAAGAGGATTGTACCCTGGTGGCTCCGTTTGCATAGCCAAGAAGACACACACAGAGAATGATCCTTCTCCAGAGCAAGAATATTGTCCCAGGTGTGCTTATGCTTCTGCCTAATCCAGGAGTTGTTAACCTGGGGATCAGGAGTGGAATTCAGGGGGGTCGTAAACAGGCTGGGGGAAAGATATTACACACTTATTTTGACTAACCGCTAATTGAAACCAGCATTTCCTTCCCTGTGTGTGTAGGCATCATACCACAGTGGTGTAGATGGTTCCTGGGACTCTGTCACCAACAGAAACTACAGCTATTTTCATATCACTCCATAGATGCAGAAGATATTTCAAAATATTGTTTCAGCTCAGCTCATCGCTAGTTCAAAACCATGATAGTTATTAAACTTGTCACTAGACCTTATCCAAGGCCTAAATTAAGAGACACATATATTTCCATATCACAATTTTAAAATTTTGATAATTATATTTTAACTAGAGGCCCGAAATTCATGCGTGGGTGTGTGTGTCCCCAGCCCAGCCTGCACCCTCTCCAATCTAGGACCCCTTGAGGGATCCGACTGCCCATTTAGGGATCAGGCCTAAATGGACAGTCAGACATCCCTCTCACAATCCAGGACTGCTGGCTCCCAACCACTCACTTGCCTGCCTGCCTGATTGCCCCTAACTGCTTCTGCCTGCCAGCCTGATCACCCTCTGACCACTTCCCTGCCAGCCTAATTGATGCCAAACTGCTCCTCTGCTGGCCTAATGGCCCCTAACTGTCCTCCTCTGCTGGCCTGGCTGCCCCAAACTGCCCTCCCCTGCTGGCCCAGTCACCCCTAACTGCCCTCCCTTGCCAGTCTGGTTGCCCCTAACTGCCCTCCCCTGACAGCCATCTTGTGTGTTGGAGTGATGGTCAATTTGCATATTACCCCTTTATTATATAGGATATATTAAGTTTCCTTTGTAACCCATTGCATTTTACTTTAAGCATATAAACTGTTCTGGGGAAAATTCACAGGCCTCTCCAGATTGCAGGAGGACTCTACGGTGGCCACACAGGGAGCAACTTTTGTTTAAAAATAATTTTTTTTTCAAGGAAGCCCACAGTTCCAAGAAATAATATTGTTAACACAGGTAGCTAGATATTAATAAAAGAAGAGAAGATTATCATACAAAATTAACTCAAAAGCACAAGCCTACTTATTTCATCAGAAAATTACAATTTCACACACTCAGTGGGGAACCACCTGTCTGTTCCTCACTCCCACCCTGCCCCCCACATCAGTGGAAGAAGAGATAGAAAAAAATCTATACTAATAAAAAGGTAATATGCTAATTAGATGGGACATCTTCTGGGCAACCTTACAGACATCCTTCCAGACAAAGCCATAGTGGTGGGACTGAGGCAGAGGCAGTTAGAGGCTATTAGGCTGGCAGGGGAGAGCAGTTGGGGGCAATCAGACTGGCAGGGAAGGGCAGTTAGGGGTGATCAGGCCAGCAGGAAGAGGCAGTTAGGGGTGATCAGGCAGGCAGGCAAGCAGGAGAGCAGTTAGGAGCCAGTGATTCCATATTGTGAGAGGGATGTCTGACTGCCGGTTTAGGCCTGATCCCTGCTGAGTTGGGCCTAAAACAGAAATTGGACATCCCCCAAGGGGTCTCAGATTGGAGAGGGTGCAGGCCAGGTTGAGGGACCCCCTCCCATGAATTTCATACACCGAACCTCTAGTAAAACAATAAAGAGGGCGGTGCTTCTATGGGGCGTGGGCAATAGGAGCCAAAATAGCAACCATAGGGGCCCAGCAGTCTAACCTGGGAAAGGGATCAATTGGTAGGGAGTAGACTCATCAGAAACCTGGAAAAGCTTAGGAAGCTGAGCAGTGGTTTTGAAAAAGCTCCTGGTCTGGTCCTTCCCAAACTCCAATAATACAATCCCAGGGAACAAAGCCCTCCCCGCCCCTGCCCCCAGCACTCGCTTCTCTGTTCTTGCATTCTCTCTCCTTAGTAACCAAGTGGCCCAAGCAGCCCTCGGGACTCCGAACACAGGCTCCAGGCAGGAGCCTGGACACAGCAACAGCAATGGATCCCAGCTGGGGACAGCGCTAAGCTACCTGGATTGGCACTGAGACCACTTAGCAGCCACCTGAGGCCACTGGACTGCAAAGGGCTAACTAATCTTTAATGTGGCACAGAATATCTGGACATTGGCCCTATTTCTGCCCCTGATTTTCCATGGCAGGCTGGACAGAGATGGTCTATTGGGAACCCAAGGACAGCCTTCTTTTCGCACACAAACAAACCTTACCACCAGACCTCATCCTCCCTTGTGGGTCCCCGAAAATGCTTTTTCCGGGACACCATAAGGACCCCACTGGTAAAATTTAATGAGCCCTTGCCATGTGCTGGACATTTCTAACCTGTTGTTGCCTTCCAGGTAGAGCCGTCATTTCACTGAATCATGGTACACTAAGTGGGGGAACTTGGCCACAAGTGCACAGCAGGTCAGGGTTGGAGCCAGGAGTCAGCCTTGAACTTTTGACCCAATGCCCCCACTTTCACCATCCTCGGGAAGGCTGCCTCCAAGACCCTGGGAAGCCTGACTGGAGTGTATTTCACCCTGGGTGGTGGATGCCCAGAGCCAACTCAGGCAAGGGAGGGAGGTGGTCTCAGGGAATCCAACTTCAGCCAACTGGGGGTGGCAGTAGCCTGCTCTGCTCCACAGGCAACAAACACCGTCAGCTCCCCAAGGGTCCCCTGTCCCCTGCTCCTTGCAGGCTTGGATAAACCTGACGGGCACCCCCATGTCACAGTCTTAAGTGGGGACAGAGCCCTCCCATGACAACCATGCTTCCAAGGCAGATACCTTTCTGCCTCTCTCTTTCCTGGGGCTCCCCTCCCTGTTTCAATGTTTGCTCACACTGGGCACTGCCGATTTCTCATCGTGTACTGGAGATTCTCAAGGTCACACAGGCCCTCTGTCATCTTCCTGTTTTTTTTCCGGCTTCCTGAACTTCTCTGGTTTCTCTTCCTCCTTCTTCCCTTTTGAAAGCAATAGATTCTCACCCCTTTCTCTCTGGGAACCACTTCTCCCGCTTTCACCTCCAAGGACTTCCCTAAATACTTCCCTTTCTGAAGGGGAATTCTAGTAAATAACATTTTCTCAATTTCCCTAATTAATCTAATTACTAAACTGGGTCCTGCCTTAGTTCAGGCTGCTACAACAGAATATCACGGACTGGGTGGCTCACGCAACAAACATGAATTCCTCACAGTTATGGAGGTTGAAAGTCCAAGATCAGGGTGCCAGCATGGACGAGTTCTGGTAACAGCTCTCTTCCTGCCTTAGACTGAAGATTTCTCACTGTGTCCTCAAAAGGTGAAAGGAGCAGGGGTTCTCTAGTGTCTCTGTTACAAGGGCATTAATCCCATTCATGAGGGCTCCACCCTCAAGTCCTAATCACCTCCTAATACCATCACATTGGAGGTTAAGATTTCAACATATTCATTTTAAGGAACACAAACATTCAGTCCATATTAGGCCTCTCAACAGAGAGGAAAAGCTGTGGGTAAGGTGATGAACACACTTGACCCTGGGAATCGGACATCACTCATTCGCATCATTGATACTGGCCCTCTGAGTATCCCGCTACCAGGAGCTGCAGAACATCAGTTGGACACTGAGAAAACCAACCCCCCAGCCTGCCTTGCCCCTTCAACTTACCCACTCAAGGTAGGGTTCTGCCCTGTTCTGCACATCCTGTCCCACGCAGGAGGGACACACATGGGTGGCTCAGGAAGTACAGTGTCAGCTGAATTGAGTTGAAGCAGGAAGTGGTGCCATACACGGACAGCAGGAGGCACTGCCCATCAGGACCACCAGGGCACAGCAATGGGCTGAATTGTGTCCCCCAAAATTCACATGTTGGAGACCTAACCCCCAATGTGACTATATTTGGAAACAGGGCCACAGGGAACACAGTTTGCTGAGGACATTACACAGCCCCCCTCCCCTCGCACCTTTTGCGAGACTGTGGGTGCCCTGGGGAGCCTGGGATCTCAACAGCCTCCCTGCAGACAGCATCTTGGTTGCACTTGCTCAAAGGCTGCCTGTGAACTCAGGGGCCCTCCACCAAGCAGAACTCAAGTCAGGCTTTGAAGTGATAGCATTTTGGATCCTGGCTCTGAAACTTAAAAGAGCTGAGGGCCAAGTTTAGGTCATGGCTCACAGTTCAAGCAGGAGGCCCTCCTGCTTGGTGAGGGGGATACATCTCACAGGCTCTTGGCGGGGATGGGATGCTCAGTTCTGAACTGGGGAGAAGCTCCCCAAGTCCACCTTCACCTGCCATCCCACCCTTCAATGCCCATTCACAACTGTGTCCTCAGCTCATTAGAGGAGCCGGCTCTGGGTGGAAAAAGCAAGAGGTGGCTATGATGGCAGTTTCAGGGGGTCCTACCCCCCCCACCACCAAAAGCATCACTTTTGTGGGGCTTGAGTCCCCTGCCTCCTCAGCAGTAGGTTCCCACAGTGGCCTCAGCTGCCTCTCCCGGGCCCTGGGTGGTTGCTGTTCACAGCACAGCCTATTGTCTAGAATGCTGGAGAGCAGTGCAGTGTGGGCAACTCCTTCAGGTCCACATGGTTCCTGTGTGGGGACACCGCCCTCCGTACCTGGGGACTGTTCTGCACACCAGCCTGTCCTCACTTCCACACGGCTGCCCTACTCGGTTTCTGTCCTCACCGATCCACTAACAAAATTCTTCTTAACCTCCCTTAGTCTCTACAGTCGCCTACCAAGTCTCAGCCATTTCAAACTGCTTTGCAATGACTGATTATTTGTGGCAACTTGCTACAAGGCTGTACCTTACTGTTCCAAATGCCACTCATATCCTGCTGCAGCTGTACAGCATTAATATAATGATTTTCAGCTCCATAGGGTCCCCAGAGAGGGACTCAAGAGGAATATGGTTGACAAATGCAGCTCGTAGACTAGCATTCTCCATGTCACATGCTCCCCAAGGGCTAACAGTCCAGGGAAGGTCACTCCTTGTCCCTGAGGGGATGTGGCCCCTGGATTAGCAGAAGATGACTGTTGTATTAGCCCTCTGGGGCTGCCATAACAAAATACCACAGACTGGGTGGCTTTAATAATGTGAATTTATTTCTCATGGTTCTGAAGGCCCAAAATCCAAGAACAAGGCGCCAACAGGGTTCATGTCTGCTAAGGGTTGTCTCCTTGGGCTGCAGATAGCCACCTTTTCCCTGTGTCCTCACATGGCTTTTTTCAGTGGGTGCAGGTGGAGAGACAGAGAGGAAGGAAGTGCTATGGTGTCTCTTTTTACAAGGGCACATACATCATGAGGGCTCCACCTTCAGGACCTCATCTAATCTAAGCATCTCCCAAAGTTTCCACCTCCAAATATCATTATATTGGGGTTAGGACTTCAATATTTGGATTTTAGGGGAACACAATTCAGTCCACAGCAGCTGTCAAGGAGTAAGGATGTTCATGGTTAGCTGTGCTCAGGAGTGTGAGGAACTCAGGAGAATAGAGTGGCCCAGGCCAGTGCCTAGCAGTTCTTCACGTTCTCCAAGAGATCTGGACAGGTTAGTGAGGATTCACATGTGAGGAGCCAATTCAGATCCAAGGACAATTCAGATCCAACCTGGGAGAGTCAGACCCATCTGTCAGTGGTCAGTAGGAGGAGTCAGCAATGGAGGGCTTCTGGAGAACTGGCTGTGTCTTCACTCCATCAGTGGCCAGCAGGTCTTCTGTGCTGGGCCATGGTGTATGCAGAGGAGCCAGGGCCTTTGAATGCAGTTCCAGTGTCATGGTAATGGGACCAGATGGCGGGAGAAGGGGTGGACCCAACACTGGAAGGAGCACAGGACTTGTGGGGTCTGTGCGGCCCTGTTGCTACCAGAGAGAACCAAGTGGAGTCCAAGGTGTGAGGGGTTGCAAGGTGTAGCATCTGGCTCTTGACCATTTGGAACAGGCCCCAGCTGTGTCTCTGGGCCAGGCCTGAGGGTAATTCCCTATGCTCTCACACTTGGTGTCCAGGTGGCCACTTTGATGTGGTCCCTTCTTGGTTCTTTGGACCTCGATTGTTGGGTTACCTGGCAAAGACAATTAGGAGCCAGCTCTTCCCTGGAGCCAGGAAGTACAACCCAAGACAAGGTCATACAGCAGATAAGAATCTATTTATTTGGCAAATCAGATTAATCAACTCATTTTTTCCAACCAGTTGTGCTGGTTTCACAGATGTACAAGTAACAAGTATGTCTCAGATTTTTTTTAGCAGTGCTAATAAGGTCACATTTATGCCCAAACACCTCCAAGTTCCACTGACTTTAGTAGCAGGAATTCAACCTTTTCCAATGCTAAATTCAAGGTTTCTCAACTCACTAGCTGAACTTGCTGCAGGGCTGAGCACTCAGAGGCATCTGTACCCTAACCCTGACCCTGACTCTTTGGCTCTTATTTGCCTGCTAGGTCCAAGTGCTGACCCAGGGCTGGGCTCGGACTCAGCAAGTAGATCCCTTGCAGAACAGCCTGGCCTGCAGTGCTGAGCCTATGCCCACTCTTGAGGATCCTGAGGAGTCCTCTGTTACTTGCAGGCCAAGATGAGTCCTCTTTCCTCCCCATCAGTGTACTGAGATTGGTTCCCAAGGTTCACCCACCAGTCCACAGTTGTCACATCAACCCAAGACTGCTATTCCCCTCCAAGCATCTACACTTTATGAACCTACTTTATATGGGCACAGCTCTTGAGTCAAGAGTCTCCTCCATGCTCTGTCAGCTGGATCAGGCAGGGTCATGCTGCCCACAATCCAAGATTTTGTGCTTATGAACAACATTGGGGATAACAGGTGGTCAGGCCCTGCTATCCCTTTTCTGTTAGGAAGACTGCCTGGCCAGCACACTGGTAAATACAAATGCAGCATGAAGGGTGCCACTCACCTCCACTGGGTAAGCTCCCAGTCCCCAATGCAAAGAGAGAACTTGGAGGAGGGGTAGTCTCTAATTTCACTCTCCCCTGAGCTCTGACCCAAGTTGTATCCCCAAATGTCCTGCTGGATACAACAGCCTGGCTTTCTGACATAGCATGGTATGTCCATCCAGGATGGCCATGGGACAGTGCAGCCTGCAAGCAGGGTGAGGAGCATCCAGGGCTTGGGGAAGCTGGACAAGGCTCATTTCTGGGTCTGTAGAGCTCTGACCCTGACCCCTGGTCCCTGGAGGTCCCGTTTGAGGGACAGGAGCCTCTGGTCCTGGGCAGATCAATCCTCCATACCCATTTCCACCCCTGTATTGATACTTCCACCTTTCCCTCCAGCACTACTGAGGCAGCTGCAGGGAGGCAGCGGAGGGGCTTCTGCCCTTTCGTGGATCTCAGTCAAGTTAGGGACTCTCAGGCAGGAAGCAGCTGGGCCCTCCATCCTTCCTGCTCACTCCCACCTTCTCACAGAACTCCATGTCATCACACAATGGGCAATCACCCAACCTCACCTCCTCCTCCCATTAGATTTTATCTAAACCACCTTCTTCCTCCCCCATGATCACCCCACCCTCCTGTCCACCACTTGGTTATGGAAGCCTCTTATCCAACAGGCAGAAGGTGGTTGCTCTTTTCCGAAAAACCTTCCCCTTGTCTCATTTGTTACTTCTCATCCCACTCACTGCACCCTCCAAAACCACCCCACAATCTAATTTACCTTTGCAATCATTTAGTTCTCTGGAGCAGCTGAATCATCAAAGGCTTTTAGCTGTCACTGCTCCTTCTCAGATCATGACAGGAGCCAAGTCATGACTCAACAGTTTACAGCCTCCAACCAGGAACTGCCAAGAGCCTTGTGTCCTCAAGATGGTTCCTCTATTCCTGGCTGATTCATTTTCTTCCTCCCAGCCATTGGAGAGGACAGCTCCATGAACACACCATTGTGGCCAGCTGCCTAGCCAGGACTCAGGTGGGCAAAACACACACATGTTCTTTATTCTCCTCTGGCTGAACCAAATCAAGCCTGATTCTGTCTCATCATTCTCAGGGAAACTACCAGGTGTACCAGTTAATAATGCAGATATTTTTTTTCAATAGATGGAGTCACACATATATTGATATATATGTGATTTGATATGTATGCTATTTTGTTGTATTGACAGAAAGTTTCAAAACCTCATGTCAAGTTTTCTGAAGGTGTTAACATCATAGATATTTTTACATTTAAAAATGTTGAATTTCGTGCCAAAAAAAGAGCATTTGTGGGAAGTTTTAGTTCATTGCTTTGTTTAGAAGAAAAGTGCTGCTGAAAGTTATCATATACTTTGGGAAGCTTATGGTAAGCATGCTCCATCTCAAGATACTTGTGAACACTGGTGTAAACGCTTTAAAAGTGATGATTTCTATGTGAAAGACAAAGAACATCCAGGTCAATTTGAACCACACTTTGATCATAAAATGACCAGAATGGGCCAGAAGACACGGCAAAGTAATTTTGCTTCAAGACAACGCACCATCACACACTTTAAAACCAGTTAAGGACATGTTAAGAGATCTTGCCTGGGAAGCATTTGCCCACCTGCCGTATTTACCAGACCTTGCTCCTTTAGATTACCACTTGTTCCAATAGATGGCCCACGCACTTTCTGAGCAGCACTTCAAAACATACAAAGAAGTGGAAAATTTGGTCTCTGAATTGTATGCCTCAAAACAATAAAAGTTCTCTTGGAACGGTATCCACAAATTACCTGCAAGATGGGGGAAATGTGTAGCTAGTGATGGACATTACCTTGAACAAAGCACTTTTTATATTTCTCTTGAAAAAACAATAAATTGTTTTCTTTGATTACAAAATCTGCATCATTAACCGGTACACCTGGTAAGACTCAGGAATAACTTCCCGGTCTGTTCAAGATAGCAAACTAGTTATATTCAGGAATTTCCTTCCTCTCATGCTTGTTACCACCGCCTCTCCTCCTCAGATATGCATTAAAACTTCAGGCAATGGACACCCTTGTGACAATGGGGGAAGAGCTGCTCTTGGCATGCCTCCTTCCTTCCCCAGATGTATTCTCATGGCTCTCAGGTCTCATCAACGGCTATCCACTCTGACCCCACTGCTCCCACAAAGTATCTGCAGCTTCACCATAGCCTGGTCCACACCAGCCCTTTCATTCTTCTGCAATTTTTTTCATGGGCTTCCCAGGCCTTTCAAAAGCCCATAAGAAACTTGGGGCTCTTTGTGTGTACCTGATATGCTCTGATCATCCCACTTGCTATCATCTCTGCAAGGTTGTTGGCCAATAGAGCCCCAGAAAGCACAAGTCTGCACCACCCTGGGATCCCCAAACTAAAGAGGAGCTTGATCCATCCCTATCAGTGCATCTCAGCCCAGGATACCTGCCATCATGACTGACTTTCTTGACTCTCCTAACTCCACTCTCTCTTCCTTTCCAGAATCTTCTGATCTAACAAGAGGTAGGGGAGAGCTGAGAACCAGCCTTGTCTATATGGACTCATCTTCTCCCTCATTTATTCTGTCCGTCTCATGCTTTTCGGACTTAGAAATCAAGAATTCACCTAGTTCTTAGGTTCATCAGGAATCCCCAAATGCTGGGTGATTTATGTTGAGCTGCTGGGTGTGGCAGGAAGGTCTTTGGGGCATAATGAGCAGGCACAGCATTCAATGAGCATCTAAAGGGAAAACATACCAGTCAAAGCACCATGTATCACCCCACCACAATACAGTCTTGGGATGAGCTAGCTGCTCCTGGAATTCAGGGCTGGGGTTTCCTTCCTCTGAGAAGGACTTCCTTCTCTTAGCTTCTGGTGGTCATGGTATCCCAGACGGCCAGCTGGCCTCCAGAACGCTGGAGGGCCATGATGCCTGTGCGGAATTCTTTGATGACGAAGTAGTAGCAGAAAACATCCAGGCAGCAGTTGATGTTGGAGAGACACATGGACAACTGTAAGAACAAACTGATGTTCCATTTAGCTGTACACTCTACAATAAAGTCATTCCTCACCAGGAACTGCAAGAAGAAACCAAGGTGGATCGGAAGAAAGGAGGCCACAAACACAGCCAGACTGGATGCTATAGTCCAGATGCAGGCCCTCTGCTGATCCCAGTCTTGGCTGTGGCCCAGACGGCCAACCAGAATGTGAATACTCTTGAAGGAGCAAAAACCCATGATGCCCATGGGAAGAAGGAAGCCAAACACTTCGAGAGGGAAGAAGACCTTGGCACTCCAGGTGTCATTAGACATATTGTGGAAACATGTGTATCCTTTTTCCACTTTCTCATGGAAGTTGTAGATGGGAATACTCCCAACCCACACCAGGACCCAGATGGTGAAGCAGATCCCAAAAATCTTCCTAGGGGACCGGCAGTGTCTGACCAGGATCGGGTACCGGATGGCCAAGAATCTGTCGAGGCTGATGAAGCAGATGGTGAAGACACTGCCATACATGCTGATAAAGTAGAGGCACTCCACAAATGTACAGAGAGATTGTAAGGGATCCTTCACGTGGCCCAGGGCAACCTTGAATGGGAGCGAGAGCACCAGCAGGAGGTCAAAAACCGCCAAGTTGATCATGTAGATGGAGGTGGCAGCATACTCCGGCCACCTCTTCTTCAGGAAGGTGCGGAAGCGTCGGATGGCCAGCATGTTGAGAAGTAGACCCAGGAGGAAGGTGGGGATGTGCACCACAAGCTGCACGGTTCTCATCAGCTCATCCACGTCATGCATGGAGCAGTTCTTGCTTTCATTTGGCTGGCTCATGTTCTCTACAATATCAACAATAGATTAGATGAAGTTCCTCTCGATCTCTAGAAGTGATGGATTCATATGACTTTGTTAAGAATGATAAACACTTCCCCTTTATCACCCAGCAATTGAATGCTCATTGAATAGCCATTAGAAAACACAAGGAATAAAAATTATCTCTAATTCTGCTGCCTAGATGTAACTGTTTCTATTTCATGTATATCACTGCAGACTCTCTTTTCATATACACACTCACATGTCACATGTGTGTGCCTTTTTCTTTTACAAAAATAAAATTATGCATGAACATTTGACTTTTTTTCCCCCAATCAAAACTCCTTCTGTTGAAAGGAGTAATGACACAAACCTTGACTCAAACTGGTTTAAGCAAAGAGAGAATTTATATATATAAAAGTCTAAGTGACCATCTGACTGGTAGCTATGATGTGCACTGACCAACAAGGGGCAGATGCTCAATGCAGGAGCTGCAGAGCTGCAGTGATTTAGCAGCTGTGGTTCTTAGGTGATGCACCAGGAACCAGAGAGGAGGGAGCCCGATTCTCAGGTGCATCATCTGAGAACTGACCTCTTGCAATCCGGGACCCCTCGGAGGATGTCAGAGAGTCGGTTTCAGCCCGATCCCTGCAGGCCAGGCCAAGGGACCCCACTGGTGTACGAATCCGTGCACTGGGCCTCTAATTTAACATAATGGAAAACATGAAAACACAAGACAGGGCTGATTTGAGGTCCTCTTTCCCTCTTCTCTTTCCCACCCACATTCCCAAAGGTTTGACAGAGTTCACCCCGCCTGACTGTAGGACTGGTCACAATCAGCGCATCATACTCCTCTGAACTCGGTGACTGGGTCATTGGATCAGGGATGGACACCTGACTCACGCAGAGGTGATAAAAAACAATGACACTCTTGCTTGGGTTTCTAGGCAGGGAGTTAGGCTCTTTCGGTAGGATTTGAAGTTGGGAAGATGTAAGGTCTGGAGCTGCTGTAACTTCTTGCTATCTCATGGAGAAAACTAGACAAAAATAGAGAAATATGGAAGAGGGAAATGAAGTAAGGGCCTGAGGTCTCCGCAGGGCAAAGAAAAGCCTTGAGACAGGTGAACGACTAGAACTGGTCCCAGGGTCAAGAAGACCAAGTCTGCAGGCGTGACTGCACAGGGCTTATGTGACTTGACTGCACCAGGTGTATGTGTGGAAAATAGACAAGATTTGGCTGTCAGTATTCTCTAGTAGGGCCATCCTACAGGTCACATTAAAATTACTGACAGACTTCAAATGGGAACTCTTCAAATGATCATCTTTGAAGCCAGAGAAAGCACTCTCTGGACTGGCAAAAGGGGGAGGGAGTGTAGGGATAGGAAGAGATTAATCCAAAGACTTATATGCATATATGCATAACCCATAGATAGTCCATAGTGCGGTGTGAAGGCCTGGGGAAGGAGCAGAAGTGGGGTGGAGAGGGTCAATGAGGGGACAAAGAGGATATCTGTAATACTTTTAACAATAACAATAAATTTTTAAAAGCACAAAGTAAATTCTAAGTATTATTTGAAAAAAAAAGTACATCATTAACTAGAATTCAAAGAGACATTGGTAAAGATACATTGCAGTGGCAAACTTTAACATACTATCAATTTGAACACATCAAGTAGGCAAATATAAATTAGGATATAGAATTATATAAGTAATATAATGAATACAATTTAATTAGTAGCTCTTAGATTTGGTTTTAAACCAACTATTGAATAAACAGTTGCCAAAATAATTCTCTGCCTAGAGCGTCGGTTTGCGGACTGAAAGGTCCCGATTCCGGTTGAAAGGTCCCGATTCCGGTTGGGGGCATGTACCTTGCTTGCAGGCACATCTCCACTGTGGGGTGTGCAGGAGGCAGCTGATCGATGTCTCTCTCTCATCGATGTTTCTGACTTTCTATCTCTCTCCTTTCCTCTCTGTAAAAAATCAATAAAATATAAAAGCATGTCTCTACTCTTTCTTTAAAAAAAAACACACACACAGAAATTATGTTGGCTATATTCTCTGATCACAATATACAGAAACCTAGGAAATAAAAAATAGAATTGGCTATTTACAAATAAGTAAAGTTAGAACTACAAAAAAAAACTACTGGGATATAATCTGAAATAACAAGAACTTTCTGAATTGGTTATTTTATATATATATCAGGATGCAGCCAAAACTATTTTGAGAGATGCATAACCCTAACAGCTTTTTTTTCCTTTGTATGAAATGTTTTGATCAAGTATGAACCATTGATCAGTACAAACTTTAAACCTTAATATTTCTTCTTTCCTATGTAAAACCAGATCATTAACACTGTCTATTTCAAGTAAGACAGAATACCACAGTGTGAATGCAAGTAATAGTAATGTCTGCTTACACATCTGCAGGCTTTACTAAAGTTAAGAACTAGAGCACTCCCTGTTTCTCAAGTCAGCAAAGCAAATTCAGTTACACATTATTCCTGTTCATAGTTTCAGTTGAAATGCAACAAATACTGCTTTGTATCTCAATCGCACTTCTGGAGAAACCAAGATGATAGCATAGGTGAACACCTAAACTGCTGCCTCGCACAACAATTTCAAAATTACAACTAAAAGAAAGAATGGACACCATTCAGAACCACAGGAAAGCTGGCCGAGTGAAAATTCGAAACTAGAAGTAAAGGGAGGGGCTCACGAGACTCAGAGGAGCTGTAAAAAGCTGAGGTACGGAGACACGTACGTGGAGAGGATGGGTGGTGGCAGGTCTGGCTGGCTTCTTCTAGCGGGAGGGAGATGGAAAATCCTGACTGCACTGAACCCCAGTTCCAGGCGAGACTCTGGACTGTCGTGAAAAGGGAGGAGTGCATAGAAACTTAGGGGAGCTATGAAAGTCAGAGGTCTGGAGACGTATGCAAAGAGGACTGACTGCTGATTGTGCTGCTGGCTTTCTCTAGTGGGAGGAAAACAGAACCTCCCAACTGCACTGAAATCCAGGTCCAACTGCACTGAACCCCAGTTTTGGGCAAAACCCTGAAACATAGACTCATAAGGGTCTCTAGAGTGCATGGAAATTCAGGGGAGCCAAAAAGGCAGAGGTCTGGAGGCGCATGTGCATGTGCACACAGAGAGGGCTGCAGCAATTACCCAGAGGCACTGAGACCCAGGAACTGCCATGTAGGGCAGGGCTGATGGGAAGACAAGACTGTCTGCTCAGCCCTGAGATTCCACCATATCCAAGCCCAGCACAGAGGCTGTTGCAATCTTGCAAGTCTTAAGGCTGAGTCCAGCATAGAAGTTCTCCAGGCACAGACACAGCTGATCCTCACAACCAATTGGCTTGGAGGTCAATTCCCCCCAGTGATACCAACAACAATCAAGACTTGACTACAACAAGGCTGTACACACAGTCCACAAAGGGGTGCACCAAGAGCGTCCACTTCAGGTAACTGGGGAGGCAGAGCTACTGGGCCATATAGGACACCTAGCACACAAAGCGATTCTACCAACTCAGGGAAGCAGTGAAATATGCGGAGACAAAAGAACAGATAAGAAATGAAAGAAATGGATATAGAGTTTAAAGCCACAGTTATAAGGTTTTTTAAGAATTTCCTAGAAAAGATAGATAAATTTAGCGAGACACGAGAGGAGATGAAAAAGGACCAACTAGAAATTAAACATATACTGACTGAATTAGAAAATATTATACAGAGACCTAACAGCAGACTAGAGGAATGCAAGAATCAAGTCAAATATTTGAAATACAAAGAAGCAAAAAGCATTCAATGGAAAAAGCAAAAAGAAAAAAGAATAAAAAGAATGTGAAGATAGTGTAAAAAGCCTCTGGGACAACTTCAAGCATACCAACATCAGAATTAGGGCGTGCCAGAAGAAGAGAGAGAACAAGATACTGAAAATCTATTTAAAGAAATAATGACTGAAAACTTCCCCCACCTGGTCAAAGAAATAGACTTATAAGTCCAGGAAGCACATAGAACCCCAAACAAAAGAAATCCAAAGAGGACTACACTAAGACACATCAAAATTAAAATACCAAGAGCAAAAGACAAAGAGAGAATATTAAAAGCAGCAGGAGAAAAACAGTTAGTTACCTACAACGGAGCATTCATTCGATTGTCAGCTGATTTCTCAACAGAAACGATGCAGGCCAGATGGGAGTGGCAAGAAATATTCAAAGTGATGAATAGCAAGAACCTACAACCAAGATTACTCTACCCAGCAAAGTACTCTATCATTCAGAATTGAAGGTCAGATAAAAAGCTTCACAGATAAGAAAAAACTAAAGGAGTTCATCAGCACCAAACCAGTATTATATGAAATGCTGAAAGGTATTCTTTAAGAAGAGGAAGAAGAAGAAAACGGTAAAGGTAAAAATTATGAACGATAAATACATATCTATCAACAAGTGAGTCTAAAAACAAGTAAGTTGAAAATATGATGAACAGAAGAAACTGGTGAATATAATAGAATCAAGGGCATAGAAAGGGAGTAGACTGACAATTCTCAGGGGAAAGAAGTAAAAGTGGTGCAGAGAGAGACTGGACAAAAATCATACACCTATGGATGAGTACAGTGTGGGGGAGGTAAGGGCAGAGGGTGGGGTGGGAGCCAGATGGAGGGGAACTATGGGGGGGGGCGGGGAAGAGAGGAACAATTGTAATAATTTGAACAATAAAGATTTATTTTTAAAAAAGTGCACTTCTTATCCATCACAGAAGCCCTTTTGCAATATTTTCTCTACCCTCAACATTCTTGTGAGGTAGTGAAGGGAAGGATCAAGGACTTGTTCTTTTTTTAGAAGAGAAAACTTAAGGTGAATTTTTAACTCAACCTTGGCAACACATTGGAAATTATCTGGAAAGTCTTAAAGAATCCTTATGATCGTGTCATATCCCAGACCAACGTCAAAATCTTAGGATATGGGACCCAAGTATCAATATTTTTTTAAAACACACATGACTGCAAAGTACAGCTAAGATTGAGAACTATTGGGTTAGATGATTTCTAGTCAATCTTTAAGGGCAACTATCTTCTACCTAAATGCTCTCTCAGCAGCAGTGAAAAAGAGATCCCATTTCCTTGAACATTGTAGCCGTTTGTTTTAATATTCTGTACTGTTGGTCTCCAGTAACAAATTCATTTATCAGGTTATAAATGAAGGCTCTTCATTCCCCAATGCTTGTGCTAAATATGAACCTCCATCTTATAAATTTTGCAAATGGAATATTAGGGAACTTAAATCTTTTAGGTAAGAATCGCTTGTCGTTAAATATTTAGGCACATTTGATTCTAGGTTCGATATGCAATAAGGATGTTTTTGTTTTCCATTCGGCACCTTCAAAACTTCGTTACAAAACAAATGTTTACTAATAAGACCAAACAGAAGTTATAAACAAAACTCTCAGCAAAAACTCTTGGAATTGGTTATATCATAACCTTGGCCTTGTAGTTCTGCAAGACCTCGCTGTTCTCATTGCTGTGCAGGCAGCGGTGCCAGCGCTTGCACATTAGGGCGCAGCTCCGCAGCTCTGACAGCTGCAGGCAGGAGAACCCCAACTCCGGCACCTGGCAGGGCAGCCAGTCAGGCCCACGGACCCAGAGCCCAAGGGCCCCACCCCCGCTTCCCTCCCTCCGTCCCCACCGGCCCCCTTCCCTGCAGCGCTGCCATCCTCTCACCAGCCATCTCTAGAGCAGCCACCTACCCGCTCCCACTCCCATGCAACAGCTTTAGTCTTTTTTAACAAAAGGAAATTAAATAAATAAATTAAACACTCAGCTTGAACATTTAGCATTTTGGAAGAAAAAAAGAAAGTGGTAGAGAAATCAGAAATAAAATTACAAAGATTAAAACTGAAGTAAATGAATTTTAAAAGGAGGAAAATACCAGAATTCACAAATGTAATAGCTGGTTTCTGGGGGAGGGGAGTAAATAAAACAAAGCATGTATCTCCAACAACTATGATACAGAAAAAAGACTCAAATGATCATAACTAGAAATGAAAGAGGAAGTGTTACAATGGTTCTCAACCTTCCTAATGCCGAGACCTTTTAATACAGTTCCTCATGTTGTGGTGACCCCCAACCATAAAACTATTTTCTTTGCTACTTCATAACTGTAATTTTGCTACTGTTATGAATGGTAATGTAAATATCTGTGTTTTCTAATGGTCTTAGCGACCCTGCTAGCTGTTCTCAACTGTGGGTCGCTGCTGTAGAGCCTAAGACCATGGGAAAACACAGATATCTACATTACATTAACAGTAGCAAAATTACAGTTATGAAGTAGCAACAAAAAAAAATTTTATGGTTGGGGGTCACCACAATAAGAGGAACTGTATTAAAGGGTCACGCATTAAAAGGTTGAGAACCACTGCTGAGGAAGAGAAGAGAAAAAAAACAGAAATAAATGACCTTATCACGTGAGTGCTAATCCATTAAAAAACCTAATGCACTTGATTTGGAGGCAAAACATAATCTACTTCGATTGATACAAGAATGGACAGAGAAGTATTGATTGATTAGACCAACAACTATGAAAAGAAACTGAGAATGTTATCAAAGAATTACTCTTACCCAGGCTCTAGCTCATTTAAAATGTCAAGAAACAGATAATTCCCATACTCTAAAAATAATTTCAGAACATAAGATAATATAAATGAATTTGTGTTATGAAACCAACTTACCCGAATATCAAAACTTGACCGATGTAGCACAAAAGAGAAAAGCTATTGTTCAAATGACCAAATCCGTTTCAATGTTAGGAAATCTTTTAACATTGTATTAACATTGTGTATTACATCATTAAAGCAAAAATGAAAAACCCTCTGCTTTATCCGTAGTTTTTACACAAAAATCGTTTAAATGAAAGGATAGAAGGATACTTCTTACACATGATAAAGAGAAACATATTCACACCATTGGCCAACTTTGCATTTAATGGTTAAAACAAACAAACAAAAACAGTCATTTTTTGCTGAAATTGCCAATAAGACACTTGCCTATACCCTGAAGTTCCAAAGATGCACTAAGACAATGAAATAAATAATAGAAACGAAGGGTTTGGTCAATAAATGATGTTGAAACTATCTGTAAAAACCAACTTAGATCTCCAATTCACACTGTATAGCCAAAGAAATGCCCAATTCATTAATGAGCTAATTAAAATTTAAAAAATCAAGCCATAGAAAAAGTAGATGAAAATTTAATGGACAACTTATGAAAGCAAGCTCTTTGTCACCTTAGAATGATTAAAAAGCAGAAGAATTAAAAAACCAGACACAAGTTTGCATAAAATTAAAAAAAAATTTTTTTGTTGTTAAAACATTTTAGCATTAAGTAATATGCTGGAGGAAAGAAAATGCAATAAATGTTAGATGAATGATGTTATTTCTCTATGAAGAATATAAAAATGTGTAATATCAACATCCTCAATAGATCAACAGATAAAGGGCAAAAATAGACAGTTCTCAGAAAAGGATTTAAAAAGACATAAAATTTCTTGCTTATCGAATTTAAAGAAGCTGGTGAGGATTCCGTGAGACAGTCACGGATATGCTGGTGAGTATACAAATTAATATACTTTTGGGGTTTGATGACTTATATTATGAGCCATAGAAATAATATTTGTCTTTCATCCATTAATTCTGAAATTTTACCTTAAGTATAAGTTATGCAAAAGCAGGAAAAATTGGGTGCAGAAATACGTTCATTGTAACATTTTTTCTGGTAGCAAAACACACACACACATATTTAAATACTAACAACAGCTTATTTTCACTTTGGTAAATCTAATCAATAGAAACATTTTCTGTCTGTGTTATGTTCATACTGATTATGTTAAGTACAAACTCCACAAACTGCAGAATTGTACATTCAGAAAATGATTTCAACTATGATTTAAAAAATAAATAAATAAAACACCCATGCTTAGGTGGGGAAAACCCTAGGAAAAAATTTCCATATTTTAAACATAGGTTACATTCTCATAGATGGTGGGTGATCTTTTACCTTTACCTTTACCTTTATCTCTTATCTTTCGTTTATGTGTGTGTGGGGGGGTTAAATATATTTTTATTGATTTCAGAGAGGAAAAGAGAGAGGGAGATAGAAACATAAATGGTAAGAGAGAATTGATTGGCTGCCTCCTGCACACCCTCTACTGGGGATCGAACCTCAACCTCCACGTCTACACTCAACCACTGAGGCACATCGGCTGGCCTGTGTGTGTATTTTTAATTAATTAATGATAATATGAAAACAATTTAAAAAATTTTTAATGTATTAAATGTTAGAGAAAAAGGAGAAAAATAATAGCTTTGACTTCCTGTAAAAGAAGAAAAGTCTTGGTGTGTGTTTGAGGCAGGGGTGGGAGGGAGGTTAACAAAATTTAAAGAAATGCGTTGAACTAACTAGTGCTCAGCTGACGAGGCAGAATCTTGGCAGGTCAAAGATGAACATTTCAACACACAGCATCTGAGAACAAAGCATGAATGACAGAGAATTACAAGGGACGGGCAATTGAAAGCACGTGCCACTTACGAGATCAGAAAGGCATCAAGAACCTGATTATTGATAAAATGTTTCACCTGCCAGCATTTCAGCTATTACATCATAAAAATTGTACCTAACATAAAGAGTAAAGAACAGTATATGAGACGAAAAATGCCAGGTTAACAATGAAGACTGCCTGAAGGGAAGGAACAATATTTAAATGTAATTCTCCCAGTGTTTAGAGAGTTATTCATGGAAACAAATGTAGAAGTTAAAAGTTAAATGTTTTCTGTATTGGACATTTCAGTTATATTATCCTGTATATTTTTAAAGGGACACAAGGAAAATTCACAATAGAAACTGGAATGAAAAAATTCACTCAATATAGAAAACAGAGGGGCAACCCTGTGGGAGTTTACACAAATATAACAATCCTATACTAATAAAAGCCTAGGTCGCCTTCGTGCCTCTGTGTGAAGCACCTCATGTCATCACAAGATGGCCGCCACAAGATGGCCACCCTCAAGTCATCACAAGATGACCACCACAAGATGGCCACAACAAGATGGCCAGCAGGAGAGGGCAGGCCAGCAAGGGAGGGCAGTTGTGGGTGATCAGGCTAGCAGGGGAGGGCTGTTGGGAGCCATCGGGCTGGCAGAGGAGGGCAGTTAGACATCCCTCTCACAATTCAGGACTGTGGGATCGGGCCTAAACCAGCAGTTGGACATCCCCAGAGGGGTCCCAGATTGGAGAGGGTGCAGAACAGGCTGAGGGACACCCCCCACTCCAGTGCACAAAATTATTGCACTGGACCTTTAGTTATAATATAAATAATGCTCCAAACAATTATATTACTCCCTATAAAAAGGGGCATCCACTTAAAAAATCAAAACCTAACCTAATTTTGTGGATATGAAACACAGAGGAAACCAAAAGACATAGAGAGAGGAAAATGATAGGATAATTGATGGTTTTACAGGTATACAGATACTAGAAAATAAGGGACTAGACCCAGGTGATTCTTTTTAGTAAAAGGAATTAAGAGAGTACCACAGAGACCCCACAAAGGTAAAAGTTACAATAATTAAACATAAAACACTCAATTTATGTTCCAATGAGCCTAGCAAAGAAGTACATAATGAGGACATGTCAGATCAGAAATGAAAAAAGAGGTCAAAATGGAGATACAATTGCAGGTAGAGGCCTTACTGTTCCCCTCTGGGAATATCATTGATCAACTAGACAGAGAAATTTGGAGCTCTGAACAGCCCAATCACTAATAAGGTACAACTAGCTGATCCATAAGGACTAAGTCATAAATCAAGGGAATACTTTGAGAGAAGACAAGGGTTTCCCACCAAATCTATCCCATTCCTGGGCCCAGCCAAGCACTCCAAAGCCATGGCAATTTTACCTTTTTCTTCACAGACCACCAAGGAAACAACGAATAATAAGTAAAAGGTACTTTTATGCATTCTCTTAAGAAGTCTCCTGAACTCTGTGTGAATCAGAGAGAAAAGCAGAAGTTACTGACATATTGGAAAGGAACAAATACACACAAAACACTGGTGCAGTCCCTGTTTAAAGGAACATGGGGATTCCTACTTATCCTTGGAAACAGGAAAGATGGTGAGAAAGGAGGTGAACCCAGGCTACGTGGGAGGAACATGGAGTGACCGTGGCCCTTGCAACTGCTCTGACCCCCTTGGGCGCCGGAGGCTGCCTGTCTGCAGGGGCCGCGTGAGGAGGGGCTGGGGAGCCCGTCGTCACAGGAGATTACAGAGAAAGGACTGGAGTTGCTCATAATCTCAGAATAGACATACCATATTTCCCGGTATATAATATGACTTTTTAACCCAGGAAAATCTTCTCAAAAGTCGGGGGTCGTCTTATACACTGGGTGTCATCTTATAGGGTGGATATATCCTAAACTCTATATTTTAACTGGAAAAGTTGGGGGTCGTCTTATATGCCAGAAAATACGGTATTAGCATTCTCCAGTGCTCAAGACATGCACACTGTCTGATCCATGGGGCCATAAAAGGGATGGGTTCCAAGTGCCACAGGAAGCAGATCTAGCTACCAGTGTTCGCCATGTGGCGAGCTCTCTGTCACTGGAGGTATGCACACTTAAACAATTTTTCAAAAAAAGCAAACCCCCGACATGGAATCTTCTGTCGATAAATTAATGTTTAGTGAATAGGAAAGAAAGCATCCCAAGTGTGGAAAGGGAGTGGGGCTGGGCGTCCAGAGGCCTGGCTCTGCGCCTGGCTCTCTCTGGCTGGGGTCCTCCACCTGGGTTCTCTTATCCAAGCAGCACTATTCATCCCTTTGAACCCAGAGCCTGTGGCCTCACCGAGCTGGCTCTCTTACTGCCAACTTGGCCCCACGCTGGGCTATGATTCCTGCTGCTGCTTGTGTCCCGAGGTGCCCTTACCTGCCCATCTCAGTTGGGGGACAGGCCTGAGTCCATGCCTGCGCAGCTGGGGTACCTAAACCCAGCTGCATGCCTCAGGCCAAGCCAACCTGGCTTGCATTGGCAGGCAGACTAGACTCTCCAGAAAACAACAGCCAGAGGAAGAATGCAACCTTAGGGGGTGTGCAGGCTAAGCAGGGACACCAGAGATGGGAGGGCCAGGCTGGCTGAGCAGAGTTGGTTCAGCCCAGGGGATGTAGTTGGAGGAGGATGCATCCCATCCAGGTTCTGGGCCTGCAATCCCAGCCTCCCCGGGGGCACAGTCGAATGCTACAGTTAGAACACAGATATTTACTTGGACGCAGTTACCAGTACCTGGGACTAACACCGTACACCAATTCACCGGTCTACCCTTGAGCTGGGTGTGTGGGGGACATGATGCCAGAAGGAACAGGACACAGAGGGGACAGAGCATGGAGACAGAATGTCCCTGAGTCCAGAGCTTTGCTGGAGCTGTATCCCTGAGCTTGGTGGCTTGATGTGGGGGCTCAGGAAGTGGAGGTGCCAGCCAGCTCATGAGCTTGAGATGTGGCCGGTCCCGTGTTAAATGCTCTACAGGGACACTCGGTACATTTCTGGGACATTGTTATAGTTGTGCCCCTTTTATAGAGAAAGACAGTGAAGTAGAGTCTACTCAAGGGCAAGCAGGCAGTGAGGGGCCTCGCTGGAACTCACGTTCAGTCTCTCCTTTATTTTGCCCTCACTGGGGCCCCCTCCAGCATCACCAGCATACCCAGGAGCTCCCTCCCAGTCCCCACTTCCGCCTGGCTCCACCTCACACCTCCTCCTCTCCCTCAGAACCACCCCTCCCCTCCCAAGAACTCCATCCCTCCCTCCAAATGTCCAACTGCGTGGTCCACCTGTGTCATCTGACGTGATTTCCTTGCTCTGCCTAAGTAAGGGCCTTTAAGTCACCTGTGTGCCATGGAGAGTGTCCTAGCCACCCCAGGACAGAGCCATGTCCCCTTCGTCCTGTTAGCACCCTGCCTCCCTAAAACAGGCCCCTGGAAGTTCTAGCAAAATGAAGGGAACAAGCGAATGACCGGGTCTGTGGGTTCCGAGTGACAGATGTTCCCTTTGGAGCTGGGACCACTGGTCAGAACCAGAGAGCACCGAGCTCTGGGCAGCTCTCTGCACCCCCTGTCCCTCACCCCATGGCCTCGGGCAGCACAAAGCCGAGCCCTGGCCAGTCCTGCAGACATTTCCTAACTCCCATTCTCCACCTCCACTCTCAAGAAAGAATCTAGAACCCCCAGGCTTCCCCATGTTGCTGTATCCCTCCACCCCAACCCTAGCCGCTCCAAAATAACTTAGCTAGGGTTCAAATATCATCCAGTTGTAACACATAAAGCAAAGCTTCCTGGGTGCTTCCTGGGGGGCAAGCACTTCCATCACTTTCTGCTCTGAAGAGCCCCCTGAGGAAGCCACTTCTATTGCTCCCGTTCCCCAGAGAGGTACATGGAGGCCAGGGAAGTAACACCGCTGGCAAGAGGCTGGCCTCGGCTTCCTGGCCTGTGCATCACCCGCCTCAGGGGCTGCCGAGTCCTGACTGTGTACTCTCTGGAACTTGGTGCTTTCCCAGCCAGATGCCGGGGAGCAGGCAGGTGGGCAGAGGGTGTGGCACATAAGCTGACTCCCCTGGAGAGGGCTCCAGGGCTGCCAGCCCTGAGACTTCCCGCCCCCAGCCTGATACTGCCATCCCGAGCCAAACCAGGAGGAAGTTGAAGGTTCATAAAAAATGTCACTGCTGATGGGGGAAGCCAGCCCTTCGCCTCAGCTGCTGCTGTCACAGAGGCTCCAGGGCCGCCCTGCCCCTGTCGCCTGTACTTCCTGCTGAGCCACGGCAGGTGTGGACAGAGCCCAGACCATGGGGCCCCCGCTGACATCAGGAAAGCCACCTGCAGTTCACGAAAGCAAGGTCAGTCGGTGGCTCTGTGCACGTCTTTCTGAGCGGCCCAGGGGCTGTTACCTGTTGGTGGACCTGCGGAGCTGAGCACGCTGTGCGATGTCATTTCTCCTGCAGCCTGACCACCAGCCTGCTCTGGGGAGAGTCACTTCCCTTATGGGGCTCGGCTTCCTCATCATTGAAATGAGGGGGTGGGACCAGATGCTTTTCAAGTGGCTCTGGCTGGGGGCTGCTTCTCTCAGGTCTGAGGGTGTCTGTGGAGTCACTGCACACGCCGCAGTCTAAGCCGGGTGTAACGCAGGGACAGCCAGCGTCTTATAAAAGCCCTCGTGGCTTTCATCGCCTCTGGGGTTTAGGATTAAGAACTGCCGTCCACAGAGAAGAGGGTAATGCTGGGCACCTTCATATTTAGGGCTTGGGGGAGGGGCAGGGATGCCCAGCCCCTGCCTGAATGTCTTCAAGGACCGTCAGCTCCCTGGCTTCCAGGCCAGGTCTCCACAGCAGTGGAGCCAGCCTTGGGCTACAGAGCTCTCAGGGTCCTACAAGCCGAGATGGCCTCAGGGCCTCCCATTTTCAGGGCTGGGCCTTGCGACCCACCCACGGGCTCAGGCTGGTCTCTCTCAGCAGGGAACCTTGCAGAGTCCAGACATTCAGGGAGGTCTGGCATCACCGCGCCTGGCAGAGTCAGCTCTGTGCACGAAGTGAATGGGAGGTCCCCTGAGATCCCGAGCCTCAGGCTGTTTTCACAGGTTGGCATGCCGTGGCTCTCGGGTGTCTGCAGGAATAGAAGCTCCCCGAGGTGGGGCTGGGTGTCTCATCCTGCGTATGGTCATCTCTGTGTCAGTAACAGCTTGTGGGTGACTTCAGAGAAGTCAGCTGGGGTCCCCACCGCTCAGGAAAGAGGTGGATGGGACCATGACAGTCTTCTGAGTGTTTGCCCACCGTCTTCAACTCTGATCGCACCCATGTTTATGCGAAGGAAGGGGAGAACTAAGTTCATTCCCTGCGCTGGGCCACAGAGCCAGAGCTGGCCTGAGCTCAAAGCAGGGCTCTGGGTAGTCCTTCCCCAAGAGAACTCCCCTTCTCCTCCTTTTCCTCCCTCCCCCCGCCCTGGCTCCTAGGGCAATCTAAGCAGATGAGAGGCGGCCAGATCAGGGCATCCCGGGTGCAGCTGCAGGAGGCCAGGAACCGGCCCAAAAGCAGCAGACAGGAGACCCACAGGTTTCGGGCAGGGCCTGTGGCCTGGGAGGCCCAGGAAGAGGTTGGAACTAAAGGGCTGCAGAGCCACTCACCGAGATGCACCCACACACTCAGATATATACATATGTGGATACACACGTACACACCAAAGGGCACACCCTAACCCAGAAACACCTTCAGAGTCACACACACACACACACACACACGCACGCACATGTTTCCACACCCCCTCCCAGGACACCCACACACGCTTATGCTCCCACAAATACTCATCCCCAAAGACCTTAGATAATTACAATACATATAGACAAATCACACATATGTGTACCCTACAGTCAGAAAAATAGACACACACCCAAAGACACAGCTAAACCTCTGACACCCTCGGAACCACCCACAGACCCTATGCAGCTCCATTATCTGAGAACTGGTACCTGACCTCCTGGCCCTCCCCACAGCCCCTGTTCTGGTCTCCAAGCACTGCAAGAGCCCTTAGCAGGAAAAGTGGTGGGAGGTTGTTCGAGAGAGAGACTCTCAGGGGGATGGAAGCCTGGGTGTTAGCAAACTTGGAGTCACCTTCCTTCCCTATGCCACAGTCCTCACACTCCGCGCAGCCCACCCGCCAGGGTGGAGCCTCCAGATTCCCCTACCGCTTGGGGATTCCAATGAAGAATGTAAAAATATTATTGCAGCCTGTATTTGGAAAGTCATTAACCTGAAAGTTTTTCATAGAGTCCTAAACCCAGTAAAAAAAGCAACCAGGAAATAAATACTACAATGATCTATGAGAAATGGAAAACACACTGCTTACAAAAGTGAAAGATATGGTTAGTTATTGTGTATCCTGCATGAAAGAACTGTGCCATGTTTTTAGCTATGTGGAATACATAAGCTATAATATAACTTTAAGAAAATTAACTTGGGTGGAGTTCTTTTACTATGATTGCAACCGTGCTGATATACAAGCGCTGGATACATTAATGGGAAATACACAGAAAGAGAATGCTAGCAGTGAGAGAAAAATGACATTGTGGAAATTCTCTTTTCCCATACTCCTGTAAAATGGGCAAATAAAGATTAGGTATGTTGTAATCAAAATCTACCTAGCTACAGGGAGTAAGTCACTACCTCAAGCATTTAGTATCTTTTGAGTAGAAGCATAGAATGTTGTGGGAATCAGATTTATTGAGTTCAACCCTGAGGACACACTCTTGCTAATTTGTCACTTCAGAAAAAGTCCAATTTTAATATTATGTTTCAGTTCATTAATAAAAAACATTTTCTGAGAACCTGCTATGTGCACAGCATTTGGGATACAAGGATGAGACACTATACTTCTTGGACAAGAAACTGCCTGAATTGAGGGTGGAGGAGACATAAATAAGGAAATGTGGGTTCCAGTCGTGATTAGGAGAACTCATGGGTCAGGAGACCAATGAAGTAGGTGAGAGGAAGAATGATGTCGAGTTGAGAGTGACTCCATCATTTCCGAAACTG
The DNA here is from genome assembly GCA_011751065.1 of Lasiurus cinereus. Taxonomy (NCBI): domain Eukaryota; kingdom Metazoa; phylum Chordata; class Mammalia; order Chiroptera; family Vespertilionidae; genus Lasiurus; species Lasiurus cinereus. The sequence goes on along the minus strand of JAAGEH010000079.1, from coordinate 389,956 downwards.
GGACTGGCTGGCTCATGGGGCAATTCACAAGAGATGCACCATGGGTGGGGCTGCAAGATCGGGCGGGGAGAAAAGAGGTTTCATTTTGGACCTGAAGGTTTGAAGTCCCAAACAAGATGCCCCACCCATGGAGAGACAGAGTGGGGAGTCGTCAGTGCAAGAACAGCGAGGAGGAAGTTTGTGGGTTTGTAGGAAACAATACAGAGTGTGAGAAAATATTCGTGGAGCTGGGAAAGAGCACCATGAAAACGGTTGGTAGAAGGAGTGGAACCAATGAAGATGGAAAGGAGCTGGTCAGAGGCAGAACAACAGCAAGTCACAAAAACCAAAGGAAGGTCAAGCCAATACGTGAAGGAGCCTTGAAGGTGAGCTGCGGCCAGTAAGGAAACTTGGAAAGGGACACCGAGAACATACTGTTGACAGCAGTAATGCCCATAGACATTCTGCCTACAGGTGTGGTTCAGAGGACCAGGAGAGCATCGAAGAGGTGCATCTCACAGAAACCAACTCTCTACAAAAAACTTTGAGTCCAGGGTGATCACCTGAGTAACAGGTGAATATGTTAAAGCTTTTCATTAATACCAAAGTAAATGACTAGAATCTTATTTGAGTTAGCACTCAAGGTACCATGGGCTAATTAAGTGATTTAGCTGGAGGCTAAGTGGCAAGTAATCAATATTTATGATGGTTCCTCGTAGGCTTTTAGGTAAAGGAATAGGAGTGGTGACTCTTTGGGTGTAAACTTCTGTGGCAAAAACATTTCTCTGCTCTTCCTTAGGTCCCCCTAGTCTCTGAAGTTTTTATTAGCCAATTCTAAAATATGTATTAACAAGCTAAACACAAATTTAACAAAATTTGTAAGTGGTTTCCTTAAATAAGATGATCCAGTTTGGCTTGGGCCTTATGACTTAACATTAAGTATTTAAAACATAGTATATAATAATTAGCAACTACCTGTTTTGTGGATTCAGGGTAAAAAAATGTAAGCCACTGAAAAAGTCTTGCCCTGACTCATTCAGAAAAAAAAAATCACATGGCAAAGGCCTCATCTAGCTGAAGATTAATGCTCATTTCTCAAAATCTGTAAATTATTCAGCACAGATGCTGTGGAATTGCTAAGCGGAATAAAGAAAATGTACCAAGGACAGCAAGCTGTTTGACTCCTTTACAAATTAGTCATTTTCATACTGCAAATTAGGAGGGTCGTGTGAAACCTCAGGCAGGGGCCTCGGAACGGCCATTTGAGGAAGTGAAGCTGTCAGGATGGGCTTCCTGTGGGATCAATTTTCTTTACAAAAGACAATTTAATGCCATTTATTTATTATAAAATCTATAAGAAGGACAAAGCTATCTTTCTGCAACCAGATGACCACAATATAGTTGAGCCAGCCATGTGCAGCCTGGTCTTTCGCTCTGTGTTTCTGTAAAATGGTTTTAACAAATATTTTCTATCCTTGTAAGAAATATGTGCTGCTTCCCGATGGTGTCTCACTTGAAGGAGACACAAGGGAGGTTGACTGATGGTGGGACACAGGGAAGATGGCCGGTAGTCTTTGGTTTAATCCTACAGCTTTGGAAAATAAGAAACTCTCTAGGACTCCACGCAGTGGGCCAAAGGCAGAGCTCAGAGGAGGCTCTAGGCCCTGGCACCAGCCGCCCTCCCTCCAAGGCACTGGGCAGCCGTAAGCTCTCCAGGAGTCCCATGACCTTGCCTCTGACATTGAAAGGCGTCGTTCTGGGTGGGAAGACAGAAAGCCTCCTAGTCCCATCATACTCATGGGAACTCACTCCAACTTCATCTCCTCCGGGTCTCCGGAAACAACCTCCAGGGTCAGGAGGAGGGCCTGGCCTTTCTGCAGAACACTGCCCCCAAAGAGCACCTGGGAAGGCAAACTGGCTGCACGTGGCTCCCACCTCCCCATCTGGGGTCAGATGCATCTCTCAAGAGGGCAAGTTGTCCAGATGGAGAGCGAAGGGACTAGCCAACAGTGAACCCTCCACAGGCTTCTTCCCCGGGACTCTCCATGGCCCTGTAGCCCTCTGGCCTGGGCAGAACCCCAAGAATTCAGTCTTACTTTGTCCCAGCAGGGGTGCTGAGAGCTCTAGAAAACACGGCTCCTGTCCTATAGCCCCACAGGGCTGGGTCTTTGGTTTCCCTACTTTTGTGGACTTTGCTTGGCTGTGTCCTTGGTCAGTCCGTCTGAGATGCAGGTGCCTGGGGCACAGGTCATGGAAAGGAGGGGCCTCAGGAGAGGGGCTCTCTGTTTCCCAGTGAAGTTTCTGAATTAAATAGGGTGGGTGCAGTCCACCAAGGTGCTCATGGGAGCGGTCCACTTCTGTTGTATATACCCTCCGGGCTGCCCAACTTCCCGGCCGCAGAAGTCTGGGCCTCTTACCACAGGCTCCGCGGTCTCCACGGTCATTCACAGCAGTATCTTCTGGGCCACTGAGCAGGAGATGGAAGGGCTTTTTGACCCCAAAGTACCAGTGTATGTGAGTCTCTGGCGGTAACACAGACCTAATTGTCCATTTACCCATCAAGAAGAGGGAGGGGCCAGGACTACAGCGCAGTGTGTGGTCTGAAGTGGGCAAAGGCCACCCATATCTTATTTGGAGAACTGCTCTCTCTGTGTGTATGTGTGTGATATATATATATATATATATATATATATATATATATATATATATATATATAGAGAGAGAG